>BMAV01026116.1:127777-159407 GCA_019973955.1 Trichonephila inaurata madagascariensis | reverse complement strand
TGAACATATTATAGGCATAGGTACCATGGATTTGTTTTCATCTATCCGTTCCATTCAAATAGACACGATAAACATAGTGTATACAGCATGTGAGTTGGGCTGAGTCTGATTGAGCCAATAGTATGTTCACGAATAAATAAGAGATTTGCTCTGGATTCAGATGGCAAGGGGATATAGGTTCACTTTCAATTGGCTTCAGTGCATTATTGAGCATCACGGATTCCGAGGTGGAATCGTTATGGGGTAAGATGGGATTTCATTAGGATATCGCATCGACCTGCAAATCTGTAGAGATTCTATGACTGCTATCCGGTAATGGGATGGAGCTCTAGAATTTACAGTAGGATTTGCATTCCAGCATTTGGTCCTGATTTCGTTTTAACGAATGATAATGCACATTCCCATAGAACTGGCATTGTCGATGATTACCTGGAGAATGAGGGAATTACGTGCATTAATTGACCGGCACACACTTATCCGATTTTAATCTCAATTAAAATCTTCAGGATGATTGCAGCCATGATGCGTCTGCACTTTCCCAGCACAGCTGCTAAACACTCAAGTAGCCATGTAGGAGGAATAGCGATTACTTGAATTTGTGGTAGTTGATTATCTAATGGAAAGCACATGGTGACATGTTGCAAAGGTTGCACGTACATAAGATCTTATCGTAATAATCTTGGCTTGGATTTTGTTTAAAACTTAAATACAATTTTATTAATTTCCCGATATGAGAGATTTCCTCTAATAACTTTCTTAAATTTAGTATTATTTTTTATCCTCCATACTATTTTTTGTTCATTTTCCTGCATGAACATTATTGTTGCTACTTTCTGTCAATTCAAGCTGAATTTGTCATTTTTGTTACATTTTACAGTTAGTGTTTAAGTTTTGCAGCGGGTATATGTATGTATATTTAAAATTATAAAGCATAATAATTTCCTTTTTAAATATAAAATTATGGTATTTTTGTTATATGATAAACTTGAGCATTTAACATAAGCGTGTTTTAAAATAAAGTCACTGAAGTAATAATACATTTTTAAGGTATCCGACTACTTGCGACGACTTCTTTTTGAAAAAATGGAAATATGGGGATTTTTTTGTGATTTTTAGATTTATTTAGTATACTTTAAGGATAAAATCGTAAAATTGAAAACAGAAAAAAAAATATTATAATTAAAAGGGGGAAAAACTGGTGAAAATGTACAAAAAATTACATAAACGGGGCCCGCTCTGTACAAATATTATTTGAACAAATTCTCAATTTTTCAATTTTAATGTGTTACTCAGTTATTTATGTTTGAAATGACCTTCAGGATAATGAATATTTTAATTTTACAAAAACTAGAGCACTCTATCTTAGCGACTATATGAAATTGCTAAAAAAACAGTGATTATATTCACATAAAGGACTATAAATTTTGAAATAAAACAGTGATTGATAAATCTTAAGGTTAAAACACTTCTACTGTTATACAAAACATTCACAAAAAATTTTAGCAAATTATTTTCAAGACTTTTTGAGCAATCACTGTCCCCGTTTGAGTTTTTCGGAAAAAAAAAACATTTCGAGTAAAACGTATTTTAAAGTTTGAAATCTTGCGTAAATATATGTGGGATCTTCTTTTATTAAAACACTTGTAGTTTTTGTTCTAGTGAATGGAAAATAAAAAGCTTGGTATTTTTATTAATAAGATGGTCTATAAAATAAAATAAAAAAAATTAGCAATTTTTGAAAATATCATGATTTTAGGATAGTCGGATATCTTAATATGTGCGTTAGAATGGAAAATTGTCCTTAAATTTATTTAAAATTTTGTACTCATTTCATACTTTTTTCATTAGAAGAAAAGTTATGATCAAGAAAAGTACCGCAGCAATTTCATATAATATAAATATTTAGTAATGATTTAAGCTTTAAATATCTTTAAAATAACTATTTTAGAAATCATAAAAATACACATTTCAAAAAAAGGCTTAAAAATATATACGTTTTTGGTCAAAATTAACCTTATTTACGAGTTCAGATAAATCAACGATTTTACAAGCTTCCCTTGCAAAAACAGAGGACATTTACTTCAATAAAGATTGAATTGCTTAGATACATCTTGATAAAAATAATAGTAATTTATTTTAATAATTTTTAATGAAATATAGCATTGTAAATAACTAATATTTAATCAATTTGACTTTCCAAATACTTGCTTACCAATAATATGATGAAAATATTAAAATTCTGTTTTGAGTCTAAATTTAGTTTTAAGTGCAATTAATTACTGCAATTTCTTTGTATAAAATAAGTAAGTTATTTTCAATCATAGCATGAAATTAATATCAATTTTAGATTTCATATATATAATAACCGATAGTTAATTTAAATTCCCTCATTAGTAAATGCACAAACTGAGTGCATCATGTAGAAAAAAAATAAAAACAAAACTGAAAAAAAAAAATAACAGGATAACTATTATAAATCACATAATTTTTAAATTTTTTTTAACGAAAAGTTTTGTTTTTGTTTCTCTTACTTTTAATTCAGAAGAATTCATTTAGCACGTGGACGAAATTTGTTCTGAAAGAATAACATTATTATCCAAAAGAATCTCGAAAATAAGAAGTTAATTTGACGAAAAGTGAAGTAATAATTATCTAGTTTAGAAGTTGTAAAGTACATAATAGAGTACACATCCAACAATAAAGATTACTTTAAGTTCAGGAGAAAAAAAAAGTTGTTTCTTAACAATTTTCTTAAAAAAAATACTTACGTAGAGCATTATTAATCTTTTAAGAAATTACTTACATGCGAACACAACTAGTACTTTTCATAATTATGTAAATGCTTGTTAACTAAGAATTTTTTTAAGAAAATGTGTTCTAATTTGTATACACATTACTCTTACAGTTAATTTTACATTTAAATTTTTTAAGCAGACATAAAAGTGCATACCAAGCGTTTGCTTACAGTCCGTATGCAGTTCTAGGACTTTTAATTAGATTCAACGAAAAAGTAGCGTTTTTATTATTTTATTTTTATCAACTTTCTTCAAAAATTATTGAATTTCATTAATTAAGAGTTCTTTATGATTTAATTATTCAACTGTATTTACTTATACAGCATATAATTTTATTTTTTAACTGTGTACTTATTTTTCCCCCTAAAAACATAATGTTTGCTTTAAAAAATGTAAGACTTAAGAACTGTTTTTATTTTCTATATATTTCCGTGAATAACTTATTTTATGCGTTGTTTCTTTTAACAAATTAAACATCTCAATTAAATGAACATTCTTTTAAAAATGCTTCTTACATTCTCAATAATATTAAATCGAACGTTAGTTATTTTACTACTTTTAATTTCTTTACAAATTAATTAAGTAAAGATACTTTATCAAAATAGAAGGTTAAACTTTTTAAATGAAATATCATTTACTTTAAGCTATTTATACTATTTAGTCCTTATTTTGTGCTTAATTGCAAGAATATCACCAACTTAAGTAGAAAGTAGGCATTAGATAAATTTAGTATATACAATATAGAGCTAAAATATTTAAATATAAATTTTAAAAATTGCTTTAAATGTTTTTTCCTCAAAATCCATTTATCACTGAAAAATAATTAAACTATGTTTTACTAAACAATAATTTAAGTTTTATTTAGGATTAAGAAACGTAAAATAATGATTAAACATAAATACATATGAATATTTAATTAATTTTGAATTACCACATTATTTTTTCTATTTCTTCCATATTTAATTAGATACATTTTTGAAATATTAAAGATATTATTAAATCGAAGACCCTTTATGACTGAAGTAAGATCCAAAGAGAGTTATTTCACTGATTCTTAATTATTATTTATACATTTATTTTGAAAGATAAATTAGTCAAAACGCAAAATATGTTTTGAAATAGAGGAAGCAATTTCTTATTTTATTTGGTTTTAAACTTGTTTTTTCCATATACTTGTATGAAATTTTCTGTAATTTATTTAATACTATTAGCGAATTCAAAAATTTGTAATTAAATATAACACAAAATAATTATTTTTCAGTTCAATTTCTCCTTCGATATTAAAGAAAAATGCTTTTTCGTTTTTGGCAAGTGTAATAAACATGTTCTGAAATAATATATTTCATACAATTTTTTATAAAATATAAAGAACAATATCATGTCTATTACAAATTTGGAAAACATTAAAGCTAAACATAACTACCAGACAGTATTACAACACTAAAACGTATATTGCAGAAATCACATTTCCCAAATGGTAAGGAATCACGATAGATAGCAATTCTTTTAAGGACATAAAAGCTTCTTCTTTTTTTCTTTTTTTTTTTTGGAAGGATTTTGCCTAAGGGTGAAAAATAAGAAACGTGAGAAGAAAGACGCTATTTGCGTTTCTTTAGAAATATTGCTTTCAGTGCATCGATAGGGGAATCAGAAATATATCTTATAGAGATATAGAGATATCTTATAGAGATATCTTATAGATGTGTGCATATATCGTGAGTATGTCTCAAATTGCAAGCATTTTATCAAGTTTATTCTTGAAGGAGTGGTATTAAAGGTAATTCTGTATGTTTGTAAGATTACGAACACAGTAAATGATATAAAAAACAGATATTTGCAAAATTATTATAAATATAGTTTTTAAAAGTTACTTTATATAAGGGGTCTCGTGGGTGTTATTTTTGTCGCTGTTAGAGAGCTAGAGCTGAAAATATAAACAGTTTTAGTGTAGATATAATTCTCAGAGATTAAAGTTATATAATTCGATTCTTTTACACATTTTTTCAAAGGAAAGAAGTTTCAAAAAAGTGTAACATATTTAAATATAGTTATAATTTAGAAAATTATAAGCACATGAAAGTAAGAAAAGTTTCTGTAAGAAATGTTAAGCAAGTTTTATGTTCCGCACGATATTTTCTAAAATAATTGCTATAATTACTAGCAATAAGTTGATTTATAAAGTAAAATATATTCATATTACACTGTGGCATTTTTATATAACTAGAACAGTAAATAATATTTAAAAAAAATTACATTTATTATTTTTTTTATGTTTTAATTTTTTTTTTTAAATTTTTCAAATAGGAGAGGATATATAATACTAAAGTTAGAGCATCAAAGACTACTACTTGAGAAAATATCATTCAAAATGTAATGGTTACTTAATATTTCTTACAGAAATGTTTATTTTCATGTGCTTATAATTTTTAAAAAAATATGATTATATTTTAAGCATTTTACAGTTTCTTTAAAAGTCTAATTCATTTAAAAAAAATGGGTAAAATATTCGACTTATTTAATTGTGACCTCAAAGAATTATACCTTGTCCAAAATTGTTTATATTTTCAGCTCTCGCGACAAAATTAACCCTCTTGAGTCCCCATAAATGATATGATACATAAATTTTTAATATGCATGAAATGAAATAGTATGAAATTATATGAGTTTCAAGAACAAAATAAACCTCACAAGGCCTTAAATTCATTCAAATTTAAAAATAAAAATATTTTTTTTAAATTTATTTATTGATTAAGCCAAATAGACTTCATGTATCCTATTTTTTGAATTTATATCTAAGGAGCAATTAATAATTGTTTTAATATAATTTAAATATTTAACTTTTAAATCTGCAGAAGTTGTTTCTTATAAAATTACTTTTGAGACATTAGTTTTATGTTTTTAAGATAAATTGCTAAAATTTAATTAATATTTTCTGCTTTCCATTTTTGAAAGAAAAAGATATACGATAAAAATCAGATTGGATGTAATTGATTTCTTTCAAACTAAATAGATAACTATTGTATTATGCACTATAGCGGTGTGATATTACTTTCATTATTTTGTTCTGTTTTCTATTATTCTACCATATTAATTTTCGAAGTCAGTTAAGCAATTACACAGTTGAACCCCAGTTTACCAAACCCTTATTTAACAAGTTTCGTGATTAAATGAATTTTTCTTTTGTCCCGATCAAAATGAACGCAAAAAACATGTATTCAATGAATAATATATTATAACCCCTAAATTAACAAACGACCGCCAATTTTTTTTTTTTTTTTTTTTTTTTTTTGTTTGGATTTTAAAAAATTTTGGAATTTTTTTTTTTCAAATGACATTCACTCGTGTGATTTTAACGATTATGTTACATTTGACGGACTATCTGTGCAACTGAAATTGAGGAACTAGTTAATTTGTAAGATCCAATGAATGGTGATTGTGCTGCAAAAGTCAATTATGAAACTCATATCAAAACTGTTACATCTTCTATTGCTTTACATTGTTTAGAAATTGTGAAAACATACCTCATGTAGAAGGAGGCAAATTACGCAATGTCTTATTTTCTGCTTAGTCGAAAAATATCTGTTTCCTGCCGAGAATTAAAAACACTGACAAACATCGATTAATCAGTATTTTAAAATTTCCAATTAAATAGTGAGTAATAATTTACTAATAGTATTTTTAGCTTCTGAAAAAAAAGTGAGTAATTTCTAACTATGGATGATTTTTGTGCTATTGCTTATTATAGAATTTCGAACAGGAAAATGTAAAAAAAAAAATTCCCTATATCAAGAATAAACCCGAATTAACCAATAAAACGTTTCGTCCCTATGAATTCGTTAAATGGGGGTCCGATTGCACTTTGAGATATAGATATATTTTTTAATGTTTTATATCACGAATAACACCTGAAAGTAGTCGAGATAGCTTAGTACTAAAAATTTAACTACTTGGATTAGAAATAACCATTACCTAGAACGGATTTACACCAACTCCTATCTCAACATGATAGTTAATCAAATAAGAAAAGTTTTCACGTAACCTAATGTTTCGGTTTCGCAAATTATTTATATGCGATTTACATTTTTCTTTTTAAATTACATAACAATTCTGCTTACCTCTAGTTATACGACTTATTTAAGCTATTAAGTTAAGAATGTACCAAAAACATCTTGTTACATAAAATAACTCTTAACATTTTTCAACTAATCTCATAAGAGAATTAAATTTTTCTAGAATATTATAATTTATTCAGTTTAAATACAGATTCAATTTTCTTACAATGAAAATTATAATTTATGGAATACTTATCGCAATCAATGTAATTTGGATAACGAGTATATCGTTATCCACAAATTGTTAAAACACTAAAATACAATGATTCCACAGAAAATCAAGTATAACTAAATGCCATTTACAGAATGTATCCACAAAAAGCAATAATTCAAAATCTTATTAAAGATACTTGGTATAAGTTTTTTTTTTCACTTTCAAGCAACTCGGAACCTATTAGAACAGCGTTTCTCAAACTATGCCCCCCCCCAAGGGGGAGTGATACCCTACGATGAGGGTGCGAGCATATTGAAAAGTCGGAAACAAAAGATTATTTAAACAAACATCATTAATTCACTGAAATTTAACAAACAAAATATATTCTAGGATAATAAAATCTAAAATACACATCTGCACTCATACCCTCATAAATGTATCAGTACCGCTCAATGTATTTTATAATTAATTTAAGGTATCCGACTACGTTCGGAACCGTGATTTTAAAGCGCATAAATGGATAATTTTCCTGATATTTAGTGTCACCTAGATTAGAATACATGTATAAAATTGTTTTAAGGATATTTTGACAAAAAAAAATTATTTGAATACAATCTTTTGTCAAAAAATTAACTTATAAAAATCTTTTTTCAAAATGTTCCACTTTTAAAAAAATTATTCTAAAATAATAATATTTAGCGCTTATATAAAGTAAAGATTTCTCCAGAGAGTCTGAACTAGGACTTTTGAAAAATTCACATTATTTTCAGAGCTACCACCAACTGAAATAATTATCGGCATTTCTTTCTTAAAATTGCTCCCCTTTGCTGTCGTAAAATATGGATAAACCCACTTCTTATGCATTTCAAAAATTCTAGTTCAGCCTCTGTAGAGAGATCTGAGCTATATATAGGCAAAATATTATTACAATAGAAGCAGTTTTCACAAAAGGAGAATATTTTGAAAATGGGTCATTCTATGTTCATTTTTTGTCAAAATATTGTACTTAAATCATTTTTTTTTTGTAATACTATTCTTAAAACAATTTTATATACATTTTCTAATCTAATTCAGCGTTTCTCAAACTGTGGGGTGCGCCCGCCTTGGGGGGCATGATAAGTCTACAAGGGGGGCACGAGCATATTGAAAAGTTGAAAACAAAAGATTATTTTAAAAAATTTTAATTTTCTGAAACAAACAAAATACTTTATGATATAATAAAATATAGAATACACATTTATGCTGATATAATACACTTATAAATGTACAGTACTATACAATGTATATTTTATTATTAACAATTCTAAGTTAAGAACAAGTTTGATAATTATCAGTGACCCCATGGTCTTGTATTAACGTTTATCTTCATAATTTTTGTACGGTTTATAATTGATTCCTTAAGTGCCGTTTAAAAGTTACGTGATTCGCTCCCCAATGCCACCGTTCACCTCGTAGATGAGCGTATTTTGATGTTTTTTGAGGGGAGGGGGAGAAAAGGAATAAATAAGCAAATCCTCTGAAATAAATCCTTTGTAAATACTGTCAAGGTCCTTTTATAGCATTCCAAAGTCCTTGGAATAA
Source organism: Trichonephila inaurata madagascariensis (assembly GCA_019973955.1). Classification (NCBI taxonomy): domain Eukaryota; kingdom Metazoa; phylum Arthropoda; class Arachnida; order Araneae; family Nephilidae; genus Trichonephila; species Trichonephila inaurata. The sequence continues at coordinate 150,765 of BMAV01026116.1, read as the reverse complement.
TTTTATGGATAGTACGGCACAGAAAAGATCATACTTCGGAAAGACGTATATATACGTCCAGAAAATTGAAGCTTGGCGCTGAGCGAGACGTATTTATATGTCAGTGGAACATAAGAGGTTAAAGTCGTATTGTAGCTTTAGTGTCAAAGTATAGCATTATTGAATTCAATACATTGTTATTGTATGGAGGGGGGCGCGATGAAAATGACAATTGAATAGTGGGTCGAGTATATTGAATGTTTGAGAAGCACTGATCTAAGTGACACTAAATATCATAAATATTATCCATTTATACGCTTTTGCAAAATCACCGTTCCGAACGTAGTTGGATACCTTCAGAACAAGTTCAATAATTGCCAATGATCCCATGGGCTTGCTATAAATAAAATTTTTACAAAAAAAATCAACACTTATCTTCATAGTTTTTTTTGTACGATTTATAATTAATCCCGAAATTGCAAATTAAAATTTATGGGATTCACTCCCAAATGTCTCCGTTTTCCGCATAGGCACGCTTACGTGATGTTTTTAGGAGGTAGATTAAATGGAAAGGAATAAATAAATAAGTCCTCTGACATAGGTAAATCCTTCGCAAACATTGTCAAGATTCTTTTATTGTATTCCATAACCTTCGAAAAATTTTTATGGATAGCAGTGCACAGAGAAGATCGAGGTTCGGAAAGACGTATATATACGTCCGAAACGATTAACGTTTTGGCTGAGTGAGACGTTTATATATGCCAGTGGCACTTAAGAGGTAAAAGTACATTGCAGCTATAGCGTCAAGGTATAGTATAACTGAATTCAATACATTGTTACTCTATGGAGAGGGCGCAAAGAAAATTATGATTGAATAATGGATCATAAATAGTGCAAGTTTGAGAAGCATGTATTAGAAATTATCTTTATTTAATAAAGTTGAGGTCAAATGACATAGATATAGCGTGAGTTGGTACATAATTTCCCCAAGTTCATAATTCCATTGCATCAAGCCGCACTATGTGCGAACCACAAAATTAATTAAGAGGGTTCGGGAAAGAAGCAGACATGGTTTTAAAAATAATTACTTTCATTTTAGATCGAACACTTAAGAGCAATTTACAACTTAATCAGCAACATTGTGACGGAATTTTAGGGTATATTCTCATTAATCCTCTTTTGGAACCTTTGGGCTAGCATTCGCGTTTAATTCACAGTCATCCCTCTCAAGAAGAAACCCTAATATGTAGATTAGTTCGACTATATAAAGTCAGAGTTTTGTAATTGTACGAAAAAGGAGCTGAGTAACTGTTACAGTCGCCACGAAGTTGAGATAGAATAAAGTTTATTTTCGCAGCTTAAGATTGAGAGCAGTGTTTGCCACTGTATTAAATTAGTGAATTGGGATTTGTAATCAACGAAAGATTAGGTTAAATTGGTTACTTGCGCTTGTTCACTTAAGGTTTATGCTTTCTCCCTATAACTCCTAGGACATTCACTTAAAAGGTTAATCTGTTGTTGATTAGTGTGCTTGAGTAAAATTAATATTGGTTAAGGTATCCGACTACGTTCGGAACCGTGGTTTCAAACAAGCGCATAAATGGATAATTTTCATGATATTTAATGTCACTTAGATTAGAATACATATATAAAATTATTTTAAGCACATTTTGATAAAAAAAATATTTAACTACAATATTTCGGCAAAAATTTACTTAGAACAACCTTTTTTTCAAAATGTGGTCCTTTTGTGAAAAATACTTCTATTATAAAAATATTTTGCCTGCATATAGCTCAGACCTCTGTACAGAGACTTAACTATGATGTTTGAAAAAGTCACATTACTTTCAGAGTTACAACCAATTGAAACAATTATATATATCAACATTTTTTTTTCTTAAAATTCGTCCCCTTTTTTGTCGTACAACATGGATAAACCCCCTTCTAAGTTATATATTTCAAAAACTCTAGTTCAGCCAATATACAGAGGACTGAGCTACATACAGGTAAAATATTATAATAGAGGCATTTTTCACAAAAGGAGAATATTTTGAAAATGGGTCATTCTGTGCTCATTATTTGTCAAAATATTGTACTTAAATAATTTTTTTATTGTAATACTATTCTTAAAACACTTTTATATACATTTTCTAATCTAAGTGACACTAAATACCATAAATATTATCCATTTATACGCTTTTGCAAAATCACGGTTCCAAACGTTGTCGCATACCTTAAAATGGAGGTTTCTGGTTCTGATATTAATTCTCCCACATTCTAAGGTAGGAAAGACGGTGAAGGAGCAACTTCAGGGGTAAGTCGATTATAACATTGGGGGCAATCTTACTCTAAACTCTTAATGTAACTTATAAGATTATCCAAAAGGACTTCTCATGAGCTGCCTGTAGTTCACTTTACAACTCCTCCTTGAACTAAAACAGCTTGGTACAAATCAATGACCAGCTTCCTTCCACTGTTATGAGTGGTTTCTAAGGGGAATATTAACTTCAGCAAGCACGACTTCCTGGTTACAAATCACTTTATACTGTTTACTTTTCACGATTGCACGATTAACCTAATACACCTAATGCCAGGGTTTAGATAGCAATTACATTAGCATAAAATCAAATCTCTACGGAAACTTTTTATAAACTAAAATCACAGTTAAAGAACAGTTTCTCCAAGAGGATTAGTAGAAGACCTGTGGATTGAACCCTTCACAGTTGTACTGAAATTCATTACAGTAACTACTGAATTAACAAGCACATTTGAATTAAAAATAATTTAAGTAACAATTAATATATTTTTTTTTGTTTCAGAAGAGGGTACATTTGGACATCGACTTCCCTACGTAATGCACCGAAAGTATAAGTGTCATACATCAGTTTTGAAAAAGCAAAATTCTGATGAGTTTTGGAAGTTTATTAATCATTTTTTTTAAATGAAACTCCATTTTCGACGAATTTGATGGATATTGTTTTAATCATGCTTTCTTGTAAAGTTAAAAGGGATATAACCAGGAAACTTTGCTTAATTTTCTCATTGTGGACATGCTAATTCCCTTTGCACTCAAAATTATTTGTACTTATAGACTACAAATGTAAAGTTTGTTATATTTCATTCGAATAAATCAAATTCCTGCCTCATGAAAAAAAAAAAAAAAACTAATTGAATTAAAGACAGTTGCATTTATGACTTATTTTAACTGTTTGAGGGCGGCGAAGCGCAGTCGCATGACAAAAATGTGGAAAAGCACAAACACGCTTTTCTTGTTTCATACCGAAAATGCGGCGCAGCACTATCACGCAGCTGTTGGTTAGTACAATTTTCACATCAATTGTAAATAAGGTATTCGTATCAATTTCATTCCCAATCGTGGATTTTAATATAAGAATTAAAATAAAACACAATGGTAAGTAGTAATGCAGTAGAGCCGTGGATTGTGGAACCGTAACAAAAATGAGGTAATGTAAAAAGATACGTAACGTTTTGATTTTAATTTCTTTTTAAGTCATGACCAGATCTATAAGTACAAGAGATAATTTCACACACACACACACACACAAATAACTACGCATTTCATTTTGCACTTTTAACATCTATATAAGAAAGTTCTTCAGCACTCTCAAATGGTTTATGATTTCATTCCCAGTTTTGAATCTTCATAGTTTAAGTAGATAGTGCAGATTTTTTCCCCTAATTTTTTTTTTTTTCGAAAATGGGATTTTCAAAAAATATTTTTCTCCTCTTACTAATCCTTACTGTGGGCTCAACAAAAACTAACTACTATAGAACCAAGTTCCGAAATCTTAACTTCATTACTGACATCCTTAGGACTATGCTTTATTATGTCGTTTCTTACTTATTTGCTTATGCACATAATGGGAAAACGCATAAATCATTACTTCCAAGAAACCAATTTCTTTTAGTCTGTCTATACTCAAGTTATTTAATTTAATATTTCAGTAGACGTTTAATTAAAGGCTATGGAAGTTTATATTATATATAAATATATTCATTGTACGTTATTTCAATTTTTGACGTTGAAAAAGAACTAAAGTGCGCAAGACATACAAGTTACGAGACACGAATCAGATCTTTGTAATTATTTATTCCACCTAAGCTATGTAAAAATTTACTTTTAGATTTTGATTTTTATACTTACTGATTCTTTTTTAAACAAAATTTAACTATACAATATTTTCATCCATCAAAAATATTTAATATTAACTATTCTAAGTCTTATGAATGTTCATTTAAATATTTTCCGTATATATATAAAATGCATATTGCGAAAAACTCTAGTTTTTATGCAACATCCATATGTTTTCAAAAAAATTACTAATATATTTGAAAATGAATTTTTAAAGAATGAATTTCTTCTTAAGATTTCTATAATTAATTCAAATATGAACAAGTACTACCCAATGTTTGCAATAGTTTAGCTACTTGTTATTTTATAAATTTTTTGGATAATTTTCACAATTTATTACAATTAAACTGATTTGGAAAAAAAATAGTTAAAAAAATACGCTTCTTTGAAATTCATAATATAAATTTGGAAAAATAAAAATTTATAAGCAAAACTATTCATCCAATCATGGCATAAATAATACATGGCAAAACATGCTGTTATTGTTTAAAAATGTATGGAATAAATATGTTTCATTCACAGCAAAAGACATATTTGCTTAATATTGATCAATAATTTTGATATTTTTCAAACTACTGTATATTTTTCAAACTGTGTGTACGTCGATTATTGAAGATGCAGCATTTAAAAATAATTTTTTAAATTTTTCTTTAAAAAAACCAATTTTTAGTCTTTTGTCGTGCTTTAAACAGAAAAACGTTTACTAAATACATATACACATGTGAAATTGTAAAACCCCTGAAATCATTGAAAAATACTTTTCGTATATCGACCTATGTCACCTTAAAATGAAAATACAATTTTTACTTAATAGTTATAAATATAATTTTTTCCTTTATATACTGAATGAGAAAAGAAATCAGTTTAAAACTATCAACAACTTACTTTTTTTTTTTTTAAAAAGAAAAAAGTATTTTATTTTATTTTAATCACTCTTGACAATATAGGATAGTTATTTTTGTCTAGAAATATATTTCTGCACATTTAAAGATGCATGAAAGTATGAATAAAATATTATTCATTTTATTTTGTCATGTAGAAACCACTTAAATTCAATCTGTATTTTATACATTTGCTTCATTTGCTTGAATTAAAGCTTTATGTGTAACACTGTATTTAGCCTATTTCAAATCCAATATTACTTTACAGATCTAACACTGAAAATGGGGAAATAGCTTAAAATGCAAATTAATTTTTAAAGTTAATGAATGCACTGACGGTATTGAAGTTATGCTTCCAAGAAGGCATTTTGTAAATTCAGAAAAAAACTCTGATAAGACAGACAAGAAAACTACAGACAATAAAATTCTGTAAAATATCGATAAATGTAAGAAAAAATATATTCATTGTGAAAAAAGTGTTAATCACTTGCACCTAACTCCTTTTAACCAATGTATATGTTCCTTAGAAAACCGTGGAAAAAATACATGCAACATATGGTAAATTTGGGTATATGTTCTACAATTTTTACCCGCGATCACTCACGCGGGGTGTTCTGAACACCCCAGCAACAAGAAAGTTCTCCCAGGATTCTAAAAAGAATGCGCAGAACCACTATTTTTTCTGTAGCTGCACATTTTAGGCCATCGAACCTTCAGGCCTGATGAAATCCCTCTTTCTCGAACGATTGGAATGAAATGACCTGCAAAAGTTTATCTGGAAGGCTGAGAACTCCCGCGAGAAGTTGAGCATTTGTATACAGTCTGCTCTGAATGTTTGAAAAAAAATGATTAAAATTTTATTTTTCTACTATCATTATCTAATTATAAAGTATATTTATTACTGGTACATACGTTTTACTGGTTTATGAAAAAATATAAAATTATGTGTTTTAAAATGAAAATTTTGTATGTTTAGTTTAAATTAATGTTAGTCTCATTTGAATGCAATAAATTTAACAATTTTGTTTGTATAATACAAAAAACCTCTTATACTTCATAAATATATATCATAATTGACTTAAAATTTCTTTCTTTAAAATATTATTTTTCTACTTCCTACTATCATTATCTCATTATTTATAAAGTATATTTATTACTGGTATAGACATTTTACTGGTTTATGAAAAAATATGAAATTATGTCTTTTAAAATGAAAATTTTGTATATTTAGTTTAAATTAATGTTAGTCTCATTTGTATGCAATAAATTTAATAATTTTATTTGTATAATACAAAAAAAAACTTGTACTTTATAAATATGTATCACAATGACATAATTTTATTTCCATAATTAAATACACGTGTTAAAAGTTTGGAGTGTTCTCTACACCCCGCGAGTAACGAACGGTAACAAAAACTGGCGCGAGTGACCGCGGGTTAAAAAAATCGCGTAAGATGAAAAATATCTAAATATTTTCCCAAAAAACAGAGCATAAAACTGCAGCTGAAAACTTTACCTCATTCATCATCATCGACTTCTCTATGATCATAAACTGTAATAAATTTGATCAAGTCGTTCCCGCTGGAAAAAGGATGAATCTCCAAATTTGTTTTTGGGATTCGTAATAGAACTGGAAATCTGTGTAAAATAAAATAATAAAAGTTGAATTCGTGTACCGTGTTATTTTAAAATCGTGTAAAAAAGGATCGTGTAAAAAAGTTAGATGTATAGTTAGGAATATGAATAAAAATCTTCGAACTATAGCTTATGAGATACTTACCCTAAAATCCGGCGTATAGCACGCACTTTAAGCACACAAAATAAGATCGAAATTCATTGGCGCGTGTTTTAAACTGGGTATAAAAATCAGAGGTTGAAAAATAAACAAAGATGAGCATAGAAAAGAATTAGACATCTACATAGATCGAAACACTATTTATTTAAAAGAAATAACATTCCTTGTGAATTTAAAGGGTTGTAGTTCTAGAAGTATACTATTTTTTTTCTTAAGTTTGGTATAATACCTCAAAATAAATTACTTCAAAACATAAGATCATTACTCAAGTACGTTTAAAGTTGCATCGTAAAAAAGGGGGTGCGCGTTATACGGTGCATATACCTAAAAATTAAAAATTGCACCTTGAAAGTATAGGGGCGCATTATACGCCTGATTTTACGGTAAATTTTAATTATGTGCTAAGATATATAAAATCAAATTGAATCAATGAGGGAAAACCGTATTCAAACCCAGTAGTTTCAAACAACATACGACCCTTGCCTAGTTTTAGACGAAAGATAAAATCTGCTTCTGCGAGCGCGATTTTTCGCATAAAATCGCCGAGGATAGATGCATAAATCACGCTGACCGTCACACGATCAGACAACCCATCATCCAACGGATGAACCTATTGCCGATGTTACGCTCATATGGGACCTTAGTAATAAAACTGTTCATTGGTCGACGTTGGCCTCCGATGCTATCTTATGATCTTAGCAAGATGAAACCTCCACGAGTTATAGATTACCTTCGTTTCCTATTTATCTTGTTTGATTGAGAAGGGATGGTGTTGAAAAGTAACTGAAGTTATCTTGAATCATGCTGATGGCACAAATAAAAGGAAAATGAATCGACAGGATTTTGATTCACAATATAGAGTTGAAACATAAAAGGTAGACAGTTGTACTTTGCACATGGTAAAATTTCAGGTAACAAAAAAGCTTTTATAAAGCAAAAGTAAAGAGAAAATATCAAAATTACATTCAGAAATTTGAGAGAGATTTAAAATATTGTTTCCTTTAAGTAATGTGTTTTGTGGTAACGTCTGCTTTTAAAAGTGAATAAGTAGTTATAAGAAGCAATTTGAAAATATAATAAAGTTACTATAAAAAAACGTATCAATGAAAAAAATTGCTTAAAATATTTATGAATGAAATATTTTAATTTTCAACTTTTTTAATCTCTTGACTTCACGCAGCTATACTAAATTGGTAATATACACAAATCTTATCAATTATTATCTGGTGATTTAGAAAATTGTTTTATTCCCAAAATTATGTTGCAATACACAAAATATTTCCGTAGTTTGTGAAATAACTTTATAATTTATGATACTAAATCTTAAAGGAAAAATGCTTGATACAAAATATGTTTTTTTTTATCTTTCATGTAGGTAAGTGTACATGATATAACGGAAACTAATATATGTGAATTATTTTAAGCTGTTCTAATATTTTCAGTCGCAAATTTAAAATAATTTTTGGCTTAAAAATTATTTATTAACTACATAATATCTCTAGAAAAATAAGAGAACAATAGATATCAAAATAGATTGAAGTTCAAGAATTATTATTCAATTTCCTGATTAGTAAAATAATGCAGGTGATTATATTTTGATAATGTAAATAAGGAATTATTTAAAAAGTTCTTGATACACTGTAAAGGAGAGAACAATTTATAATATTGTTTATTAATCAGATTGATTTAAAATAACTAATACGAATTTTTATACTAGAACTAAATAACAGTCAACAAACCTACATTAAAGAAACGAAATAAAATTTCAGGTGGGAAAAAGAACAGTAATGAAAATCATAACAGATAAGATCTAAGAGCCCAAATACTTTACGACTGATTTAAGTTGTATGTGTATATATATATATATATATATATATGTCCATACACTGGATCATAACACTCACATCATCATGTACTGGAAATTATAAACATGACGCACAATATCTATTGTTCTGACATGAAATAATTAAGGGGGGTCCGGCACGTCCACATGAGCCCATGTTAAATTGCGTAAGTTTATGTACCATTTTCTCAGAAACTATTAACTTTTAATGGATAAAATTTTACAGTAGGTTATGTGTATACTATAAATAACACTTTAACGAAGGGTTTTGTCTTTTTGTTAAAAATGAAATTAATTAGGATTTTTTTTTTAAATTGTCCAATTTTTTTGCCTAAATTTTAGTTTAAAAAGTCATATCTAAAATGATTTGCTAGATATGTTTAATTCCATTCATTAAAATGTGTAAACATGGTAAAAATCTGCTCAATTAAAATTTTTGAGGATTATATAATAAGTTTTTTTGGAGAAAAAGGTACATAAAGTGAAAAGTTATTACATTTTGAGAAAACAGGCTTTTAAGTAAAAATTTGTAATCTCTTAAGCATTTACTTTTTTAGTACTTTCCAGAAGTATATGAAGCATTTTTCTTACTCTCTGCTCAGGCAAAAGACTCTTCTCATTTTCTTTTTTTCATTACTTTCAAAGTTTTGCCTTTTTTGAGGATCTCAAGATAATTTCGTTGAACTACGCAAATCCTACTTGTATCTAGTTTTTTGAAGCATGACACACAGTTATAACTTGTTTCAATATCACAATGTCTTAAGATAATTTATTTTGCTACATGACTCTTATTGAACTGTGCAATAGCCATATTTACCGCTAATATCTTAGAGTTTTTAATTCCTCAAATGCAGATCTTTGAATCACTGACCATATGATGCTATTAATTGATTCGTTTGAGTTCTGGGTCTTTCCATTTGAATATTTTCTTAATAGCATAGGATCATCTAGATTTCTAAAAATTGGTTTCATCTAATTCATTATGGTGTGTTTATGATCACAGTGTCTTTCGTTTCATTCAGCTTCTGTCTTTTGAAATTTGCACCAGTCATTTACTATCGCAGGACACTGCCCATATTCAGGGAACTCGTTTGAAGACAGAAGGTTAAAATAAACAACCCAAACAGCAGTTTTCTTGTTGTGTAGATCATTGATATTATTCCTAATAACCGTACTATAATATCTTTTAATTTTTTCTATTGAAATGTCGGTCGGTTAAGACCTTATGTTTTTTCTATCACTTAACTTTTTGTTCCTCTTTTTTTTGCTTTTAAGATCCAAAACACATGTACACATAAACTTTTGGATAATCGCAACACACTCTAAATTTTCCATTTGAACATCATATGGATTCGCGCTCATCAGAAACTTTTGCAAGAAACACAGGTTTTCCTAGCAAAGCTCCTTTGCTGCGCGTCAAGGAGTAGCTTCCTTTAAAAAATTTTTTTTAAAAAATACTTCTAATTATTGTATTTCATCTTATCATATATCATTTTAAAAATAAATATTTGAACTTTTAAAAAACAGAAACAAGTGAAAATCGATAACTTCTTGAAAATTTAAGTACCAGACTGCCTTAAAAAAACGTCTTTATTTTTTATGTGAAGTGCAATTTTTTTAGCTAAATTTTCTTTCTCTTTTTATATTTCAGAAATAAATTTGCAACGAAGTTAAAATAATCGGCAGCCCAAACTTATAATGGTATTGTACATCCTATGTTACTAAATTCTGTCTCATTTTATTTCCCAATTTTGTGAATACATGCTCTGGGAATATTTTAATCAAGCTACATGATTGCTAAAAAATTTTCAAATTGTAATTTACAATTATCAGCAAATATCTCATTCTAAAGAAATCATTTGCTAATAAATGGATTAAAGTTTTTGCATGTGTGCTAAACCGAAATATCTGCACGTTTTATCTAAAAAATGTAAATTTTCTCTATTATTAAAAGAGAATTATACTAAGAAATAGCTAAAATATTCGTTTCTTTTATAATAAGTAATTATTTTCTTAATCCAGTAGATTTTTTTCGAAATTTTCTTTTTCAAAAATGAAGCTGAAAATGGCAGTACTTTCCTTCATAAGATAAAACAATACAAACACAGTTGATTATCATTTTGAACAAATATAAATGAGAAAAAAGACAGGATAAAATACTTTCACTGTATGCAATAAAAATAAATTTAAAAAAAAATACAAAGTTTCTAAGAATTTCTTATTTTAAGAGAAACACAATCAAGTATTCAATTTAAAACAATTATTTACATTTAATGCCTTAAGTGCTGTTGTGTATATATCCGCCCCGCTTCAACCGATGAGTTAGGTGTCCTTGACGTATATATCCATCCTTACGAAATACGATTATTTTCATTGCGCTGTTATCAACAAAAATATTCCAAAGACTTTGGAATGCAATACAATGACTTTAGTAGTGTTTGCAAAGGATTTACTTATTTCAGAGAAAAATACGCTTATCTGTGCCTTTTCTTTTCCCCCAACGCATAGGCATGCCGTGCCCTTGTGAAAACCGCTGTCTTTAGGGAGCAAATCCCATAACTTTTAATCGATAGTTAAGGGGTTAATATACTTCTCTGAAAAACCCTTTTTACCCTTGAAAAAATCACCCCAAGATTCAATTATTTTTTTTTCAAAACGTGAAAATAAAAACCTATGATTTATGTGCATAAATCTTGCTAATCGAAAATAAAACAAATTTATATTCAACAATGAAAGTATGAAAAATCATATTTAAATTTTAGTTTAACTGAAAAAGAAACGGGAAAATGTTTAAAAAAAAATTAGAATTCAATGTTGCGTTTTCGCAACGCAAGTCTTAAACGGATTAGATTGTATTATATAGGGCAACATTTTGCAATGGAACCTTATTAATCATTTGCTATTTTTACTTTGGAATAAAAAAAAATATTCTTTTAAGGTATCCGACTACGTTCGGAACCGTGATTTTGAAAATTTCATAAATGGATACTTTTCCTGATATTAAGTGTCACTTAGATTAGAATACACGTATAAAATAGTTTTAAGGACATTATTACGAAAAAAAAATTATTTAAATACAATATTTTGGAAAAAAATTAACTTTGAATAAGATTTTTTCAAAACGTTCTCCTTTTATAAAAAATGCTTCTATAATAAAAACATTTGGCTTATATAAAGTAAAGAATTCTCTAGACAGTCTGAACTAGGATTTTTGAAAAATGTACAATATTTTCAGAGTTACAACCATTTGAAATAATTATCGGCGTTTTTTTCTTAAAATTTCTCCCCTCTGTTGTCGTAAAATATGGATAAACCCACTTCTAAGTTATATATTTCAAAAATTCTAGTTGAGCCTCTGTACAGAGGTCTGCTCTATATACAGGCAAAGTATTATTACAAGAGAAGCATTTTTCATAAAAGGAGAATGTTTTGAAAATGGGTCATTCTATGTTCATTTTTCGTCAAAATTTTGTACTTAAATAATTTTTTATTGTAATGATATTCTTAAAACAATTTTATATGTTTTCTATTCTAAGTAGCTCTAAATATCATAAATATTATCCATTTATAAGCTGTTCCAAAATCACGGTTCCGAACGTAGTCGGATACTTTAAAAGCAAAAAAGAGTGAAAAACAAAATAAAGTTTTTTTTTCTCAAAAACAAAACCACTTTATACATTTTTTTTAAAAAAGAATATTCCCATATTTTTTTTTTCATTTTAAAAACAGCACTCTAAGAAACTGAAGCTTAAAATTTTTATACGCCATTTAGATATTTTATATATTGCGATAAAAATTATTAAAAAACTGCTTATGCTTTTCAAACAGGAATGCATTTTGCGACACAAAATGACATAAACACAATTCCTTACGCATTTATTCTCTTAAGTAAAGAGAAGAGGAAGATGAAGACAAGATATACTCATTTCAGGAAAGTGACAAACACTCTATCCATCTTTCGTAAAGGAGATACATCTCTCCTCCGAAAATGAACTCGCTCCAGGGAGCCCGATTTACATAATTCAACCGTGCATCTCTCTACTCTAAATATTTCCGATGCTCAAAATAAATGCATTACGCCGTCAAGACCTGTCAACATCGAAAACTCACTCAACTCTTCAGAACTTCCACCGCTTCAGCAGCCATCTTTTGCCCCTCTTTCCTCAACCCCCCCGGATGGACCTATCTAAAATAAATACGTCACATTTTCGTCTCTTCCGATACGTTTCTGCAATATCAAGGAAGCAATATTATCCGGCAACTCGTTCGTCTTATTCAGTGGCAGCAGCAACATTCACTTTACACACTCTCACGTTCATAAAGATAACAAAGAGAAAGAAAAAAAAATAGAGAAGTCGAACTAGCAAAATGGAATCGGTATGAAAAAATAACAAAACTTACTTATAGAGCCAAGGGAAAAAAAGGATGAAGCAAAACTAACATACTAGCTGGTTGATCGAAACTGTGCTCTTTTCTACTGCAGAAAGATGATTTGAAGAAGGTTCCATCAATTCGTTCTGGTATCGAATCAGATTAGCCGTCAGGAATGAAACGAACTTTTGTTCGGGGAACAAATTATAGGATTTTGAATCAACAAGGAATACATGGTTTTCTTAGTGGCGATCGCGTATATATATATATATATATATGCTTCTTTTGTGAAGAAAAAGAAGAAGGGACACAGTACGATTCAATTGGCAAAAATTGGTCAAAAATTCTAATGAAATTTTTTTTATCATAAATTATTTTTTATATAATTTTCCATAATCTCACAAATTTGGAAAGCTCTAATTTAAAAACATTCGGATTTATGATAGTTGTTATGTTTATTTTTATTCACATTCCAATGGCAAACAAAAGCTTTAAACGGATTTATCGAAAAAAGAGAAAATAACTCATTTATCTTCATTTAAAATGCTAAGGTTTTTTTTTTCTATAGAGCCAAATGTTTTGAATTTGTTTTTATACTTATTGCTATTTGTACATGTAACAAAAGTTGGTATGCATTTTTGAATTAGAGCAGTGCTAATGTTTTTTTAAAAAAAAAATAGTTGAATTTAGAATTTATATATTTTTTAAGGAATTTTCAATACGCATCCAGAGAGAAAAAAAGGAATTTACATATAAATCAATCATATGGTAGTCAAAAGCACATACCAACTTTTGTTATAGTACATAGTTTGATGTATTTTCAAATCAAATTGCATGTGTGTATGTCAAGTAATGTAGAAAGAGTAGCATTTTAAAATACCTTCATAAGTTTAAAAACATTTCTTAAAAAATTAGATGGTTAGTCTTTTGTCGTTTTTTGAGTACAAAAACTGATTTTTACGTAATTCATTTACATTGGTTACAAGCAAAAAAAGTTGTAAGAACCACTAAATCAATTTTTTTAATCATTTGAGGACAAGATTTAATCTTTTTGATGAAAATATTTTTTTTCATTAGCCATTTTTTCTCCAGAATATTTCTCGTATTTTTGAAACGTTTTTAAGGACATATTTAATTTTGCTATTAGTTGAAATAAAAGCTAAAGAAATAGAGTAGCTAGTCGATAAAATTATTTGCAAAAGAAAAATTCACGTCATTCTTATAATATATTTTACAGGAAGAGAATATGGTATCAATTTTGTATTATTGTTAGTTTGGGTTTACCGTTTGGCAAATGTTTCACTTAATGCTTAGTGACTCATTTTTTTTTTGTTGTTTAATGAGTCCAACAAATACATTGGTCATTTATTTAAAAAAATACCGAGTCTTTTTGAACTGTGTCTTTGGAATCAAAAACGATACATTTATGAAATTTAATTTCTTTAGTTGTGGTAGCTGTCAAACGTTACATTTCAATTTACTGCAACAATATCTTGTTTTCCTATTGATTTTTTTATCCTCCTGTTTATTAAGATAATTACCCTTAATTTTTGTAATATACACATAATGCTATACAACGTTCACACAAATGAAAATATATTTATAAAAAACGAAAAAAATTCAAAAACATTTTAGATTATTTTAAATATATTTTATAATTATCTCTGAATTTTAAAATTAGTTGTCTAACTATCTTTGAATAAGAAATTAGTTTTGATGATGCTATATTATAAATGCTTTTAATCTAATAATTGGCACGTATGACGCACATCAGTATTTATTAAACGTAATTACGTCCGGGTCACCAAATTAGTTTTGCTAAGTAGTTTCTTATTTCAAGGTCCATTCTGTTCAATGCCAAATATGTGGACATTGCAAATTTTACTTCAATCATTTTATCAATAAACCACACACATAAATCAAAAAAACCTATGGAGTTTCTAGCACCAAAAAAAAAATAAATAAATAAAATCGGATAATAACGTTCCATGCAGCAATTGATTGAATAAAAATAAATAATCTGTGCACAAACTATCATTTTCACATTGTTAAAAAAAATAATTAATTATATCTTTCTTAAATATTTGAATTTCCCCGTCGAATAGGGAAGATGCGCTTAAAATTCCCTTTCTAAGAGATTATCAAAAATCTAAGACACAACTTGCCACTGTCTCTTGAGGTAATGAAACGTATAAGAAAATGAATTTCTTACATCCCAGTACCTATTTGTTTTAAAAGATACACTGAAGTAGTCCACATATATATATACTTATTTTAAATTTATCAAAATATTTAAGTTTGTAAAAGCATTGTTGAAGGAATTTTCCTTAAATATATTTTCAGAACACTTCAAGGATATGAAGGGAAAAAAAGCAATAATATTTTCACTGACAAAATATTGAACATAATTTCTATATATATATATCATTATAAATCTAAAGTTCGTAATTAACCTCAAATAGATCATATATCCCAATCCATGAAGCATTTCTCCACTTCCTTATGAAACAGACCGGAATCATTAACAATTGGAAACAATAGTTTCTTGGTGGCACGCACCATTGGTACCGTGAGATGTTCTCCCTCATGAAAAGGGCATGTTATGGGAAGGGAAAAAAAGGGAATCTTAACATCCTCTCGAAGCATTAGCTACACGCGTGTAATGACCTTAATGTAACGGAAGTTACATTGATCTGCACTTACTTTTCCGTCAATGAGCATTTCATCGAGCAGAACAATCGAAGCGAGGCTTCATTAATAATTAAAAAGACCAAATTTTTATCCCACAGTCTTTTATATCGAATGTACATGGAACATTTTATCACGAAATGATTAAAATATCATATGAAGATGTTTTCTCGTGCTTTACTATCTAATTATATTGATTGCTTACAAAAGTTTATAATTTTATTGATCTTAACAACAGTATAAAATGATTCCTGAGTCTTGCTTAAACCATGGTTTGCTTTATATATGATTATATTACACCAAAAATATTAGACATTGGGGAGGGGATCTGTAGTCATGAATTGATTTAAGGTAATGAGACATACCGGAATTATTATCATGGTGAGCAAATTTCAGTATCAACACACATTAATAATTTTTTTTAAAAAAAACTATCATTATTCAGCACAAATTTTATGAGTAAAAAGAGCTAAAGACTCAATTCTAAGTAAACTCAAACAATACTCAACATATAATGGGATTCTAGTTAATTTCAGCCATTCAAGTTAAAAGTATTTAAAATAGTAAATAAAAAGAATATACTGAGTCATAAGGCATGATGTAGTTTGATTTAACAAGTCTTCAAAGTGATGAGGTGGTTTGAGATTAAAGTATACAGATAAGTGTTAAAACTTGTAGCCAAGCAATTACTGAAGTTTATACAATACATTGTTCATTAGCTTATTTTTTGGCTTAAATGTGAAAATAATAACTCATTTTTTGTACAACAAAACATAAGACTTATGTTTTGTTGCAAGCAAAGCTTATTAATTATAGTAAAATCATGTTAATTTTATGATTCATCTCCGTACTAAAATAGTATGGCGTACGTACTAAAATAATGTAGCTGTAAAATTGCTCTCCTTGCTGTAATCAGAGGAAACAACGCATATTTTGGTTTCCTTCTTATAATTCTCCAGTGATTGATTAATTGATTCTTTTTTTTTATCAAAAAAAAATTGCATCTTACAATGATTATTGCTTGTTCTTCAAATTGATATTTACAAATAAATATATATTGACTGTCAAAGAAAATAAAACTCCACGGATACATACACAGAAAGCAAAAAAAGAAAAGAAAAATCAACAAGCATGAATGGACAAGCACGAATGACGTTCATCTGAACACGATACAACAGTACAAGGTAATCAGTAATTCTTAGGTCCACCGTGTGCAATGATAAGCTCAGCAACATATTTTAGAACATAATCAATAACAGTGCGAATAATGGCTTGATGGTTGGATGATCTACCGTTTCACATAGTTCGACTTTCAAGCGCGAGAAGGTAACGCATGCAAAAGACAATAAATTATTTTCCAGATGTGTTAAGTGGGTTAAAGTATAGGAGACAAAATTGAGAGAGGGTAGCACCTGAGATTTCCTGCAGTACTTGTTCCTTTATTCGTATTGTGTGTGTGTCTCCTTTTATTTATTTACTAATTATTCCGTTCCAATTTTATTTATTGTAAAATAATGGTAAATTTCTAAATTTTCGCGAAATTAGCATTGTAAATTATCGAAACTTAGAAACAATTAAAAATATGTGTGATTTTTATGTATAATTTAATATAAAAATAATATTACACTGGTAGTTTTAAATAATATTCGTTTCAAATTGATTGAAATAAGTATTTTTTTTTTTTGCAATAATGTTTTTCTTAAGAGAAACAGTGTAAAACTAATCCATGTTCTAATTCATGTAAAAAGTTTACTATTTCAATTTAATTAGCAGATTTCCGATTTTTCTGTACATAAATTATCTTAATGTAAGATCTGTAGATAAATTACATTTTCTAATATTTTCAAAATTTCAATTTTTGATAAAATGTAATAAGACAAACTAATTGAAACATCCAATAATATGTTTGCTGGATTACGTCAAATTAAATAAAGAGTAAATACAAAAACACAAATTACTAATTTGAATATTTTTTTTGGTGAAAAACAAAACAATGTTTATCTTTAATTTACTGGAAACGATTACAATTCTACGATTTTTTTTTTCTTTTTACTAGAAAAAAAAATATCTTCGTAGCAGAAACAAAATTATTATGTTTCATTTCCATGTTTACAGGCGAATTTATTACATGCATGTAAATACAATTAACTTACCTACATGTAGAAGGATTTAATGTACTCGAATAAGAAATACACAAAACTGCATTCATCAGAAAGACTTAGTCGCTAATACTTATTTTATTAATAAGCTTGTTCGACTTGGCAATATCGTTACCTGAACACACAATTACATTCTTTTTAATTAAAACACAATATGATTTCTTTCCCGCTAACAACTACCTGCTTGTTTTCATCAATTTCATCGATGTTCTCCAGACCATTGCAACAGTAACAATCGTAAAAGGACTCAACGTGTACCTTCTTTTCCTTTTTTTTCCTTTATTTTGTGTCAGAATCTATTACTAGTTGTTCCATTGCCATTTTGATCTATGAGACGATAACAGTTAATGAGATAAATGGAAAAATTTAATGTCGTCGTCTGAGCCTCATGCATATTTCATTAAACCCGCCCATAATACTAGTTGTGAACAAAGGGAAAATGTATGCTATGTCGTTTTATGTTTCTGTTCCAGAATGGCTCCCGGAAAATCCTGGAATCATTCATTTTGACATGATAATAAGCAAAGAAGCTGTACGCGTCACTATTTAGGGTAATGTTTTAATTAGGATCTTAATAAGTTTCGGGATATCTACACAAGCCACAGGATGTTTTTTGTTGTTCTTCTTTTGTTGAAGGTTCTTGTAACTTTTTAGAAGGCTCTGATGTTGTACCATTATTAAATGAGAAATGAAATTATTCAATTCTCTAAGATTTGTTATGTTGAGAACGAAAGGTAGTTTAAATGTAAGCATGTCGGTGTTTAGTTACATTAGTTTTTGTTTTAATTTTATGTTATGTGTGTGTGAAGATACATTTGAAAATTGATTCCAATTTAAATTTAAGACACATCTGAGTATATAGTCATGTATGCAGACGAGCATTAAAAGAATTAATTATTAATTATTATTACTAAGAAATAGAAAAACAGTAAAGTATTTTGAGAGTAGACGACGTTCCATAGAAATAAAAACGATGATTAAGCTTCTATATAAACATAACAAACCCAGATAATCTCAATAAGTTTGTATTAAGGCTTTTATTTCAGGGCTAGATTCATATCAAAATTTAAAACATGTGGATATAAAACATTGAGAAATTAAAATTAAGTAGCTTTCTAGACAGTTTTCCGACAGAAACCCCGAGATTGTATCTACAACTAAAGGTAAGCCTATTAGTGCCTTTAATTATGAATGTTCTCTATTCATAGAAACATATGTGTTAGAAAATGAAAATCAGCTTAAAAGTAGATATTGCTCAGCAGTTAATAGAAACAGCGTTTATGGAAATGTTTAATAATATATTTTTAAATAATGAAAGACGTAATTATATATCGCCTTTGAATATTGCAAAAAAAAAAAAAAATTTAATTTTTTTAAAATTAAAATTAAAATAAAATATATAAATAATAAAAAAAAATACACTTCAAGTATTTCACAAGAGCAGTAATCGTAAAGAGAGAGACACATCATGCATTAATAAATGTATATATATTATATGTATAATACATATAGTAAGTCTTATATGTATAAATAAATAAAATACATTTAAAGAAAATAAGTGATTCTTGTGTTTAAAATAAACACATTTAAAGTATAGTTTGCAAACTAAAATCGTGTTAACGGTAGGAACACTTTTATTTACATATTTTCCTGAAACTTATCATACAAAATATTTTAAATAAACTATACTTTCAAACAATATAATCTTCGACGTTTTAAAAGTGATCGTTAACATTTTTGTAAAATCAGAAATTATATGAGTGTACGAATTTACGATTCAAAATATTGAACTTAATACTTAATTATATAAGTCGGCTAAATAGAAGGATTAGTTTGTCGCTGACCTTCAGCACCTAAGGTTGCGGGTTCAACCCCGGCCCAAATCGGGGGATATCCATGATACAGAAAATCGACAGTGACCATGTCGTATGATTATACGACACATAAAAGATTCCTAGAGGGTTTTTTGGGCTTGGGTGTTGTCAGCAAAATCAAATCCTAGTAAAAGTACGTATCGTCAGAGCTCAGGCGCCTCCCTCTGGGGAGGAAACTGGAAGGTAAAATTACTTGTAGCGATTGGTATCCGCCTCTATGGTGCCGCACTAAAAAGAGAAACCAGCTTCCGGGGAAAGTACTAGGTCTGTAATAGTAAAACACCAATCCTCAGCCCATTAGAAATAAAATATATATTTAACTATATATAATCTACTCTATTTAGTATTATTTTAAATTACATACATGCGTAATTATTCGACGTTCTTAAAATTTCAAACTGTATAACATTTATGTACTTTTCTTTCTCTCCCATAGTATAATCTACAGGGAAACAAATATATACCGAGATCTAAAAACTTTCAGTCCGAAGAGAAATCTCAGAGGAACTTATGAAACAGTGAAGCAGTCACTTTCTCCCTTCCTACCTTTTTCTGACATCTGAATACCCCCTAAACTCTCAGATCTGAAATTGCCCCTGGAATAAAACTCGACCCTTTTAAAGCCCCCGCAAATTTATCGTCTATCCAAAGATTCCTGTGGCCGCATCTCTTGTTTCACTTTTTAATCTATTTCTCCAACGGGGGTCACATTTTGGTGGGATTCCATGCATTAGAAGTTAAATAGATTCCATAAAAACGGCTTCAATCCGTTACCAGTACCATTCCACGACCCCAGCAGATTCTTTTCCACCAGACAGAGATGGATTGTCTTTTGACGGAATGTATCCTGAAGAGGAAATGGTTCTCCTAACTGAATGTGAATAAAAGACGATTTGTCTTTGGTTTGGTTAGAAAGAAAACTTTTTAGCATCAATTCTTTGTATTTTCTTAAGTTTCTGTCCTTTTTGTAATATAAGACTTATATTTGTTTCGTGTTGGGTAAAAAAAATAAATAAAGTTTTGAAGTTTCAACTTTGTTTGCTTGGTCGCCTTCTATATGGCAATTAAAATGCCATTAGTGACGGAATTTGTATATCACAGACGTCGGAGCTATCCCCGGAGGAACACTTTGATTGAAGCACGCCATTTTAACAATAATAAAGGTTCTCGGACTTTAAAAAAAGCTATAATGATTTTACAACATTTGCATGGAGGAAATGGAAGCTTTGATTAATTTAAGATATTCCAACACGTTGAGAGAACTTTTTGACAAAATAACATATTTAAGGTGATATAGCTCAGACCTCTGTACAAAGGCTCAAGTATGATTTTTGAAAAATTCACATTATTTTCAGAGTTACAACCAATTGAAATAATTATCTGCGTTTTTTTCAGACCTGTATAATCATATTATTTCTGGCAATTTTCTAATTTATAAGTCCTTTTGAGATCATAAATCAATCCCTTTTTCTAAAATATGAAAATAAAAAGAGCTTTTTTTATTAAAAAGTTCTATTTCAAAAAAGAAACAATTTCTGAAAATTATCGAATATTTACAATTCGGTCACAGGATTCAGATCTCTATTTTGATGTTAACTATATTTATCTTAGCAAAAATCATGTAATAATGGTAAAATAACATTTTTATTATCAAGAAACAAACATTCTGGATTAGTTTTTTTCTTTATTTTTCAACATAATTATGTTTTTCATTGCTATAGTAAATTGTCACACAGTATTGAATTTGGGATTAACACAGTACAAAGCTTTAAGGGTATCATGATTTATATTTTGCTTAAAACTGAATTTTGAATCAAAATTTGATTCAGTTTTATTAATATATTTATAATATTAAGAAACAATTTTATTATTATAAAATTGTATATAAATATTTTAAAGGTTTCAGTGTATTGACCGAACAATCATGGCTAATATTTATTTGTAGTATAATATGAATTTTTCAAAATTTGAATAACATTGTAATTATGTTCGAAAAAATAAATGATTTGATGAACGTACACATAGTTCTTTTTAAGAGATTATTTATAAAATCATTAATAAATAAAATATGGACATAAAGCATTAATAATTAATTAAATATCTTTTGAAAGGGAGCTATGCACGTGACTTGCAAACATTATTAAAAATTCAGTTCTAAACATTCACTCATTTTTATGTTATAAATTTAGTATAAATACATAATATTTTCATAAAGCTTTAAGTTTGAATATGTACATAACAGATTACCTCATAAACTAGCAATACACTTTATTTAGAGTTAGATTGCTGTTCCAGACTTTGTAACATTTTTTTTTATGAAAAAGAACCACATTTTATTACGAAATATGAACTTTTTAATTATTTTTAAATGGGACTTATAGCATATTTTCGTAAACACATTTTGTTGAGTTTCATGGAGGAAAAAAATAAAATTTAGCAACAACGATATTTTTGCTTGCATTTATTAAATATTTACAGTTTTAAACACAGCATCAGTCAAAAATAAAAATTATGTCTTTGTAAAAAAAAAAATTACTTAGCAATATAAAGCCTTATGTACTTGGTAATTATGTATATTATTTATAAATTTTTATCCGGAATGCTTGAAAACATCTTTGGATATTCTTATATATGCCTTAAAATGCCTTTATTCTTTTCATAATTTTAAATATTGTACAGTTAACATATTTCACTATAAATATTCCTGTAGTTAATTATTGAGTTACTTTTTTGCCATATTTTGTACCATTAAAAAAAATTCTTAAAAATATATTTGGATGAAATATAAACTGGACACAGCATGATAATTACCGTAAAATCCGGCGTATAACGTGCACTTTGAATACAAATATAAGATCGAAATTTACGGGTGCTTGTATACGCCAGGTATAAAAATGAGAGCTCGAAAAATGAAAAAAGATGAGCATAGAAAAAAATTATAGTTCTACATATATCAAAATACTGTTTTTTGAAAGAAATGACATTTCTTATGAACTTTAAGGGTTGTATTTCTGGAAGTATACTATCTTTTCAATAGCTTACAATAATAACTCGAATAAATTACTTTAAAGCATACGTACATTTCAAGTTTCTTCTTAAAAAAAAGGGGGTGCAGGTTATACGGAGAATGTATCTTAAAATTAAATTGATTGATTGAATATTAACGCCGCACTGTTCAGCTACACGAGTGCTTTTGGCGACGGACCACGTAATTTTGAATCATGGTCAAGTGACGTGGACGACAC
>BMAV01026116.1:0-127677 GCA_019973955.1 Trichonephila inaurata madagascariensis | reverse complement strand
GTGCATCGCTGCCCTACACGGCGGGTCTTTAGTGGTACTGGGCTCGAGCTCGTGACAAGGCAAGCCACGGTCCGATACCTATATCACTCGGCTACCGCAGCCACATCTTAAAATTAAAAATTGCAGCTCTAAAGTATGGGTGCGCGTTATACGCCGGATCTTACGGTATGTAAATAAAAGTAAATTATGGAAGATTAACATTTTGATGGCTGTATCCGCGTCCTTCCATTAAAAAAGTCCTCTTGGGAAATCTTTGGTCTTTCAAATCTATTTTATTCACAACGAACCCTCTGAAGAAGAAACCTGTTTTATTTCAATTAGGTCTGCTATATATAGTCTAGGCTTTCAAGCTAGAAGGAGAGAAAGTGAAGAGAGAAGATAGATTGCTACTGATCAGGCATTATTCAAATTTATACCGTAATTCAGATATTTGATAATTGAAAGAATTAAAGTGGTTATTGGTCACTAGAGATTAAATAGTGCTTAGATAACTGGGAAAGTAAATTCGATCTTGAATAAGTGTGTCGATATTTAAAGTCTTCTCATACTTCGTGTACCTCGTTATTTATCTACATATTGCTTAGATTGGGCTCACTCTTATTTAAAATTACTTGAATTTGTGTTGCTGTTTGTGTGATCAATATAAATAGATTGTTTTTGGATATGGCTAATTTTTCTTCCCTTTCTTCCACATCCCTTGCGTGGCCGCGGCAGCCGAGTGGTATGAGTATCAGGTCGTGGTATGCCTTGTCACGAGTTCGAGCACAGTACCACTAAAGACCCTCCGTGTAGGGCAGCGATGCACGTTAAATCTGTCGACAGCTGAAACGTCCTCCCGTTGGTGTGGAGTGGTAGTTAGGAGAGGGGGTACCAGCTCAGGTGTTGTCCACGTCACTTGACCATGGTTCAAAATTACGTGGTCCGTCGCCAAAAGCCCTCGTGTAGCTGAACAGTGCGACGTTAATATTCAATCAATCAATCCACATCCCTAGGTTCGGACCAATGGTCTTTGCAACATAATTGAGAGAGATAGAAATTCCTAAACAAGGATAAGTATAAATGAGGTATTTAGTTTACAAGATTAGTAACAAGGATAGTTAAGAGCTAGTATTGCCATGTAAATGAAGCGGTCAGTTGATATTAATGTTATATATCTACTTTCAACATTTTATATCAGCTTATCCATTACTATCTTTTCATGTCACTATTTTTCACAATGAATGACAAATTGTGGAAATACCTCAAAACTTTTACAAATGGAGAAGATCCTGTCATACACATTATTGTATCAAAATAAAACAGCAGCAACAAGGGAATCTGAATTATATCTGACAACCCATAAATATAAACATCAGTAAATACATACATAACTACCGTAAACATATAAACTACAGATTTACATTTATTTTTTGAAATTCAAAAAACAATCCATTATCATTTTTATTCCAAGTTTCATGAGTAATATGAAACTTAGTCAGAACACAGCATGTTTAAAAAAAAAAGAAATCCCATTTTTTTTCCCTCAACGGTCAACGAACACATATTTCTCAAATCTCGAATAATATCTTTTCTTTTTCGGTACTGGAGACCCAACTAGAAAGGGAAGAAAAAAAATAGTCGAAAAAGTATTTAAATACAAATGTGATGGATGGAGAAGTATTTCCTCAATACATAATGCATTATTTACTTCCATCAATTCAGTAGAAACGCCTCCTTCGGGACAGCGTCGGTCAAATAGACGTAATTTATATTTTGTCTTTTCTTTTGGCTTTTTCGATGGTATCACCATCAGGAATGGGAATAGGGAGTCGGTTCCAACTAGCCAAATGTAATGCAAGTGCTTCTTCTGAAAAGTCGCAGAAATATGTCGAAAAACTAAGAGAAAGAGAGACGATGGATCTCGGGGACTATTGACATCTTTTTGTTATAAGTTCATGTCAACCAGGAAATGAAACTTTAATGGACTACGAAAGGAAGTGGGCCTTATGCTCTGATTTATGGTAGAGATTCTGTATTAGTTTGTGACTTTATCTGTCCCTTTTTTCCCCTCAAGTTTACCTAGATGTTGTGTATAGGATGTTCTATTGGACTCTTAACAAATGTGGTATGTAAAAAATATCCTGATAAAGAAGGTTTGAGTTGCAAATATATTAGATTCCTTTGATATTGTGGAGTTTGTAGAGATATTGAAAAATATGTAGTACAAAAAATTTCTTTTTGAATAGTTACTCCGTTTTGAAGCGACGTAATATTACCCCACAATCCATGAAATATATATATATATAGCGTAGGCGTTTATTAAAACTGAATAGCTCAATATTAATAAAACGCCTACGTTAACAACTACTTGTATATATGAGAGAAAAAAGTATCTGCTAGCGTAGGCGTTATAAAAATTGTATTGTTTCAAAACGCATTTAAAAATCTATAGTAAGTAAATCTTATGGTTTCTAGAGGAATGCATGCTATTAAATAGTGTAAATCTCTACCAAGAAAGAAATTGAAAAAGTGCCGTGAGCGTGAGATTGTATTTCTCGAAGCTTCAGGTTTCACATTTAAATTGAAAATTTTAATGAAAATGTTAAGGTAAGCAAACAGAATAAATAAAGCACTGCTTATCGATTCAAAAGTATTAATTCATGCTTGATGAAACATTATAGCTTAATTTTAAATATCTTTAAAAAAGTGATAAGTATTTAATTAAGGATATGGTTACATTCAAAATGTGTAATAAATGAAATGCATTAAAATAATTCGATTTCGCTTAATATTGAAATTCTAATGATTCTGAATATAAAAACATTCAGCTCTCTAAAAATAAGAGGGTTCTTGGAAAATAAGGTAACATGAAGTAAGTATTGTAAAGTAATGCACACACAAGATTCTCTCGTTTTAAAACCTTTCATAAATTTGCACCCTATATGAGGAAAGTGAGAAATAATGAAACTTTAAAAAAAATCTCTTTTTTAAAAATTATGCTGTAAATCCACAAAATAGGATAACTAACCAATTGCATTTTCAAAATATGAAATATACCTTAAATAATAGAACATGAAATGAATCCTTTAAATATGCTACAGAAATATTTTCTTTACAAAAAAAATTTTTTTTTTAACAGCATGTTTTTTCTTTCTTATATTTATCAGGAAAATTGTTTAAAAATTTCTGTAATGATTTGTAGCAATATCAGTCCTTGAATCTTTGATTTTGTATCGTATTTAGTTTTCGGATTCCAGTTGCCGAAGATATTGCTATAACGTTTATTAAATTTCAGTGAAAAATTGAGCTAAATGTTAATTGTAGCTGCAGAAAAATTATCAATAACAATTGATATCATCTATTTTTTAAGTACTAAAACCTCTCTTTTCTGTTTCTTATCAACAGGAAAATACATTGGATTATTAAAAGGAATATTATTCATGTAAATTCTTAGATGCAGAGAGAGATAGAGAGAGTGAATTCACGTCACACTGTTCAGCTATATGAAGGTGTTTGGCGATGGACCTCGTTAATTCTGAACCATGGTCAAGTGATGAGGACGACACCTGAGCTGGCACCCCCTCTCCTAACTACCACACCAACGGAAGGACGTTTGAGCTCTCGACAGATTTAACGTGCATCGCTTCCCTACACTGTGGATCTTTAGTGGTACTGAGCTCGAACTCGTGACATGCCAGACACAATCAGAGACCTTGACCACTACACTACCACGCCCACGATTCTTAGGTGAATATGTTCTGAATTCGAATCTAAATGAATAAGGAAGAACTAAGGTTTACAAGACAGCTAATTTTTAAAAGAATTTAGTCATTGGAAAGGAAATTTTGGCAAAGGAAGTATCCCCCCCCCCTCGTCTCCTTGTATTAATGATTGACGCTACCAAACGTCGTCGAACAATGACTTTACAAAGATGCTTAGGTCGATATTTTCTGAATCAAATCTAAATGTATTTGGGAGAACTAAGGTTTACAAGACAGCTAATTTTTAAAAGTTAGTCATTGGAAGTGAAATTTAGGCAATGAAAGAACACTCCCCTTTCCTTTTGTTAATGATTGATACTACCAAACTTTCTCGAACAATGACTTTAGATAACACGTTCACCTGCAAAGAAATGAGAATTTTTGCGGTTAAGAAAGTAAAGGAGAAAGGGGATATTTTATATCCCCTAGTCTAAAAACAAAAGAGTTTGGTTCAAGTGACTGACATTTATGGGCTATGACAGACCACTTAGTGTTGAGAAAGCAGTTAAGAGGGGAAGGAATCCTTTGGTTGATTTCTGTACAAGTTCATTTTTAAGAGATTTCTCCTTTCAACTAAAATCTCAACATTTCGGCCTAAATAGGTTAAGTGATTCTACAGGGAATTTACAATAAAATAAAATATGTCAATCTCTTCACTTAATAATGAAAATCAAAGTCTAGCAATATTGGAACATTTTTTTAAGCAAAAAAGGTGCTGAGAACTTGGGTTCCCATCTTTTGTATTATGTAAAAACAATTTTAATATTTGATTTCAATATCAATATTATAGTACTTTTTTTACAATACATTACATTAAGAATTTTGCATTAAGGGGGTGATTATTGTAAAATATGTACTTAATTAAAAATTTGGTGGTTATGTTAAAGTAAATTAGTCGATAACTAATGCTCAAGATGAATTAATTAATCATATTCAAAGATAGAATTCCATGCGAACATAGTTTCGGTATTGTTTAGATTCCAAAATCACATGTTTTCTTCATTTACTCTTCGTACGCTGTCTCTGATGTGATAAATAAGTTGGTAAGTTTTAAACTATTTTGCAATAGTGACATAAGAGGAGTTAATTACTCACTTTAGAATCGTAATTTAATAAAATATGTACACCAAATACACAAATCTTAATTCAAGGATACAAAAAAAGGTGGGGGGATTTAGAAATATTTATTTTAGAGTTGTATTCAAAAACTATATGTAATATATCGACTTTTAATGAAAAGATTATTCAGGAAATGATTGGTTTTAAATAAATTAGAGCTGTTTCATTACGAAATGAGTATTTAACAGTCTGCATATAATGCAGCGTTTTATTTTGTTTTTTTTATTTCAAATTAGCTGCTTTTTGGCAGCTGAGTCATTTGCAGAAACGGCAAGTCCTCAAGAGTAGAAGTCATTTCATTAGGAGCACCATCTATTGGGGGTTTCCGGTATCAAAATGTGAAGTTTGAATTTTACTCAGTTCTAACTCGGATACCAAATATTAACGTGATTTAATACTTCCTAGATTACCAGAGCCAATTTGATACTCAATGGAGCTTTTCTATGCCACATAATCATTTGATATGCGTGCCAATGGTTTTGCATCCAGAAAATCATTCAACTTCAGCCGGGATCGAACCTGAAAGTTTGGACTTACGAAATGGGCACACTACCTCACAGCCACGAGCCCACTGCAATGTTTTAGTAAATGCAATGCTTTGTGCTCAAAGATGTATAAATGTTTAAGATTGAGACTGATGGCCAATCTGTTTCTTTTGAAAATAGTTAAACAAATAAGGATGGTTGTTCGAATATCTCTTAAAACAGCATGAAACTGAAAATGAGTTTTACAGTTGATTTTTGAAACAAAATCGTAATAAAGAGGATTTTTGAAAAATAAGTTTAAAATGGTATAAAACTTAAATGCAGGACATTAATAAATGAAACTCATTTCAAAAATAATAAATGAACAATAATACAGCTAAACAGTTGTTGATGTTGTTATTACTAATGACACCTGATCGACAAAGGCTAGATCAAAGCCCACGAAATTCATCATGGTGAAGGGCTAAGTGACACATGTCGTTAACCGTAGCTTTGAGCATCAAACAGGTGACAGAACGGTTTAGCTTGGTTTCACCACAATTTTGCGAGAGAACAGCATGCGGGTGGTCAGGGCCTACCACCTCTCTTCCCCTTCCACCTACCTCACGAGAGGACTTGCAGCTTGACGGCTATTTAAAGTATCCCTATGCCGTGAAGGCACTATACATTTACAAACATCCATGCATTTTCCGGGATTCGAACACAGGCCCAACAGCACAGCAGTCAGCGTCGCTAACCACTATACCGAATGGGTGACCAGCTAAACAGTATAGGTAATAAGTAATATAAAAAAAATTCCTACTAGGTCAGCAAAGAATATTTTTTTTAGTTACTTTTTATTAAACACACATGTATGTACTAAATATATATTTATTAAATATATATTTAGTTACTTATAAATATGTATATACATATGACAGTATCACAATTAATTTTTATTAATTATCATTAAAGTATCGTATTTTATTCCAAAACAATCATGTATATAAAATTTCAGTTCAACCGAATGCCTTAAGACTTGAGGGGAAAAAAATATATTTTCAAGTTTTGACACAAGTCGCTAAAAATAAAGCCAACGTTGCCGAATCTGTAATTCTTTAAATAATTTTAGTTTCAGTCAATTACTTTTAATTAATTATAACAAACAATAACCAAAGTACAACAACCAAACAACAACCAAAACAATAGTGTTTAGAAAATGTCAGCTCAAATGAGATCTTTAAAATGTACTTAATAAACTATTGAAAATTTTAACAAGATATATATATATATATATATGAACTAATAGTAGGAATTGAAAAATGAGCGCATAATACATAAAGATAATTTTTCAAATTTATAAGAAATGGATTGCATATACAGTGGGTGTTCGGTTAACGAACACAATCCGTTCCAAGACTATGTTCGCTATCCGAATTGTACGTTAACCGATCATCGATTCACCATAGACTTCTATGTGAAATCGATTAATTCGTTCTGGAGACCCCAAAAAAATGAAATCAAAACCGAAACTGATGGTCTAATATGTATGAATTTTCTACTGGATTTTTTTTCAATATAACTTTGAAGTTTAATAGGTAAGCAACATAATTCAGGAGAGATGAAAAACGATTTTTAGTCCGTTTCTCATATTTCACGTATTTTTACGGCGGTAGCGCGTCATCGGCACCTTTATATTTTATAGTCTGCACTGTTTGAAAAAATTAAGAATTCGCTTAATTTCTTTGCCATGTCAGCAAATCCACCGGCCCATAACTTATTAGCTGTCAAAAAAAATATTGCTATTCATATTGAAATTCAAGTATTCAAGTGTGTATTGATTTTAGTCATAATAATAATTATTAAATGACCTTTAAATTCATTGTTAATTCAAGTTTCATTTAGTAATTATCAGTACTAAGCATGCTTTAAACATTTCTCCTTTCAGTGATCTTATTTTTTATACAAAATAATAACAAATGTTTAATATTAATTTTTTTTCAGAGCCGAGAAGTGTTCATCAGAATTCGTTTTGTTCATTATCCGAATATGTGTTCGTTGTCCAAACACAAAAATTCTTTCTTGAAAGTGTTCGTTATCCGAATATGTGTTCGTTAGCCGAACACAAAAATCTTTCGTGAAAGTGTTCGTTAACCAATCTGGTCGTTTACCGATCACCCACTGTAATTTTTTTTTTCATATTTTAAAATTTCTTCGAGTTATAAAAAAAATAAAAGATTGTTGAATCTGATTAGTTGCAAATTACAATAAAATTAAAGCTTTGGTAGCTGGAGAATAGAGAAGAATAGTTCATTTTAAATTGAATTAAACCATTAAGGTATTTCAATCCCTCTTTCTGAGTATTTCAATTTTTTATTGTTTCATAAATAATATTAAAAGATAAATATTTGAGTTTCTTATTTTCAGAGCATATATCTCGAGTAATGTAAAACTTTTAAAATATTGATTATATGTGTTTATCATATATAAAGAAAAACGTTAGCTTCTATTAAATATTTACAAGATTTTAACTTAAAATTTTTGTTTAGAAAGTATTACATAATTATAATTATACACAAATAATTAATAAGTAATAATTAAATATTTTCTTTAAAAATTATTTTGCATAGTTATAATAATAACTAATTTAGGGGAATATTGAAATATTTATTCAAAAAATAGATTTCATAATTATAATTATAAATAAACAATTAAGTAATGATTAAATATTTATTTTAAACTACTTTGAGATAATACTTTTAATATTTTGCTTATTTCTTATTTTTTTTATTCCATTTCTTTAATTAATGTTTTATATCTCAATATTAAAAATAAAAAAAGTTAAGTTAGACTCAATCTCTGATAAATGTTTAAAGACTCGTCTTTTAAAAAATAATACGATCGTTGATGAAAGGAAAAAATTGAAATTATGGAAATACCAATTATTACTTAAGACTCGGAAGTATTTAGTTTTTTATATATATAATCTGCAGCACATCAGTTTTTTAATGTAAATAAAACATTCAAAAATATACATATGCACGACTTTTTACACGAATGTTTTAAATGATTTTGATTTAAGAGATTAAGTCTCATTCTCTGTCTACACAACTTATTTAAATTTAGCACGATCACCAAAATTCTATGAATATTTTGGTTTACTTTTTTTCATAACTGCTACATTGGAGACAAAGAATGCAATACAATTTCCTTTTGTGTATATAATAATTCTTTCTCAATTGTGTAACATCAATATGGAACCTCATCTACTTTGCGAATATTCAGATGATGATATCAAACAGGGTGGTTACGATAGATAAAAAAATAAGAAACACTAAAGAAAGATACACAACAAGGACTTATTAAACTGGTGCTGAAATTATTTAAAGGAACAATGCAATGGCCTAGCCAAAACACAAAAAACGATCAATTAATTATTTTCTTCTTAAATCCATTGAAACATTGGCACTAAGGAGGCTAATCCTAATTTTTTCGAAGAGATAATAGAAATGTTTTCATCAATGGAGCCCAAAGTCGAGAAATATTTCTAGTTATAGCATTAACACACATTGCAGTTTTACGTAAGCATATTTATTCATTTATTGTCTGAAAATGACCAAAAATAATTTTTTTTTCATGAGTAACTCGTATTATTTTGCCTAATTTTGTGTTCATGAATTAGTGATGTATTTGCCTTTCCAAATGATAATTTACTATTTATGATACATATACACTCTTCAAGAAATAAAATGTTTAAAAACCTTGCACGAAAACACATGGTTTAATACGTTGATCTTAAGACCGAAGCCAATCCTCTATTATGCCTAATACATACAATACATTTTTTTACTCGATTCTTTTATACTTATTCTTTGGAAACGTATGTATCGCATAAAAAAAAAGAGTTAGGTGTATACATTCGTAATTTTTTCAGATACTAAGCAGAAAAATATTGATCTGGCCTTAGTTAAAAGTACAAATAAAAGAAAGCTTTTTTTTTATTATTTTAAGGTACTCGACTACATGCGACAACTTTTCTTTTCATAAAATGGAGATATGGAGACTTTTTTTGTGATTTTTAGATTTGTTTAACATATTTTAAAGAAAAATGCATTAAAATTAAGAAGAGGAAGTAAATTATTATTACTAAAATGGGTAAAAATTAAAAAAAATAATAGAAACGGGGCCCATTCTGTACGAAAATTTTATGAACTAATTTACAATTTTTCACTTCTGATGGGCTGCTATGTTATTCATTTTTGAAATAACCTTCAGGATAAGGGATATTTTAAGTTTTACTAAAACTAGAGCACTTTACCATAGTTATTTTATGTAATTGCTTTAAAAAACTATGATTATATTCATATATGTGTAAATTGTGATATATGTGTAAATTGATTATATTCATATATATGTAAATTGTGTAATAAAACTGTGATTGATAAATCTGAAGGTTAAAATACTTCTACTATTATACTGAAAATACACAAAAAAATTCAGTTAATGAGCAATCGCTGTCCCTGTTTGAGCATTTTCATAAGAACACATTTAGGGTAAAACTCATTTTAAAATATGACATCTTGCTTAAAGTAATGACATCTACTTTTACCAAAAAACTTGCAATTTTTGTTCTAGTGAATGGAAAATAATAAACTTGGTATTTTTATACAGTTAATAAAATGGCCTATAACAGAGATTGCGAACCAATGTCACGCTTGCCATTGATGGCACGCGACACAATATTTTGTGCATGTCACTAATCAAAACGTTTTGCATTTTTGTTCAAAATAACAAAGTTCAATATAAATTATTACTAACAAATGTCAGTGATCGGTCGTGTTGGACGAGGCGGCAGGGAGCACACTCGTTTATTATTATTTTACTATCATAAGTTATTTGTCAACTAATTTTTAGCAACATAAGTCACATTAATGTGTTACTTTAATTTGAATTACACGTATAGCTAAAACAGTTACAACTATGCAGTGTAAAATGTATTTTTTTTATGGTAAATAAAGAGTTTTGAGTTGTTAGTATTTGGTTTTTTATAATTTCCCAATAATCACAAGTCAAAATTATTTGAAAGTTCATCTATATCTCATTAAGCATTTCTTCCGAAAAAATGGCACGTTCGTCCATAAAGGTTCACCACCAAGGCTTATAACTTAAAATCATAAAAAAATAGTCACTTTTTTGCAAAATTCACAAATTTAGGGTAGTCGGGTAACTCTTCAGCACTAAAAGACAAAAATTATTTAAGCTAATTCTAGAATAGTAGAAATTCATTATGGTGAAAAATAAATTTGAATGGTTAATCAAATATATAATGCTACTAATAATAAATCAAGAACTAAAATTTACTAATCAATGCAATTTTTTTAACTGTGCAAAAGTATAAAATAAATTTTTTTTAAAACAGATGCAATTCAAACATATGAAAAGTTGAATTCTAAAATAAAATGCTTATTTAATAAAAAAAGAAATAAAAATAACTTGTATAAATTAAGTTAATATTAAATTACTTAAGACCAGGATAGTTTCTGGATTTTCCTAAATTATTTGAACAATTTAGGAGGAATAATTGGTTTTAATTTATGTATTCATAATAGAATACTTACGATACATTGATCTAAGTGATACAAGCACTATTTTGTAATTTTACAAAGGTATACACCTTTTTTTCAATTTTTACTGTTAGGGTTCTCTCTCTCTCTCTCTCTCTCTCTATATATATATATATAAGTCAATCACAACTCAATAATCAATTAAAAAATCGAAATTATATGAATCTTATAACATTAAATCCCATTTCAAAATATCAATGGCGAATATAGAAGATAAAATTCCAACTTTTCAAACAAAATTAAAAAATTATAAAATAAAAATTTATAAAATATCCAAGTGCAACCTCGAACTTAGGACCGTTAAGTGGGGTTAAACTAGTTTGATGGCGCCAACCTTCCCCCTATTGCAACGGTATATATATATATATATATATATATATATATATATACAGTTCAAATTTTCAATCGTTAATAAAATAATTTCTATTCATCCATTCAAATTCGAGTACATTTTTTTAAACTTGTAGGGTATGACACTTGATGTTTATACAGTTTTTTCAAATATTGATTCATTAACTGAATTAAAAAATGAATAAATAGCAACAAATAAAAAAAAATAATAGTTCCACAGCATATATAGAAAAGAAAAAAGTGTTCTTTGTGTTCCTGCAGCACAATAGATAGCGCGTTGTACTACTAATCCAAAGGTACTGAGTTCGAATCCCACTCGAGATGGCCTAATTTCTGAGAGAATGTGATTTTCTTTTACTATTCTATTTAATTGGAATAGTTAAATTTAATGAATGAATAAATATTAACAAACAATATATATATATATATAGTAATCCAACACCATGTATAAAATGTAAATCGGAAATTGTTTTCTATTTTGCCATTTAATATTGCGATTCTGTCATACGCATGTACATATTTATATTAATTGAAACTATTTAATAAAAAGTGAACTAAAATAAAATTTTTCCTTGTTTACCTAAGTAGAAATTGACTAAAGAAAAAATGTTACCTTACTTGTTTTAAAGAATATTGTATCATAAACGCTGCTAATCTAAAGCAGTATTTAATTTATATTTAATATAATTTTATAATTCGGTGATATATATTTAAATAAATTTCTTATACTTGTTGAATACATTCATATCTAAAGAAATAAATCCACTGCGAATACAACAAAAATTAATATAAATATTTAATTCAAAAATTTTAAATTAAAAAAGGAACTAACATAATTTTCATAATTAAAATGTCAAGATGATAAGACTGGCATTTCATTAATTGTGGAAGCACAAAAATCTTCCCTCAGTTCCTGAAGTAAAATACCGTTAATAATGCCAAATGTCGTGAAAGCAGTTTTTTTTTTTTTTTAAAGAAAAGTTTTTTCCCATCTTGCGTTGGATAATGAAGAAATCTCGTCTTCTAATATATGCGTTCATTTTAAATATGTAAAAGGGGAAATTGAAAACACAATTAGATAGAGATGAGATGGTTTCAGAATAATTTATTCGTCTTCACAAAAAGCCCTCACGTCAAATTTCTGTGGCTGCGGGAAAAATTCAGTTAATTTAGATGACAGAATGGATGGAAAAAATAAATTATGAAGGCGACGAAGAAGGTTGATTGTTAAAATTAGAAGTTGGAGAATATGCATGCTTTGCTGCGTAATACATTTGATTACCTAGATGTCAAAGATGAAGCATTAAAATGAAAGAATACAAAGATTCTATATTTAGTAATTAAAATTTACTTTAAAATGTATTAGAGTTATGCTTTATGTTTTACTTATTAAGATATCAGAGGTAACGCTCAATAACATTTTTAACTATGTTTAATTTGTTATTTAAATTGAAATTTGATCAAAGTATTATATGCTTGTAAAGCAAGACTAATTTCAATTCAATTAGATATTAACTAATTCGAAAAATTTCACCAAAACGTACCTATCCAGTTGATAATTGATATTTTCAAAAAATGTAACATATATGTATGTATAATAATTGACCCTTTAAATTTTCTGTCAGGGGATTTTATTTAACTCTTATGATGGTCTAGAATCCTTTAAGACGTTATAGTTATACTTATTTAGTTTATCCTTCTAACTGGAATTATCACTTTATGCATAACTTTATGTCTTCAGAAGTTTGAAACATTTCAAAAGAAGACGACGCAATTTTGAATCGCCCACTTATTCTGACAAAACAAGGTATTCTTTAACGGAAATAATGATTCTCAAATCCGCTTCGGCTAGATATAAAAGCCGAGATTTTCTGGATATAAAAAAGAACGCTTTTGTCCATTGTCTTTATGTATGTATTGTTGCTATTCGTTTTGTCGCCTTATGTGAGTGAAATAAAAAAGAAAAATAATATAAAATCATGACATCTTCAATGAATCGAGTGCAAAAGGACGCCCCTGTAGCATGATTAATTACTATGAAAATGTATCATATATATATATATATATATTGTTTAATAAGAATGTCTCTCAGCTAATTTAGCAAAGGCATTTATTATTTGTGTGAAATAGAACAACATATTTACATAAGTGAAGCTGTTCTTTTTCTGATCAATATATCGCACATCCTCACACCACTGTTGTAATTAAAAATTCTATGTAGATTTTCGACGTATTGCCTTGGCCTTCTAGATTACTAGATCTTTCTTCATTCAAGCAAGTGAGGGCCATGGTAGCCTAGTGGTCAAGGTAACGGACTCGTGGGCGACATGTCATTTTAAACCTAGTACCGTTGAAGACCCACCATGTAGGGAAGCGATGCACGTTAAATATGTCGAGAGCTCAAATGTCCTCCCTTTGTTGTGGTGTAGTAGTTAGGAGAGGGGTCCCAAATGTCCTTCTCTTCACCTTATTTTGACCGATTTTTGTCAAATGAATCGTACTGTGTCCCCTTAAGGAATCAAATTTTAGTTCAACGTAAAAAAAAATATTTTAACTATCAAGAGACTGAATTTATTTTTTTCAATACACATCTCAAGTCACTATAATTATCTTTTCGTTGTATTGTTACTATTTTTGCGACTTAAGCAAACAA
Organism: Trichonephila inaurata madagascariensis; assembly: GCA_019973955.1. Classification (NCBI taxonomy): domain Eukaryota; kingdom Metazoa; phylum Arthropoda; class Arachnida; order Araneae; family Nephilidae; genus Trichonephila; species Trichonephila inaurata. Next base: position 113,726 of record BMAV01026116.1, on the reverse strand, counting down.
ACTAACACTGCCACGAAGTTTTGCCGAGTTCCTGCCTTACGAAAAAAAATTAAGTGGAAAGTATTCATACCCAAACTGTGCCAAATAAAAAGTGAAATTACGATGAAAATGTTTCTGAGACAGACAGCCGCACTACTATAAATCCGTACTTAGCTTGATGACGATTAAATTTTAATCATTAATTGAATATCTGATTAAGTATAAATTGCAATAATAACATCGATGGATTGATAGAAAAATTACTTTTTGCATGCCTGTGACAGGCTCACGCGTCTTTTCTTTAACATAACTTCTGGGTTCTTTGACGGCCAAGATTAATGGCAACTCTTTTCCAACCAAAATCCAAGAAGGGAAATGCGAATAAGAAATGCAAATTAAAATAGCTTTTAAAAGAACAGAAGTTTCAGTAAAATGAATGGCAATTTGATGAATGTTATGTTTGGAGGAGATACAAGCGTGAATTGACAGCGTATCGCAAAGTTACCGGGACACCCAGCCACTGCTACAAGGTGCATACCATTGCTCGCGCGCCCAGACGTTTCCATACAGTGATTGAATCTTAGTTTGGATTAAGGTAGGACTGATTATTTGATATTAGGACTTGTAATATTATCAGAAGTGAGTGTAGGTGGATAATATAATTATTTAGATAAAGTGGTCTAAGTTACGCGATTCGGTTTAACTATTTCTGTGTGTTCGTTCATTCTAGATTCTCATTTATATAAATTTATCTAAATTGTTAGACGTTTAAGTTATATTCTTAATAAAGTCATATTAAGAATTTAAAATTTCTGTTCATTTTGAGAATCCCACACCTCTAGCTCACGCTGACAATCAAGGATATGGTCATCAAAGGGGGTCCATATCACATGCCTTTTACTTAAATTCAATAAGAGAATTGTATTTCATGGTTATAACACGTCTGAGAACATAGTTCATTACTGGTGGAAGCAAACATTTGATAAATAGTCAAATATTCCTTATTAAAAGCTAAAACAAATATACCTTGCAATGGTGAAAAAAAATAATTAGCTCCCAATGTTTTGTTTTGTTTACAGAAAGTGAATAAAACGGTTAAAATAGCTTTCATTTTTTTCTAGAATAGGAACTTTGATGGCACATACACATGATCTTCCATTTTCAATACAATAAACGGGTCTTTTTTTCCCGTAATGAATACAGATAGTCTTCGCCAAAAGGTGGGAATTTATTTTCAATAACACTGATCATTTCACAATGAATCATCCATCATTCAGAGCACTTTAAAATAAATAAAGCGATAAATAACTTTCAGTCCAAATAAAATAGTTAATTTTTTTTTTTTTTTGCTTATTTGTTTTTTATCTTCATATAACTCCTCCTTTGAAAATGTAACGAATAGTTCTTAGCAATTCTTGATGCAACTATACTAAACCCACAATCAAACGAAGTTAAATTGACTTTCAAACTGAATAAATTTACAAAGAAATACTTTTGTCTTTAAAATCACGTGAGGTTTCTATTTCAGGAAACTTTTGATAAAGACAGTCTAGACATTTTCTTAAGGATGTTTGGGAAACTACATTGTTGAAATGAACGAAAAATGCTGATGATTAGTTTCAAAATGTGCAAATTAAAACTGTGTTAATTTTCATCTTGTATTTTTAAAAAGCTGACATTTTTCATTATTTCTATCCTTTCAATTCAATAGTACTGATTTTAGCTCTTCTAAACTTAATTTAAAACTTCTAAAAAAAACACCCTTTTTTAATTTAAAGTATGATAAGCTTCTGTTTTATAAATAATTATTTTAAAACTTCAATCTTATTCAGCAAAAAAAAAAAAAAATAGTAAAATGACATTGTTTCTAGCTTTAAAACTATGGTACCAGGGACGTCTTAAGGCATGGACCAACTGCACCCGATCCCAGGGCCTCGGATACAATGGAGGTCTCGTCTCGCTGTCGACTCAGTCTTAAAATCATAATTCGAATCATTTCAAAGGTCAAATGTTACTTCCGGTTGCATTCTCTGAAAAACTGGGAATTTTGAACTTTGTCAATGATCGTCTTTCACGTACAGCCCTAGGTTTACCACCCTACACTATCAGTACTCATTTGGTCAAAAGACGGCAGCCGGTTGATCTGGTATACGCGACTGTAAATCATGCACATTTATTTGTTTCGGGTTATTGTTTGTACGGAACAGCGTATGCTATGTACTGTTTACTTTTAAGGGTCATAGGCTTAGCCTACATTTGTGAAGGGAACTGAAGAAGTCTTAAGTGAAGAAGTGCACATAAAATTTCCTTTGGGTAAACAGTGATTGAATAAATTAACACATTGCACTTTTGCAAAAAAAAATTTTTTTTTTCATTCGAAAGATAGTACTTTCAGAAATAAATTAAAGAAATGTTAAAATTTCCATTATTAACTATTTTAGGTAGATCATTACTACCATAAAGTGCGTATCTATTAGTATTTAGTTCAATAATGATAAAAATGTTTCTTCTACGATAAGTGTTTACTAAAGAAATTTTTAGTATAAATTTCTTGAATATAGATAAACGTTATATCAGTTCAAGTTTGCGTTCAGTATAAGTTAACATGCATCCACATACCGTTGTCGTAACCCAATATGCTCTGCAGAGAGTCAACGCAATTTCTTAACCTGCTAGATCACCCGATTTTTCTCCAATCGAGCACTAATGAGATATCATTAGATGGCAAGTCCAGGTTCATCCACAGCCAGCAATAACCGCCCCTGTATTGACCTCCATCCCAAAAGCTGACATCTGGCACCTGTAAGACAAACAATGCCAATATAATTGTATATTTGCTTTCAAAAGTCTGAAGTTTACATCGGTTATTAATGTACCATTTTTTCGCATTTAAAATTTTTTTCTCGCACTTACATTAACATGTGTGCCTGAAACATTAATCGATTTAGTATGCTACATACAGTGGTGGTTAAAATTGTGGACACTTTTTTAAATTGTTATGGTTTTTAAGTTTGTATGCTTATAGAAACTTCTACGTTGCAGAAAATGCAAAGTATTTTATATCATTTTATGAAAATTTAATACTGAATTGAATACTAAAAAGAAAATTCAAATATTTACAACGAAAAAATAAATTATGCTGCAATAACTGTCGATATACATTATAGACTGATGATAGCAGTGAGTTATCAGAGCTTTGTGAGGTTGCGCTTATTCTTTGCTACAACTTCACATCAATGTTTCATTGAGCTGAAAAGAGTTTCAAGCTCTTCTTTCGTTATTACATGATACCAGGAAACAATTATATCCTCAATTAGTTCCTTTTAATTTCAATGTGGGTACCTCATTCGGGAAAGAGTATTCAAACGCCACCTCAAGTTTTTGATAGGATCAAGGTCAGGACTGTTTCGTTGCCAGAACAACAATTCAATGATCTTAGAACGGTACCAGTCTTTCAATTACTTTACTGTGTTGCAAGGAGCAGAATCTTGCTGAAAAATAAATGAAGTATTGTTGGTAAATAGATTCCTGATGAAAGGTAGAAATTTGGGTTCTAGAATGTTGTCAATATATTTTATGACATTCAGTGCCCCATCAACGATATGAAGGTGACCGATACCATTTGATGATATGCATGACTAAATAACATTACTATGTGGGTACTTCAGTGCTGTCTGTATGCTGTCAGGATGTAGCATTTCTCCTATTCTACGCCTTACATATTTTAGGCTATCAATACCGAATAATGATATTTTAGTTTCGTCCCTCTATATAACTTGTGACCATTAATTATGTGTCCAATTAATGTGTTTCATTGCCGGCTGTAGTCCCTTTAAGCACTGTTGTAAATTGAAATATGGGTTTTTCGTGGAATTCTACCTTTTCGTCTTACATCTGCTAATCTACTCCAGATTATTTTTGAACTGGCAGAAACACCAGCATCATTCAGGTTACTTCTGATAGATGTTCATGAAATTCTTTTATCTTTGAAACATAGTATTTTTTATTGGTCATCAACAGATGTGGTAAACCTTTTCTGGCATTTTAATGCTTTTTTTTTAAATTAAATGTGTCTCCTGACATCTTAAACAAAACCTTCAATCTCCAGATACAGTCACTGAACTACCTACCTGTTATGCAGTTTTAACTTAAGAAATACCACTTCTTCGTCACACATGTGTCTAGTCTACTATTTTATTTGATGTCATTGCCTTTTCACTAAATATCATTGTTATCCTGGCCAGGAAACATTCCTGACCTCAATCCTATCGAAAACTTGTGGCACCATTTGGAAACTCTTGTCCGAATGAGGTACCCAAGGAATAAAAAGGAACTAATTGAAGATATAATTGTTTCCTGGCATCATATAATAACGATGGAAGAGCTTAAAACTATTTTCAGCTCAATGAAACATCGATGTGAAGCTGTAATAAAGAATAAAGGCAACCTCACTAAGCTCTGATAACTCACTGATATCATCAATATCTAATGTATATCGACAGTTACTGCAGCGCGACTTTTTTCTTTCAAATATTTTAATTTTCTTTTTTGTATTGAATTCAGTGTTAAATTCTCTTTAAAATGATATAAAATACTTTGCATTTTGTACAACTTAAAATTTTCTATAAGTAGGTACAAATTTAAAAACAATAACAATTTTAAAATGTGTCCACAATTTTGTCCACTGTATACGAATACATTGCCGAAATATTTCATTACTCTACAATATTTTTGCTTGGTGTTGTGATTTTTTTTTCTATCATTATGTATTCATACACTTAGGGCTATTGAAAGGTGAAGCACTGTTATAATTAGAAAGATCTTTAATCGAAAAATAAGTCAGCCACGTGACTTGACTTTAACTTAATCAATCACAAAGTTAGAGAAGATAAACTGTGATTTATTGTGGTTAAAATTTATTTATTATTTGTTTATGTACTAATTCAAATAATTACTTTTATATAATATGTACTTTTTATTATTTACTTTTATATAGTATATTGAACTTTTATAATATTTAATTTATATGTATTATATGTTTTTAATTTATATAATTTTATATATTTATATATTATTTCATTTACTATCCATTTCATGATATTACTTTATTAAGAAAAATATTTATAGAAAGAAATAAGCATAACATTATTTTGTAAATTATTTATTTACATCAGCTTTTTTCAAACTGTGGGGCACACCCCCTAGGGGAGCGTGATAACCCTACGTGGGAGGCGCGATCATATCGAAAAGCTGAAGATAAAAAATTATTTTAAAAAAAAGGTTATTCTCTTGAAAGGAAGTGAAATAAAACAAATGACATAATAAATAATAAAATACCCATTTATATTGATATAATATAAATTTATTTGTATTTGACAAGTATTTGATAATTAATTTATCCATATTAAACTAGGTACAAGTTAAATAATTACTACTGACTCCCATGGGCTTTTATATGCATACAAAATCTAATATTATCATGATAATTTGTGCGGTTTATAATTAAGGTCGTATTGTAGCTTCAGTCAAAGTACATCATTATTGCATTCAGTGAAATGTTATTGTATGGAAGAGGCTGCGATAAAAATTATGATTGAAATTTGGATCATAACTATTGAATGTTTGAGAAGAAAATAATTTATTTTGGATTTTTTCTTCGATTGTATTTTAAAATTTAGTTGAAAAAACTATTATCTTGACTAAACAGTTGTGAATATTTTTTAAAACAAATTTCTTTTTAGTAGAAAATTTGACATCTGTTGAATAAGTAATAGGTAAATCAACATAATACTTATTCAATAGATGTCAAATTTTCTACTAAAAAGAAATTTATGTTATAAAAAAATATTCAAAACTGTTTAGCCAAGATAATAGTTTTTTAAAAACTAAATTTTAAAATACAATCGAAGAAAAAACCCAAAAATAAATTATTTTCTGCAAATATTAATAAAACAAAAATTAATATTTGCAGAAACTAAAACATCAAAAGGAATCATAATTCAAAAAGCGATAAACTCACTCAGTGTAAAAACTGAGGAAACAAACTTCGTAGTATTGTACAAGCAAACAAGATACATGCATAAAAAAATTATTATATTTATTATTTTTTTTGCAGACAAGAGATAGTATAGTTCTTTTTTTTTGCGACATGGTAATTTATCTTCGTTATGTTTTTCATCAATTTACTCCCCCTTATCTGAAAATAAGCTCGATAAATATGTAATGCATTATATTTACTTTACCTTTGTTTATGCTATATTCTGTCTAAAAATAATATTCATTACGTTTTAATGAACTTAAATGTGGAGTTTTTAATAAGTATTTTATACTCCACGTAGTATTTTTGAATATTTTTTTATTTATGACTAGGTAGAATATAGGTAGAAAAAATACTCATTTTTTAAGGAAAAAATATGCTTGGATAATCAAAAAGAATTGTTGTTCACATTATAAAAGTTAATATAATTCCTTGTAAATTATTATTTCCGTCTTATTGGAATATATAATATTTTCGTAAATTAAAAGGAATAGTTTGGATTTACGTATGGTTCACATAGATGAAATTTAATTCCATCTAAAAGAGAAGCTTATTGGATGAATAAAAGTTATAAAAGCAAGTTACGGTAGAACTCAACAAATACTTTCAGTGTTGTATTCAGTACATATAAAAAATAAGATATCCCTATTATTACAAAATCTATATATTTTATTACAATCCTTTTTTTTTTTTCTTGAAAAATAATAAACAAAATATTCGCATGCATGCATGAGTACCGTTATACGAACTTCCCATATAGAACTCGAGGCAAAATTATATTTATTTGTAAGCAAATTAATTCCTATCACAATTTATTTAATGCATACAAAAATGTTGCACGAATCATTTGAGCATACATTAATTTCCATAAGCATATGTCCTGTTTAAAATTGCGTAAATTTTTTCTTCCATTTCCTAGAAACAAAACAATTTTATATATGAATTCATTAATTTAAGAGTATTAAACCAAACATAAAATTATTTTCTATATTTTGTGGAACAAAAAATATTTCATTTAATTTTGAAACAATCTATGCTTATTTTAAGACATAATATGTTTTTACCATTTGTCATTTTATCCTCTTATAGTGATTTTTTTTTTGGAATAATAGTAAACTTTTACTTTCATTGCTCAATTTATTTCTACACATTAATAAATTAAAAATATTCCTTAGTAAATTAAATAAAAGATCAAAAATCAAAGTTTCAGAGTTTTTCGAACCATTATTAATTTATTTTCTCGAAAACAATAGTAAACTTTTTAATACATCATCTTTAGCAAGTATTAACATCTGAAATAATTTAATTATGCACTAGAGAATTTAAGTATATTCTCCTAACATAAAATAAAGTACGGTTATTCAATGTTTCATAAAATATTTTTCATATTAATTTTTTTTTTTTTTTTTTTACTCATTCTAATATTTGATTCCATCAAAAAACTTAGAATACAAAATCGTATTCTATACTTAAAATATAATGCTAAGGCATATAAAATTAACCCTTTGGCCGGAACATCAGTTTTTTGCCACTCTCAGAAACATCCGTGTGACAGACGGATACGCAATTTTTTTTTTTTTTTTTTTGAATTTTATTACCTTAAGGACTGTTTTAAATGTCCTTATCACTCATGAAATTGAATAGAATTTTTAATATTTATGGGGCACACTATATTAATATATTCTTATCACAATAATTGTGACTGGTATTTTTTATAAAAAAAAAAACTAATTAGAAATTATTTATATTCATGCAAAAATAATTACAAATTATAATACCAAAAAAGATAAAACTACAGTAATATCCGTCTGATAGACGGGGATAGATAAGAAAAATAGCCCATATCGTGAGTTGAAAAAAATCGCCAAGTACCACCACGTGATCCTCTCACTGGGTAGAGTCCAACTGAAGATGTCAAGGCGGCCCACCCCAAAAATCACACCACAGCGTAAGTACAGACATCAAAGCAAGTCATCCCCGTCTAAGAAACGGATGTTCGGTCAGAGAGTTAATATGGAATGCACTTAACAGCATATTCATTGATATTTTCCTGTTATTTAAGGTACACATATTTATACTTAACCTTGCTTTTTAAAGCAAACAAAAAACACAATTTAACAAAAAGTTAAAAAACACAATAACTAAATTACTGGACGAAAACAAATATAAAGCTGATAGACGAATAGATATTCTGAAAATATCTTTTGAAAGGTACTTATATATATAAATATGAACATCAAAGTTAATATTTATTATTTTATAATAAAGTTTTGTTTTGATAAATTAGCAGCAAGTTAAGACTTTAAATATTTCTAAAACCCATTTACAGTTGCAGAATACTATATCAGAGTTTTTCAATAAAGAGTATATAAACACAAAAAAAAAAATAAATAAAACCCGACTTATACACTTAATTTTTCCCTTTTACAGCAGATTCGTTGCTAAGCAAGTTTGGGGGAGTTTTATAATCACCATTAATTATCAAAAAACATAATATTTAGATGCTATAAGCCGTTTCACCTTTTTTTAACGTTGTACAAAAACTTTGCTCAGCCATTGCATTTATTTAATGAAGCACTTATCTCAAAACAGGGAAATGCGATTTACATAAATCAAGACTTAATTGCAGTTTACTATCAGAAAATTCACTTTAGTAAAGAGATAGAATGCACCACCGGCGTTGTTAAGATTTTGTTTTCTACAGTCGCGCTGCTTTAAATGTTTTTTGATTGGGTGTTTTATGTTCAATATATTATAGTTCCAAGGACCAAAGGCCAAAAAGCTTATCGCTGGTTAAATTCCATTCCATAAAATATTTCAAAGGGAATAACCGTTACAAATGAAAAATAAAGCATGGAAAACGTCAAATGTTCCAATTACCTTGAAGATAAATATTCTTTCATTGAAAAAGTTCACTGATAAAGAATGATTTAAGAAAAGTTTAACTGTAACTGAAAAAATGAAACCAAAGTTCAAGAATCGGTCGGTTATAATGTTTTAAATTTTACTTAAAATCTCAGATATAATATATTTTATCTTATAAATTGCACATAGTTTAAATATTTTAAATTGAAAATGGCAAACAACGAAAATTTAATCAGTCAGAACTTTTAAGTATTAAAAATCGGTTAAATGCAATATTTTTTTTGAAGGTTTTGATAATTAAAGTTATTGGAAATATAATGATTTCAGAAGAATTTAGAAATAATTTTTCTTGAAATTATGTTAAAATTTGTTTTAAATTTAGATTTACCTTTGAGCCTTATTGAATTGATACTCTAATCCTACGTTATATTGAATTTTAACATTAGTTAATTTTATTTTAATTAGAATGATTTGCGCAACAATCCTTATATATTTTCATTCGAATACATTTTTTGTATTTTAGAGATTAATTTAAAAATATAAAATATAGAAGCTTTTTTAAATAAAGAATACTACTTTGTTATAAGATAGAAATTATAAAATGCAATTAATTGAAAATCATGATTAATCACACATCCAATTTATTTCTTTAGATTTTCATATTTTGATTTTTCAGTTATTTGGAATTATATTAACCCTAATTAATATATATATATATATATAAAATAAAAAATTGAAATTGTATGAATTTTCTAATACTAAATCTCATTTCAAAATATCAATCGCGAATATAGAAAGTAAATTACCAATGTTTTCAAACAAAATTAAAAATTTTATAAAATAGAAATTTATAAAATATTCAAGTGCAACCTCGGACTTAGGACCGATAAGTGGGGTTAAACTAGTTTGGTGGCGCCAGCCTTCCCCCTGTTGCAACTTGGTAAGTTAATCAGGAAATATCTAATTCTCAAAAACTTAAAATTTAAAAATTTAAAAAGTAAATACCTAAAAAATTAAACTATTCGCCATCGCATTCTAAAAAATATAAGATTAAAATGTTAAAATTCTAAGATAATTAAGTGCACAATATAATTGAACCATCGAACACCAAGGATGATGCACCTATCTTTAAAATAGGCGTATAAGAAGAAAAATTATTTAAAATCTTAAAGTTCAAATTAAAAACCTAGTATATTCAAAAATGAATAGCGTGAATCAAAAACTCACCCAAGAGCATCCTATCAATACTTCAATTTTCAATTTCTCAATCGTTTTCTTCAAATGATTTCTCATATCTCCTACAACCATCACCACTCCTATTTTGCTTATAACTCCCACTAATGCCATATCAATCCAAAAGATCCATTTTCTCATATTAGAATTTAACTATTTGGTATTAGATGCAAACCAGATCGCATGCAAAAAAGTTGCTTGGTCATAAATCATTTTAAAGTGTAGTTATGCAAATATTGGTCTATGTGTATATTAAAATGTATCCTGTGTGTGGAATACACATATTTTTCACAGCTGGACCACTAACAAGCTGACTTTGTGTACCTAATGTTGTGTGGTGGATTTGTGCATTTCCTAAAGTCCATCGTAACCCTTCACAAATTGGCCAATTTTATGAGTTTAAAAATATTTTTAAGAAATATATATATATATTCAACAGAGGATAAAAATTGAACTCACTTGAATAGAATAATTAGCTGATTAAAAATATTTACAAAGGTAAAACATTTAAAATTTAAATAAATGTTTTGAGATTAATTAAGGAGCCTTATTAATCACAACTCGATTAAAATTTTTATTGCTTAATATTACGATTGTGCCCAATTTATGTGAATAATTTCTCATGTAGAACATGTTTGCATATGTTTCATTTTTCATTGTTTGCCTATTCTTGCAGCTCAAACCAAATATTTATTTACTGTAGTGTTTTTTTCGAATGGGTTCCATATTGAGAACTAAGCCTAATAAGACATGGTATGTACCCAAATGTGAGAGCTATTTCATGGTGGCACCATCTAGGAGCTGCTGTCGCTACTAATTTGAACGTTTGAGTTAAATTTGATTTAGTCTGTATAGATTCATTGAATGAATTAATTTTAGCGGATGCTTAATATTACCATGGTTTTATTTTGCTGTAAGATTAAATTTGGTTTGTTTGTATGTTAAAATATAAGAAAGTCAAAAACAAATAACAGCAAAAAATATTGCATAAATTTATGTTGCTTTCTAAAACAGAAGTTAAAATACAATAATTTAGTTAAATGTGTGTGGCACCATTTTCCAAACAGATATTTTTCCAAAATTGCAGTGAAATGCGTTTCGATATAATTGTATTTTTAATGTCATATCTAATGATTAATTTTTTTTTTAAATTAAAATTATTTATATATCTTACAATTTAAACAAAGACTGCATTACTAATCTCTGCATTGTTTTTTATTCTACACTTTAATATATTTTTTTCTTAACTATATATGTGAATATTCATTTAAGATAAATATTTATAATCAAACTGAAAATAACAAAGTTAATTATACTAAGCACGCTACAGAAATTTTCATTTAATATCTGTTACCATTTTTTTCCCAGCTCTATATTTAAATGAACTCAAAAGGAAACAAATTTTCTGGAGAATAGATCTTAAGCATAAAGTAAATTAATAATATTGAATTACAGAATTATATAATTATTTTCTAATGTACAAACATATACTTTAAGCTTTGCAAATTCAAACACGAAATGGAAATAAATATGCTATATAATTATTTTTACTGTGAATATTTTATCCTTAACTGTTTCCAGTTAAATACGGTTATCTATTTATATTCCTTGCAAATAATAGTATAAGTTCCACTATTGCATTATTTTTTATTTTATAAATTGCACATTTTGCTTGATTTAGTATTATAATTTTTTGTTAGGTCTTTTTATATATATTCAAAATATTTTATTTCATAAACGTATTTAATTTTTCACCAGAAAAAGAATAAGTACAAGTATTTTTTCCATTGTATGTTTAGATCACTTTTAATTAAGCTACTTATATCATGTAATAAATTCTACTTTCATGGCACTGTTTTCTCTTTTGAATTAAAAAAGTATCAGATTATTTTAGAATATACCTAATATTTAACAAATATTTCATAAAAAATCCAAAATGCATTAAAATTAAGCAATCTAGTAAACTTTTTATCCATCCTAAGTAATAGGTTTTACAAAAAAATAAACTTTAAGAAGATTAAAAGATGTTAGAAATACAACTAAATATTGTAGTATTCCATGATAGTTATTCTATATACTAACAATTAAACTCATTTAGTTTGTTAATTAAAATAAATTTAAATCCCACAATCTTAGAAGAAAATATAAGAATCTAACATCAAAAAATTTAAATGTACTGAAGAATAGTAAGTAAGAATTTCATACATATTCATGATGTGTGTGAATCTTAATTAAAAACTCAGTTATGAAATTGTCCTAAATTATTTTCGTATCGTGTTAAGGAACTTGGATTTTTTGATAAGTATTATTAGTAGGTCTGTATAGCCTTAAAATAAGTATGTTATAAAAATTAATACGTAATTAATCGTAAAATATAAACTATGAAGGATAAATTAAAATTATAAAACTTATAGATACCATAAATATTTATTATTATCTTAAGAGAGTGATAGGAATTCAAAATGTTAAAATTTTTTTCCATACTTTATTTTTTTACACAAAAAAGTTTAAAATATCCCCTTACATGATTCAAACATTTAAATTGCAATATCTCCTTTTGATTAAAATTTTAACTTACATTTTTGCAAAACGTTACCATACTACGCTCTAAAGAAATAAATTATTTGATGCATTAATTCTGAATTTTCAATAATCCAGAAGGAAATAAAGTTTAAAAAGAGGGGTTTTTTTCAATAAAAATTCTTCAATACGAAAATCTAAAGTTCATCAATCTCGTTTTTTTCCTCTATGCAGGGAAATTCAATTTCAAATTAGCTTTCAAGACAAATTTGAAGTCCCCCAAAAATATTTTATGCAAAACCATTCATTTCTGAAATAAATCATTATAACAAAAACGAAGTGCTATTCAAAAGTACTAATTTCCTTACAAAAAACCAGACACTAGATCAGTTATCATTATTCTGATTGGAAAACTTGTTTTCTTCAGTTATATATAATTGCTTAAATATTATTTTTGGAAAAGAAATCATGTATTAGAGTTTATCTGTACCCCATGTTCTCACCTTAGTTTATATATATTTCCCCAATTCAATATTTACAGCCAAGTATAAATTTTCCTCGATTTAAGGAACTACTACGTTCGGAACCGTAATTTTGTAAAATCAAACGAATATTTTTTGTTAATATTTAGTGTCACTTACATTAGAATACACGTATAAAATTATTTTAAGAATATTATTACAATAAAAATTATTTAAATGTAATATTTTGGCAAAAACTAAAAGAATTACCTATTTTCAAAACATTCTCCTTTTATAAAAAATGCTTCTATAATAATAATTTGTGCCTATATATAATTAACATCTCTCCTAAAAGCATGAGCTAGGTTTGTTGAAAAAAAAATCACATTAGTTTTAGAGTTACTACCAATTCAAATAATTATAGTGTTTTTTGTCAAAATTCCTCCAATTTGGTGTATTAAAATATGGATAAATACACTTCTATGTTACTTATTTCAAAAATCCTAGTTCAGGCTCTGTGCATATGACTGAGCTATATGTAAGCACAATATTAATCTTATTGAAGAATTTTGCATAAAAAGAGAATGTTTAGAAAATAGATAATTCTATGTGCAATATTTACCAAAATATTGCATTTAAATAATGTTTTAATGTAAAAGTATTCTTAAAACAATTTTATATATACGTGTATTCTAATGTAAGTGACACCAAATATTAAAAAAAAAATATTAATTTGTATGCTATTTCAAAAACAGGGTTCCTACGTTATCGGATACTTTTAATGATTAACTTTGAAACTTTGAGCATATACTTACTTCCCAGAATGATGTAAAGTTCCAAAATGTTAAACATGCCGTGAAAGCAATGCAGATTGAAACTTCTTATGCATTTTCGTACATGTTAGGTAAGCTAGTTAACAATTCAAAATACATCCAAATACATTTAACAGACCATTATTTACGATAAATGATGAAGGAATCAGAACAAAAGCAAGCGTTTAAAACTTTACTATCTTCTTTTTCTAGAATAAACTTCCGATATAATCACTCAAAGGGGGTTTTTTGACGTCACTAATGTCGCAAGCGTTCATTGGCCATACATAGGGAATGATTAACGATTTGAACTCGACAGTCGTTAACGACAATCCATCAAACGTCTGACATTCGAAGAAGTCCTTAGGGTATTACCACAAAAAGAGAAATCAGCACCACAGCTACTCAGGTGGATATATAAAAAGTGGATAGAGGCGCGCTGAACCTCAGATGGCGAAAAACAACGTAAGAAGCGAAGAAAAGGGATTTTCTGGTATCAAGAATACATAATAGTGGAGAGAAAGGATTTCTTTTGCTAGACAGTTCATTCGTCTTATCCACCAGAGGGTAGAAAAACGAGGGTGGTTGTTCGACACAATGTGGTTTTGAGCTCATCAGAACCTCCCTCCAACCCCCTCTGTTCTTTTTTTATCGCAGTTAAATTTTATAATTATGGTTTGAAAGAAACGATTAAATCAAGACAGTATTATGTTACTTGTTGCAACAGTATTGTGTTACTTATAATAAGAAAAAGAAACAAAACCTAAAGTTTTTTTGTTACCGACGTATAAATAAAAAGTAAAAACAGAGGACTAAAAGGTTAATAAGGCTTTAATAAGACAGTTATTTTTAACACAGTTCGGAATACTCATATAATATTTGAGTATTTGTGATATAATGGTCTCGCAATAAAGATGTTGTTTTCTATTGTTTAACACTTATTTGAAGTATTTTGTAGATTAATCCATTGCGAATTTTTTAACAGAAAACTCTGCTAGGAATTTTTGATCATGTATATTTAAGTAGAAAAATTACATTAAAGTAAAATTTTAATAATAATTAAACATATATGATAACGAAAATGAATTTTATCAAAAGCATTTAAAAAATTATAAGTTAAAGTTAGTGCTCACTTTAAATTTAAGAGTGAAACAAATTGATATTTTAGTATCAGTGTTTTTTTTTTTTTTTTTGATAAAGAAATAATTTTAAAAATATTGTAAGAAAGTAAAGGTGTAATACATGAATATATAAACTCCATTTAAGAATACATGCATGTTTTATTTTAGTTATGCATTCATTAATACGATTTTTTGTATCGATATTTTTTTAGTATCGATACAATTATTAGATATTTTACCAATCGTTTCTGTATGTATTATTATATAATTTTTTTAAAAAAATCTTCTAGAAAAAGGAACAGGCTATGAAATATACCATAAAAAGGTTCCGTTCCCTCAGACAATTTTTATCGAAAAGCAAGCAAAATATGCTAATGTCCTGTTAACTAGTAAAAATTTTTAAATAGCAAAAAAAGAAAAAAAAATGAAGTTGAGAGAAATAAGGAAGAATTGCGTATATTTTTTCAAAAATGCTATATGAAATGATTGAGAAGGAGTAACTAAAAAAAAGACTAAGTAGAAATATTATTTTAAAAAATTACTGTACAAAGTTTAAGTGCATAAAATATTACCATGGATTTTCAAATTGAAAAAAATTACTGTATCTGAAAAACAGTTCTTCTCTATTAAACCGTATGATATTCAAATATCAAAAGACTATGAATTTTTAATTTTAAAACAATAAAATAAACTTGCGCTGTATTATAAAGATACCATAATATTCAGAATTATCAAGTTTTTAAACACAACTTATAGTTACAAGAAATAACTATAAATTATAGTGCATTATTTCGGCCTCATATTGGTACAAATGTAAATCAACGTGGCAATAGATTTAAGCTCACATTTTTGATTACTAATTGTCTTAACTAAGTGTGTAACTGAATATTTAGTTAAAACAAAGTGACATTTTTATAGAGGAACAGGATCATTTTTTTTCTATTTATATATGAAAAGCGAAACAAAATTTAAGTATGCAAAATCTTCTTTATTTGATTATTTATTTTATTCATTTCTTTCGCAATTTGTTATTTTTGGTTTTTGTGCAGCGGAAGTATATTTGATGTAATATTTTTAAGAGGTCATTTTACACAAGTTCTCAAATTTATAAGGACAGAAGGTATTTTAAGAAATAAGTGCTAATTATTAATGAAGTAAATAAGATTTTTAACAGACATTGCATGTGTTTACAATACTTATAAATTTTAATCATAATTATTTGGGTTAAAATAAAACTAAATACTTTTAACAAATTCACTATTGCTAGTTTATATTTCCTTTTTTTATTTTTTATTTATTTATTATTATTTTTACAGTTACTTAGTTAATTGTGTTGGTCTACTTTTTATGGAGAGAATGAATAATTTTGTCTGCTATCCAATCAAGAAGTATTTTCAAACTTTCTGGATCAGAACCATTTTATACTGCATAGATATTATACTTAAGCTCTGTGCAAATAAATATTACTCTTTTTGTACAAAATAAGCTCAAACTTTTTCTATACTGTGTAGTTTTATTGAAATTAGCTAAGTACATAAAAAAATATAAATGCATCTTTCTTCGATTCCTTTTTGAGCTTCAGTATTAGTGTGTTAATAATTTCCACCTTGATGAAAAATAAAATTTCTATCCTCTGAATGTAAATATGCTAAGTGTTAAATGTATAATATTCGTAGATACTGCTGAATACTATATTAGAAGACACAAGTTCTAAATCCTTTTTTGCCATTAGCGTAAACTACATCAAATATTTGCCTTTAAAAAGCTTTCGCCGTCTGATGTCTTTATCTAGCGCAAGATTGCAACAATAACAATTAAAATCGTCTGGCCCATCAAGATTAAAACGTTTTACAACCGAAAATATAACAGTTTTTAACTCCACCTTGTCTGTGATTGCTGTAACATCATTTCTTTTCCTATAAATTTATGCTTATCGATTTTTATGCTGTTTTTCATTCCTATAGATATACTTTGTGAAATCAGAAGAATTTAAAGAGAGTATCACTCTCTGTTGACTTTAAAACTTCACCATCAAGAATGATAATTTCAGTAGCATACATTTTCTGTTCAACACCAAGCTAGACAATACATTTTCTATCATTGGAATACAATTTTAATTTGCACGTTTACTCATCTCTGCAGAACTATTAATTCCATGTGTTTGATATTTTTTACAGCTGTTTTAAATTTTTGAATTTCTTAAAAGCTTTAACGGGAATTAACTTTTCAAGATAAAGTGAGACATTTCCTTTTCCCATTTTTTTTTGTGCACTCATAAATTAAATAAAACCTCAAAATCGTAATAGTCCTTACAATTATGAACATTTAAAAACTTAGGTACATTTATTTTAGACTATTCTTCAGTTATTGGATTTTTTTAAAATTTAAAAATTAAATAATGCATGTTTTTTAGAATAGATTAAGTATGCTTTGGGTACCCTTTTTCACAAGTATTTTTAATTTTCAAAATATCAACGCGTTGTGATTATTAATATAAGAAGTAGTGTAGCTATCCAATGCATTTGTAATTTAAAATGAATGGATTGAATAAGTTATTTAACATGGAAAACTTTTTGCTTGGAAATATATATAACAGTTTCAGACCTTAGTTTTATTTCATTCTACACAAATAAGATTAAAAATAATCATAATTCTTTGCAAGGTACAAAGAGGCAGTACAAAAAGATCAGCAAAAAAAAATATTATTTTCAGAAAACTAGACAGTTAAATATGGAATAGGAATTTAAAACAAACTTGTTGATTCAGAATATTTGCTAACATAATAATGTATATTGATGCAAGCAATATTTTTCTTGTGTTTAGTTTTAATTGCTTCTAAAATAAGGACATTTTACTGATAATAACTTTTTTTAATTATTACGCGTGGTAAAGAATATTGAAACTGAACTCAGAATTTATTTGAAAAGTTTGCAATCATCAGAATAAAACCTTTTTTAAAAACACTATTTGTAATAAAAGAATCAATTAACCTAAATTGCTCAATTTTTATTTGACAAAACCGACATAATAAATATCTACTGGAGCATAATGAAGAAACTTTTGTCATTTTATATCGTAAATGACGCTCTTTAATGTTTATTCTACCTCCTTCAGCGTATATATATTTATTTACCGAAATTGGTTTTGCAAATATGTAAGGAGAGCCTTACATTTTAGTATATAACTGCTTTTACGAATGTAATAAAAGAGATATTTGAATTTTTCTCAACTGGCCTACTTTTCTTCAACTTGCATCGCAACGTTTATTTGTGTATTAGATTTGTGTATTTAGGCATAAAGTTCATATGTATGCTGTATATTCAAAATAAAATTGAGAAATGGACTCAAACAGGAAATATCTAAAGTGGCTAGTTATACGTACGCGCGTGTTCATTAAACATTTTGAACAAAGTTATTGTCCATTACTTCTCTTGCACAGGCAGATACAGCGTAAAATTTATATCAAAGAATGAGTGAGTGAGAGACATATGTTGACGTCGCAGAAAAAAAGGAACATGAAGGCTATTGGTGAAAGACCTCGAAATGTCGAGCTTCAGTCATGGGACAAGGACGACACCTTACGTCACGCCCTCCGCAAAACTATCACATCACGCCAATGGGAGGACTTAGCGCTCAACAAATTTAACATGTATTAGCCATCTTTACACAGCGGGATTTCAGAGGCACTAAAGCTCGAACTTTCGAGATGTGGTCGAAAATTCGTTACCGTAACTTCTAGGCTTCCGCAGCCTCATCATACCAAAGAAATAACGGTAGAGAGTTATAGACAGTTGGAGAGAGGTTGGATCAGCAAAAATAGAGGCGAAACATTGACTTGCATGAAGGGGAGTAAGCTTATAAAGTGGTTGCTAGCATGAACAGCATTATTTTGCCCACCAATCAGCTTATCCGTTCTTGAAAAGATGTGAATGCATCAGCTGCGCCAGGATATCGTGGTAGAAAATAGATTCTAAGCAATAGTGATAGATTACTCAAACAATTATTCAGATCTAACAATCAAAAATTGTTTACAAACATTTTAACAAGGAAAAAAGTAACTTCTAGTGGTACAATGAAGCGAGAACCTAAAAAATTAGGTTAAAAGGTATTGTCGGATAAGAAAGTCTCTAGATAATGGGGCTAATTCCCTCTCAAAGAAAACTTATTTACCTAAAAACATAGAGACTGGCTATGAAATAGATCATGTGGTCAGATAAATCCAGATTTACTTTCTTCCAACATGGTGATCGCTTCAAAGTTGGAATGGAAGAACATGTATAATTGCCCTCATCGTGCATTACAACCATTGAAATCATCTTGTTACGAGGTTTTTTGACATGGATATGGTTCAGCACAAATATACAAAAATAAGATGAAGTCTCTTGAATATGTAAGTGTTTCAAGTGGCCATTCTGCCTATTACATGATTTCTAAAAGTGAAGATAATTTTTAAGACAATTCTATAATTTATAAAGCTCGCATTGTACAAAACTGGTTCCGAGAACATGAAGAATGACATGATGTACTTGATGTTGAATAGTAAATGCCGTTAGTGTTGTTGCAATGAGCCGCTTCTATTTAGAAGTAGTCCTGTGGCAACAGTCAGTGCATGTATCCTTCTTAAGACGTAAACACACTCTCTAGTGAAACATTCTTATGTCGAAATTCTAACTTGTGAACTATACTATCACATGTGAACTATTCTATTCATATTGAAATATTCTTCAGCATTGACATATATGCACTAATATCAAGTTGAACTTAGACTTTTCATTGAATCAATTGTCTTTCAGCAGACTGGAATTCGAAACGGAAACCTTTAGTCTTAGATTACAATTTATTACAGTCAGCTAAATTCGACGCTAATGCTAATATACACTTGGTTTTTTTTTGTCCGCAAATTCCTGACTTGGTTCAGCTGAGAATCAATGAGATATATCTGACAGATCACTAAAAAAATAAAAGCTTCCCTTCTGCTATTGAAGATATTGGTGAAATTTTATATTATTGTGTTTAAAAAAATGCTTTAAGACATTGTATAATGTTATGGCACGAAACACACAAGGTGGATTTTGTTTCATTTTTAGTACCGAAAATATGCGAGATCCTTTTGATAAGTAAAAAGAAACATTTATCTCTGTAGTGCTTTAATTTGAAATACCACAGAAGTAAAATTACTACGTAACCATAGTCAAAATCCGGACAGTAGGTTACAAATTTAACAGCTTAATAGAGAGTGAGAGAAAGCGAAAGTTATAAATTTCAAATTACCTTCAAATTGAAAAATAAGAAAATGCTTCCAATATTCGATACAATTGATAGATTTATTACATTATTTAGAACTTAAAATTTGTGTTTCGTGTTAAACCTAAAAACATTTAATTTATACCTAAAATTACAAAAAACATTTTTAGTAAATATTTTATCACTAAGCATTTACGATTTGTTTCATAAATTATTATTTCAGTGATCTTTATGATTAAGGTTTAAAAATGCGTAATAAAACTCCTCGTTTCAATATGTATCCAAGGAAATGCAATTAAAAGTGTACTCTTGTAAATAGTGTTTAGTTGATGTTTTATTTTTCTGTAGTTTCATGTATGACGTATTTTTTTTTATTCAGCAAAGGAATAAAAAAAATACGTATGGAAAAATAAAACATCCCATCACTTTTTAAAAAAAAATAGCATTTAATTAATCAATTCAATTCAGTCCAGGATTCTTAAGCTCCAATGAAATAAATTTTTATGAAGTTACTATTTAAACTTATGTATGGGGAATTTTTGAAAGATATCTAGTTGCTTCGTCTAATCCAATACATTTTCAGATTTTTTTATATACTTCTCAAAATACTTTCCCTGCATATTTATACGAACGTATACATAAATAAATTAGTTTTCTTGTGTAATATTAGCACTTTCGAACTTTATTTAACAAAATTTAAATTAATTTTTCTACAAAGTGCAAAAAAAGTCTATAATTTTTATTCGTATTTCATCCCTTTTAGAGTCCCGATTAACTGTGTATATGATTTATATAAAAATTCATAAGAGCTATGACTCATTTCTTTGTTGCTATGTAAACTATAATACAAGAAGTTGCAAATGGGATAGGAATAACATAAGCATGTAATGATCGCGAGAAATATCCGGCATCTTATCCTTGTGTCAACGATTGTTCTTTTCTGCCACCTCCCTCCGCATGACCCCTTCTCTGGGACGCCAAGAACAAGATGCACTTTACCATCAGTTTTTCTTTTTCAGAAGCTAACGCACACAAAAGGAAAGAAATACCGCAGCTTTATTGCCTTCACATAAATCTGCTTCATTGCCTCGCCATTATAGGCTCGTGGGGTGGGCCACATTCCACCAATGAGCACTTTCCAACTCTTTAAGACCCTTGGTCAGGAAAGAATTAATGGAAATTCATCTGACCAACTATGTGAAAAATTGTTCGGGAGACGTTTTTGTTGTCCCCTATCAGCTGTACACACACCAACGCTCTTTTGTTGTTGGAGCACATTTTATGGAAAGCTTTCCCAGCAGTGTTTAGTACCAGAAAGAAGTATTGTTTTGATCTCTACGTCCCACACAACAATTTATCTCCACCATTCATGAAAGCTCCTTATCATTGGGCGTTTAATGGGCTTTACAGGCATTAGGAAAAAGGAAAATTGAATATGTTTGGTTGCTTAATGATCGTCTATATTTTAAAAGCTGTTTCGTTTCTTGTTTACTTTTTCTTAATAAAAAAAAAGAGACTAGATGTATTTTCATGCGTTTTAAAAACCAAATTGTAAAGGATATTTCAATATTAAAAGCTTTAAAAATCAAAATATATAAGATGTAAAGTAATTTTGGATTAAAATAGTGGTAAATATTTTTTTAATATCTAGGAATTATAAATATTTTAAAATGTATAATTATAGGTTATTTGCTTAAGAGTTATTGGGAACCTAAGATTATCTTAATGTGACAATTTTGAAATTTTTACATTTCCAAATTGTACAGATTTTAACCATTCTAAAAATACCCTACTTTAACCTCTAGGATAATTAGACGCCACTAAAAATCTATTTTTAAGTAATCATTGATACTGGGCCACGCCCATTTAAATGGCGAAAAAAGTAAACAAAGTGTTTTGTTTTTGCTTAAAAGTTAAATGAATAATGTAAATCAAAACATGTAATGCAAAATTGCTAAAAAAGTGTTTACATGGAGGTACACTAAATCCCAATGAATGAAAACAACGTAATATGATCTCGTGTACCGAAGAAAATAGTTGTACAAATAAAAGTAATATCATTGGGTACATAGGATGTAATTTCATCCTTAAAAATGGGAAATGCATCAAAACCAGACATTTTGAGAAAACTTAATATTTAGCCTGGTGATTATACGGTGCAGGCAATGATGCGCCTCGACAAACAGAGGCTGTAAAAGGCTAAATACTCATGTTTCACAAAACACAAAGGAAGTTAGGAAAGTAAAAAGAATTAAAAAGAAGAGGGAGGATAATGCAATTCAAAAATATGTAGATCATTTGGAGTATGGGGAGGAATATTTTAATAAAAAAGTAATAAAACATTAAAGTTCATTTATCTCAAAATGTAAATTTTTGATGTTCGATATACCTTATCTTGAAAAACAATGTTCACAGAGAGAGAGAGAGAGTGTATGTAAGTTTCTTATAACATATTTATAATGATATTTAGTATATACTGAAACGAGGGTTTTGTAAAAAGAACTCAAAAATTTATTTTTTACAATTTTTTTTATGTGAAAAGTGGGTCAAATTTCACTATGTTTGATAAAATATTTTATAAATTATTAAAAAATTCAAAATTAGCCAAAGGCTTATTTCAGTAAAATGAGAAAGGTGTATTTTAATTGCATGGAAAATTGCAAGCATGTACTTGTGACAGATTTTGAGAAAAGGTACATAAAAAACAGCCAATTTAACTTTTCGGTATAGAGGTTTCCTCTCCTTAAAATACTTTATATTTAATTTTAAAATGAGACACTGCGTTTGATAGATATGTTCTCCTTATATATATATATATATATATATATATATAAAATACTGCTTCTATCATGATTTTGCCAAAAGAATTTTAAATCTAGCTCTAAAGAATAAAAATGAAATTAATAAAATACGTTTTAAATCTTATTTAAAGTTTAATAAAATGTGTATAAAACAACCGATTCGTCTCTTCCTGAATATTTATTATTACTATCGCTTAAAATTTTACCCACTTATTTAGTATATGCTGTGTTAACATCATACCAAACATGATACATCAATCACACATTATGCCGTATTATATATAAATATCATTCTAAAACCCCATTCTCGTAACTATTATTTCTATTATAATAAAAATACTTCTGCTGATCATTATTAATTAAGATTGGAATACTAAAAAGGGGAATATTTTTTTTTTAAATCTTCATCACTTTAAATTGGCAAAGAAGTACCATTAAAGAAAAGATAATGATTCTCGAAACAGAATAAAAAGATAGACAACTAACATTAATGTTTTAAAAATTTTCCTGAAGTATTTCCGATATGAAATCGGCCAAAAATAAAGAATTCAGAAAATATCCTTAAGAATGCGTTGAATAAGTCAAATTTACATCAGGAGTATTGTGAATGAAAAAGAAATATTTTTATCATCTATCTTCAGCGAGAGAAAAATATTTAAAAGAGCCAATTTTTAGTCCTCTGGAGTATTTTCTTGGGTTAAGTGATTAAGTTTTTTTATTGGCTATTCTTTTTGAATAGCACATTCTGTATTTTATACAAAATAATTGATTCTGAATTTAAATTCTCATTAAGATTTAAATTTTTTATCAAAATAAAAAAAGACTTAAAAAATATACGATTGTAACTTTTTAAAAACGAAATCCTGCCACGGATTTTAAAATTGAAATTAAAATTGTACACTCTCTTTTAAAATATGTTGATACTGAAAAATAATTTATATAATTCTTTTTTTTAAAAAAAAAATTGAAGCACAAACTAAGAAAATATTACTTTAAACTAGAAGTAAGAAGAAATTTCAATACACATACATAAGAAAGGGAGGCAAATTTAAGTAATTTAAAAATTTATATTTTTAAGGGAACATGGTACAATTTATGAAAAATCTTGATATGTAATGGTTTTCACAAATTTTTTATTCTCCCTATATATATTTATAACTATAGCTAAAACAGTTTTTGCGCTCAAAATAACACAAAAATGTATTAATTATTTATAAAAAAATTTAAAAATTCACGAAGTGGTTTTAAAATGCTACTGCTACTAGGATAAGTGATATAAACACATCAAATTTAAATTTTCAAGTACCGCAAATTGTGTATAACATAAGATGATATGGGTTTCATGATATTCGCAAAATTCTTTTTAACGAATACTTATTAAAAATTCCTTAAAAAATGTATAAATTCTAAATACAACTATTGCTCCAAAAATAAATATTGATTTTATTCAAAAATGGATATTTACGTATTATTGCAATCTATTGGAGACATTACATGAAACACAACATCTGGTTGCCAATTCAGTGAGTACAACACATAGAAAATCCGGGTTGCCAACTTGGCGAGTCAGTAATAGAATTGTCAATTGCTGCGACAATGCTTTACCCAAAAATGCATACCAATTTTAGTTACATATAGTAATATCAATGCTTAGAAGAATTACCAAAATATTTGACCCAAATGAAGATTTACTACATTTTTTATTTTATATCTTAGTTCAGTGCTTCTCTAAGTTTCAATACTTGCGACCCAATTTTCAATCATAATTTTCATCGCGCCTCCCCCATACAATAAAAATGTATTGAATAAAATAATAATGTACTTTGAAGCTAAAACTACAAAACAATCATAATTATAAACCAGTCAAGTTATCAAGATAATTATTAAATTTTTATATGTTACTATTTAATAGATATTTTAAGTAAGTTATTTTTATGTAATATCTATTTTGTGATAGATATAGATATTAGATAGATAGATATTAGATAGATATATGCTTTTAAGTAATAAGAAAAGTAATTATGTTGCTTTTCTTTTCTAATTTTTAAATTGGAACATATAACAGTAAAAGTGTAGCGTGTATTTTTCTTATGTCAGAATATATTTTTTGTTTCTCTTCCTTTTCGTAATTTTTTTATAACTTTTTAAAAAATAATCTTTTATTCTCGAACTTTTTGATATGCTCGCGGCCCCCTCGTTGGGTTATCACGCCCCCCTAAGGGGGGTGCGCCCCACAGTTTGATAAACACTGTCTTAGATAAATAAGTTAAAAGTTTTGGTACTTACGTATTATTGCAACCCATTGGTGACATTATACGAAACGAAGCGCGTGATCGTCAATTCCGTGCATAAGACACATGTGAAATTGGGTTTGCAACTGGGCGAGTAATCTTGAACGTTGGTGATTGTTGCGATAATACACAAGTACCAAAGTTTTATTTACCATTGAGATGTTTATAAAAACAAACAATAGTTATCATAGATGTGTTTTTTTAATCAATTTTTGCCAATGGAATCGTACTGTGGCCTCCTAAAAGAAACGCTATAGAATAAAAGCAACATTTAAGGCAAATTCGTACTAAATTTCAAAAACATGTTTAAAATCTGAGAGTTTAGCAATTGATTCCCACACGTCTTTTAAAGTAGGGCATTTAAATTTCATCCTCCAAAATCGAATCGACAGTTGGGCACCATTAATATTTTATTATCTGAGCTCTCAAAACAAAGTTTTCTTTTAAACGGTACCCAACTCTTCAAAACAGCAGTGAATTGTTAACAGTAGACTACCTATTTCAAAACCATCAGTCATGTTATAACCTCCCTTATTTTTTCTTTAAGGAGGGGAGGAGGGCATTTTTAGGGAAGCAGCTGGAATTGACGGGGTATATCGTCCATCATATAAAGGACTGGGCTACTTTTTTTTCGGGGATGTAATGTGTATTATTTTTACGTTAGCGTGTCTGGCTACACTCACTACTGTTTTCGCTCATCCCTTGTACGTGTTTGACGTGAGAATCAGTAGATTGTAATGTTGTACTTTCTTATATTTTCATTGACGCATCAGTTTGTTTCAGACGTGACATTGTTCCATGTTCCTAACGAGTTGGTATACATCGATATTTTTTTTATCTTGTCAAAGACTCACGTGTTTTATTCTCACTTTTACTTAATATGTACCCTTCCTGTGTTTAGAGTAATTTCAGTACACTGAATATACTTATGGTACTTAATACGAGCATTAAATGTAAACTGAAGAAAGAATAAAACATTTACTACTAAAACGTCTATCCTATGTGAATATAATGTTAAGCATATTTTACTGTAGACATATCATTAGCAATACAAACATTTCTTCAATAATATATACCGTAAAATCCGGCGTATAACGCGCACTTTCAACACAAAAAATGAGATCGAAATTTAGGGGTACGCGTTTATACACCGAGTATGAAAATGAGGGCATTAAAAATTTAAAAGAAAATTGAACATAAAAAAAATTAGATTTCTACATTTTTCGAAATGCTATTTATTTAAGAGATATATCATTTTTAATGAACTTAAAAGGTTGTAGTTCTAGAAGTGTACTATTTTTGCAAAAGTCTAGAAAAATAAATCGCTTCTAAACATAACAGCATTACATACGTACATTTCAGGTTTCTTTGTAAAAAAGGAGGTGCGCGTTATACGGCGAATATACCTAAAAATCAAAAATTGCAGCTTGGAAGTATGGGTGCGTGTTATTCACCAGTGCACGTTATACGCAAGATTTTACGGTAATTAAACCGAGGTAATTAAACTATTACGGTAAACTGAGAAAAAAATTAATTTCAACAGTAAAAGTTTAATTTAAAATAGATTAAAAACCAGTTACTAGGATTACTTATTGTGATGTAGTTAAATAGTGAGAATGAAAGCTTTTCAAGAAATTCTTAAAATGTCCAAGCCTACATGTGAATAATTTAAAAAATGAAAACTCATATTAACCATAGCTTGATTTTAGGCAACCGTAACACTTACACTAATGAATGGCGTAGATATCTAATGTAACCAACCAACATAATATTTAGATCTTAGTTCTAATCTAAATATAAATAAAAACAAACCATTTATAAGTTATATTTTTTATTATACTTTACAGAAATTAAATCAAGATAAATATTTATTATAAGGCACCCACTGTTAATTTTTATCTTTATATTTATTGCAGAATTACTTTTTCATTTCAATTTTCTTCCTCTTTTGGAGAACCCATATTGATGCATTAAAGATTTAAGGTAAATATACGAACGTTAAAAAAAAGTGCATTTTTAGTTTAACAGGTAATGTATTTCTTGCACACTCACAAGATTATAGATCGTTATTCTAAAATAAAATTTTCTTACAGAGGAATTACTCCAATACAATCGGAATAAACTTTATGTCGACTATTTAGACACAAAAGAATATCTAAATTGGCATTTCAAGTAGTTACTCGCGTTTCTTTAACTTTTCTATTTAATTGTTTTCATAAAGAGAAGACGAGTTAATTTTTTCAAAGTAAGAATCTATGAAATAATTTATTTTAAAGAAATATTACTTTTTCTAGCCTTTTATTCTCTTTATTTCTGACATTCTGAGAAATCTTAAGCAATTAACAGTTACAATAAAAAGGTCAGAACGTCTCTTCACTATAGCATTATATATTATTAAATAATATATATATATATTTTAGGTTAAAAGAGAATCCAATATTCATTAACCAAGTTTTAAAAAATTGAAAATAATTGAAGAAATTGCCAAACAATCGTGAATTATGTCTATAATATTTGGATTTTAGTGGGGTCACATGAATAAATTACAGAAATGAAAACATACAATTTCATACAGATTCCATCAGATTCAACTTATTACAAGTACAAAGACTCCACCATTGATGTAATGGAATATAACTCCTTTTATATCTCAAACAGATTTCAAAAATTATAGAAATAACGAATGAAACTTAAAATAATTTCCTTATCTTGAATTCACTTTCAATACCTTGCTAACTGGATTCACTAATCTACATTTGAAAGAATATAATAATGCCTGCGGGAAGAAAAATATAAAAAACTGAGAAGGATATTTTGATATAAAGATAAATTCCTTAAAATGAATCTAATTGAAAATAATTTTACAAAACATTAATTCTATTCACTTGTTTCATGTCGTATTGTTTAATTTTAAAAAGGTATTTTTAAAATCATAGATAACAATATATGAATCAATATATACACGAATATAACCCTTTATCGACCGACGGTACTTATAAGTACCACTCACTTTAAAATTACATAAAATAGCCATTTTTACGAATATTCTGACGATACTTAGCAGGAATATTCTTTTAAATCCCCTCTTCCAAGGTATATGGCAGCACGGGTTCTATGAGTATTTTAGCGGGGAAGACGAATAGTTTCATAGCAGTAATTGCTTTTTTAGCTGATGACGTTTTCAGCGGATTGCGGAGATTATCATTTTTGTCCCGGAAAAATAGTTTATGTCAAAGTTTAAGTGTCTTATTTTTGTTGTATGTTAATGAAGACCTTATAAAACGATTTGGCTAATTATTATAAGTGAACAGTGTATATAATTAATTTTACAGTTGAATATGTTTAGTTAATTAGCTCTAACGGATTAAATTTCCAAAAGTTGAGTATTTTGATAATGTATATCCCTTAATTTTCAGTGTAGTGATCCAAAAAAAATATTGCATGAAAAAAACTGCAGTAAATCATAATGCGGTTGATAAAGAGTTAAACTTGTCTAACTGTAAATAAGTGAAACGCTGAATATGTATTTATATATAAGACCTGAACTATGTATTTATGTGTAAAAAACCATAACATATATATAATGTACAGTTTGACAGTACTTTACTTTTGTCATAATAAATTTACAACATAATAAAGGTTATCTACATTTCTTACAGACTTTTCAGTACTAACGGGATGATTTTTTAAATTCGTTAATTTCTTTTATTTGCATGTTTTTGTTGTGTAATGGTATTCACAGTACAACTTAACGAAATTTAGTACTGTGTAATGAGAATTCAACAAAAATAAAATATTCATAGCATTTTTTAGTCGTTTCATCCCTAATTTTTCACTATGTTTCTTTATTTGTAAATGATACATCCTATTTACAGTATGGAGTGCTAACAGGTATTATATAAACGTCCTTAGCGCTCAAAAGACTTGTGAAGGCAGGTTAATGCAAAAAATTATAAAGTTATTAAAAACACACTGGAATGGATGGAAAAATTACAAAATATTAATTTTTAAAAATGTTCCACAATTTCTATTTAAAAAAACATTTTATAAAATGTATATTTCAATTAATCCTGTAATTGCCGCCTGCGTATATATATGTTCAACTCCATTGGTACGTTAACTGCTGACGGCGTATATATACGTCTCCTCAACCGGTGGCATTAAATGCTCCAGACGTATAAATACGTCTTTTCGCAGGATGACACTTTTATTTGAGCAGCTTTCAGTAAAACCATTCCGAATATTTTATAATGCAATAAAATGCCCTTCACTATGTTTAGGTTTTCGAAGGATTTACTTATTCCAGAGAAAAATTTCCTGAACTAGGCCTTTTCTTTTTCCTTTCATAAATTGTATACGCTCGCCTGTGTGAAGAACAATGGTACCGGGAGATGAACCGCGTAACTTTAAATCGGCAGTAAGGGAAATTAAGTCTATTTTTTAATCATATTACTAATTAAAAAATTACACAAAATTATTGCACTTTTAATTATACATTGATCTCTATTTTAATTTGCACTTTCTCAAGTGAAAAATTGAGGTTTAATCTTACATATTTATCAAATTTCCTACTACTGAAGAAACATTTATTTCCTCTGAAATGATTATGATATTCCGAAAATTTTCCGTCCAGCAAATAAATGCATCGGAGTCAAAACTTCGATAATGCATATCAAGAGATTTATAAGCCTTTAAGCCTAATAATTTGGATATTTTTCATACTGATGATACACCGATCTACAAGAGAACAAGCAACGCTCGCAGGAACAAATAACAACAATATCACACTCATTAAAACTGTTTTAAACATACAGTCTTTGAACATAATATAAATTTCTAGACTCAAAGTAATAATACTTAGCACTTTTTCCACCTAAAAAGTTATCGTTGTCTGTGCTGGCGAGAGGAGGAAGAGCAACAATACTCTTCTCCTGCTCTCTTTCTGCAATAGATCTCACAATTGATGGAACCAAAAAGAATGAAAAGTAAAAAAAGAATATCTCTGGCAAGATGCCGAATGCCCCGAAGCAGAATGGTAGTTTGCGAATAATGAGAAGACGATAACGGATGACTGAGCAATTCTTGAATGTGTGGAACAATTTTCTTACTTCTTATTTTAGGAGTTACTATTCTACAACTAAGACGGTTGAGCTAGCTTACAAATCCAGCGTAGGGAAAACTTGTTTTTGTTTGTGAAATCTGATAGTTTTCGAAGGAGCCTATAGAGCATTTCATTTAAATGAGATGTATTCGTGCAATAAAACAATGTAATGGAATTAGTGTCGCATGTTAAGTAACCCATTTTATTTCTTTCTTGCTTTTTTTCAGTAATTATTTCATTAATTAGTTATTAAATCTCATTGTAATTTCAATGGGGAATTTTTACCCGTATTTAGAAAGCTTGTAATGGAACATTTACACTCACAATCTGTTTTCTATATTAATCTACTAAAATATTAAAATTAATTGGGGTCTCATCATTTTAACTGACACTAAATACATTAATCAGTCATTTTTACAATAATCTTGATCGACATTGGCTAGCAATTAGTGACATTTTATAAGTTATTTTCAGTTTGTTCCATTAACCCTTTCAAGATTTAAGGAAGTATTTTCGCCATTTTAAAATTGGTGATAGTCATATTTAATTAGAACTCTAACTGCCTTTTTATAAAGAATGTCACAAATAAAGTATATGCCGAACACAATTAGGTAAACGGGAATATTTAGAAAAAGACTGTCAAATAAATTGGCGTCAATGATGAAGCACTGGGGAGCTGTACTCTTTTATTATTTTAGTTTGTTGTATCTTGTAATTATATAATACTGGGTGCTCTCTCACATCTTTTATGTTATTCGGTGAGTATAGCTTTGTGCAATAACAAAGTAAGACTCAACCAATAAAAAAGCATGATAGAGAAACAATTGTGTGTGTAATTCTAAAATGTATTTTTATGATTTTTATTTATTTTACGTCTAAACAAACTAAAATAGTGTTAAACACTAATATTTACTCTTAGGAATCTTAAGCTATAGTACGGTTTTTTTTCTGAAATATGTTTAAGGTATCCGACTACGTTCGGAACCGTGATTTTGCAAAAGCGTATAAATGGATAATATTTATGATATTTAGTGTCACTTAGATTAAAAATGTATATACAATTGTTTTAAGAATAGTATTACAATGAAAAGCTATTTAAGTACAATATTTTGACAAAAAATGAACATAGAATGACCCATTTTCAAAATATTCTAATTTTCTGAAAAATGCTTCTATTATAATAATATTTCGCCTGTATATAGCTCAGACCTTTGTACAGAGGCTCAACTAGAGTTTTTGAAATACATAACTTAGAAGTGGGTTTATCGATGTTTTACAACAACAGAGAGAAGAAATTTTAAGAAAAAACTCCGATAATTGTTTCACAAATGGTTGTAACTCTGAAAATGTGAATTTTTCAAAACCTTTTTACAAAAGGATAACATTTTGTAAAAAGGTTATTCTAAGTTAATTTTTTTACCAAAATATTGTATTTAAATAATTTTTTTATATAATAATTATATACATATATTCTAATCTAAGTGACACTAAATATCATGAAAATTATCCATTTATGCGCTTTTTTAAATGCACTATTCCGAACGTAGTCGGATACCGTAAACTTTACAAGCTGTGAGGTCGATATTTCTAACGAAATATTCTTATTAAAAATGGGTCTGGTTCAAATATCTCTCAAGATCTATTTTCTTCCTTTAATGCATTCTGGGTCCCTTTTGGTTTAATAAAAAACCGAAAATGCCAATCACTTCACCGAATTATTTTATTATATGACGCGATAATATGAATTTTCTTCTTTTTCTTTAAGTACAAATCACAAAGAAGCAAGTTATATTATTTCAATTGTCCAAAAACGCATGTTAGTATCCTTAACTGAATAAAAGACGACATTTATCAAAATCGAAAATCCCACTAAGAGAGTAAAGAGTAATCTTTTCTCAAAGTTATCCATCTCTTAAGGTTAAAAAGTATTTACTGGGATCATGTATGTTTCTATTTGTATATATATCCACGTTTCACATAATTACTTATAATATTTCTACTTCATCAAAAATAGTAATTTTAATCATTTCAAGTTTTTAGTATATTAATAAATCTGCTGTATTTAAAATTCTACACATCTTTTTTATTCTTCAAAAATATGTTTATTAGGCAATTATTGGTAAAATAAATTAGTGTGAACATTTTTGTTCAATAATAAATAATGGGAAAACTTTATTTTTTTGAGGAAGGGAAAAAAACACAGAAAAAAAATGCAATTCTACATTTATTTTGAAAGACTAATGATTACACAAATGAATTTTTCTTTATTCTTAGTTTACACTAAGATTTACAATGATACAATGTATTTGAAATGTCCTTTAACTAAGCTTTTCTATGCTTAGTTAAAATACATTACACATTCAGTAGTGTTTTTTTTTTCGAAGTCATTACTAGTTTCGCGTTATTTTTTAGACAAAAAAACCCCTTTAAGTCTGCATACGATAGTCTATTGCAGATATAAACACCTCATGCACTAATCCTTTTAGACCACATAAGTAAGGGATCCCACGTGTACTTAACCTCTTTTAGTCCGACTGACCCAAATGGCTAACAGATGCAAGAGCTGTCATGGGCATCTTAAGCCTTATTTTCTCGCTTGATCCTAAAGAGCAAACGGCCTCACGTAAGTCCTTAAAAAAAGGGAAAGAACAAAAAAAGGGGCAGCAAAAAGAGTACGAAAAAACAGTAGGCAAGGACATTGTATTGCCTTTAATACGAGTCAAAGATGAAGAAGGGAATAGCCTTAAGAAATGTCATGACGTAATCAGCTTAGGGTTGAGATGTTCGCCGGAAGCTGCTAGAGCTCACAAGATTTGTTAGGAAGTAAGTAATAAAGACGTTAAGAATTGAGAACTTAAGCGTGGGTTGTTTTCTGCTTAGTTTGATTTCACTAATACCCATTCTTACAAAAGAAAGAAATAATTTAGAGAAAGGAAGTTAGGTACATGGAACTTACTTCCGTTAGATGGTCCAATGGACACTTCTTAATTAATGTATTCGAAAAAAAATGGGGTTTTTTTAAAAAAAAATTATACATAAGTGTAGGTTGCTTATTTCATAAGAAAAGTAATTTAAACAAATATCTTAATGTTTACTGTTAGCATCACAACCTTAAACAACAGTTAATGTATATTTTTGTCAAATACAAAATCAATAAATCAGTGGTTAATTTGTAATTCACGATGAACTCAAAAAAAAAACTGCTTCTTGACGAGTAATTAAAAAGACAAGCACTGCTATCTGAAACTGCAGTTAACCTCTTGAATACTTTGTAACCAAGATACATGCTACGTATAGGGCAAAATTCCATTGTAAACTCATGTGGATACATGCCTTTTTTAGATGTACAACAAGTGTAACCAGCACAGGAAACAATATAAGGTAGATTTTCTTTTATTGGATCGAATAAAATTACAAAAGTTAAGTTACAAAATATCTGGGTTGCAAAAATTGAAACAAATAGGAAAATTACAAATTTTTGTGAAATTGCTCGAAATGTTTCTTCGAACAAAAAGCTTTTCCGCATGCGTTAGATAAATGTTTGGTCATTTGTGTTCCATTTCTTCATCTTTTTCATCATAAATAGATCAATTCACATCAGAGTGACTGTTGTATTCATCAGTTTCTGGCAAACGTTCTCATTCAGCATCACTTTCATTGGCATCCAACAACGATGAAATATTGGCAAGAAAAACAAATAAACGACAAAAGTAGTTATACAAATTTTAGAAAGTGGAAACGAAAAACAAACAATGCACGCCCCAGTCAGAGTCAAAAGGAAAATTGAAATGTGCGTCAAAACGTCAAGGTTATTCTAGAAAGCGCAGTATGGTAGTCAAAGGGTTAAAGAACACAAAAAAAATTTTATGTTTTGAAAAATAATGGATGCATACAGTCGAAATGTTTTACATACAGCCCAAAATAATGAAATAAGTAGCAATAGGTTATACTTCAAGTAAATGAGAGTAATACTTTTAAAATAAACAACAATCACAAATGATCCAATCATATTATCTAATATTTCTAGAAGCATTGAAATAATGCAGATTACGGTCAACTCATAAAAATTTGCTAGCCTCAAATCGGGAATTGAACTTGAAATTGTTTTTGATGACATATTTTGTGTAACAGTTTTTTTTTTTTTTAACATTTACATGACGGGTGTCGATTTCTCAACCGAATGAAATACTTTATCAGAGAAATGGTTTAAAAACCAACCAAAAAAAATATCCCTTCATTTATTAGAATTTATCTTATTAGCATCCATGTTGTCAGAATCCATAAACATCAATCGCTTGACCAAGTTCTATATTTTAAGATAAAGGTGTATAAAATTTTTCTCCCTTTTCTTTCTCATTCACAGTCCCCCTCTCCATAGCAAGTCTCTTAAGGAATAGGTTTTGTTAAAAGTAACGCTAAAAATCGGTCATATTTTTTCATTTAATGATTATTATGTATTTAGCATTGTTTCAATATGTAATATGATAAAGTGTTAATGCTATTTTTCCCCTGTACAAAATGAGTGGTATGTATTTTTTAACCAAAAGGAAAAGTTTAAAGAGCGTTAGTTTGGTTTAAATATCAAAATAGAAGTTTATTTCCCTCCTAATTACTTTCTGAACACCATACGGTCCATCAAAAATCAATTACTTCAACAAACTATTGTTTTCAGTAGAATAGAGGGGGCGTAAACAATTTCCTTTCTCTTATTCTTTTTAACAGTAAAGATTCCACTATTAAGCAAGTTCATAATGCCTTATCTTATTTTCATTGACTGATAACACATGATAGAGTGAACCATCGACAAAAAAAAAAAAGGTGAAGAGGCCTCAAAAAATTATCCCTATGAATTTTTTAATAAATCTCATATTTAGGTAAAATGAAAGCTAACGTAACATGTATTAAATCAAAGTAAAAAAAAATAAATAAATTTTTGCAAATTCTATTAAATTGTTCTTAAAATAGTTCAATAAATTCGTTAACATTTTCGTCCATTAACTTGAACCAGGTACTTTTTTTGTCTTTTGTCAATATCCGATAGCAACTCCTTATGGGAAAATTAAAAGGAAAGAATTCCAATTCATGTTAAATTTCAGAAGAAATTACTCGTGCCTACGTGGAAAACGGTGTCATTCGAGAGCAAATTGCGTACCTATAAATCGGCAGTAAAGTAGTTAAATTTAAACATTACAAATTATCAAGATAAATGTTAATTTGGCAAGCCCATGGGGTCATTCGTAATTATAAAACTTGTTTTTAACTTAGATTGTTAAGTAAATTGTAAAATACATTGTGCAGTACTGATACATTTATAAGTGTATTATGTCAGTGTAAATGTGTTTTATTTTTTATTATGTCAGAATGTGTGTGTGTCTTTTGTTAGTTTACTTTCAGTAAAAAAGTAATTTTTTCAAATAATCTTTAGTTTCTTTGACGTTTCAAGATGCTCGCGCCACCCTCGTAAAGTTATCACCCTCCCTAAGGGGCACCCCACAGTTTGAGAAACGCTGCAATCCGTTTCTTATTTTCAGTACCTGGGCTCGAACTGCGACTCTCCGGCCAAGAGTTTGTCACATTAATCACTAGGTCATTGCGGCCGTGGTCGAGTGGCGCAAAGAGGAAACCCAAATTTTGCCCCAACCACCAAGCATATGCATAAACGAGACGATTTAGATACTCGCTTTAAGGTATCGGACTACGTTCGGAACCGTGATTTTAAAAAAGCGCATGAATGGATAATTATGATATTTAGTGTCACTTTGAAAAGAATACATGTATAAAATTATTTTAAGGACATTTTGACAAAAAAATTTAAATACAATATTTTGGCAAAAAATTAACTTAGAATAATCTTTTTTCCAAACATTCTCCTTTGTGGAAAATGCTTCTATTATAATAATATTTTGCCTGTATATAGCTTAGATCTCTCTATAGAGGCTCAACTAGAATTTTTGAAAAATTCGCATTATTTTCAGAGTTACCATTAATTGAAATATATATAATTATTGGCGTTTATTTATTAAAATTTCTCCCCTCTGTTGTTGTAAAATATGGATAAACCCACTTCTAAGTTATGTATTTCAAAAATTCTAGATGAGCCTCTGTACAGAGGTTTGAGCTATATACAGGCAAAATAGTATTATAATAGAAGCATTTTTCACAAAAGGAGAACATTTGGAAAAACAATTATTCTAAGTTATTTTTTTGCCAAAATATTGTATTTAAATAATTGTTTTTGTCAAAATGTCCTTAAAATAATTTCATACATGTATTCTAATCTAAGCGACACTAAATATCATGAAAACTATCCATTTACGCTCTTTTTTAAAATCATGGTTCCGAATGTAGTCGGATACCTTAACGTGCAACATCCAATTAACACCCTAGATCAGTGAAAATTCCTCGAACAAAAAAAGATAGTTTTTCTACAGTAATCGGAAAATAATTAAATTATATACAACTTTTCTTTCTAGTATAGATTTATTGGGAAAATATAATTCACATATATGCTCACACACACGCAATAAAATTGTAATTAAAAAAATTAAGAATTATATTTAATAATTACTAATAATATAAATACAACGTCTAAAAGCAATTTTATTTGTTTTAAAGAACTAAAATTGTAATATTAGAAAGAAAGTATTGTTCACAGTAGTAAATGATAAAAGGTCACAATTAGAAATATTAAAATATATTTTTTAAAAATCACTTATGAAATTAAATTACTCATTAAACACAAGGATTTCAGACTTTATGATTAAACCTGTCTTTTGAACATTAGTTTATTAAGGATTTCTTTTTTTCTTTGTTATTGGTTTTATCAAGGTTCACAAAGGACACTTTATTATATGTTGATAATATATTAAAAATTGGATAACAATGTTTCTTTTCCATTTTAAGTTTTTTCGTTGTAATTCTTAATATATTTAAATCGGATACTTTCATTAATAAACGAGATACAATAAAACACAGAATTTAAATGACCTTTTGAAGCTTCTTTTAATTTGGATTTCATTTTATTTCAAAAGTTAAAAGAGTTGCATTGTTACTTGAAAAATACGTAAAATGTTTCAAAACGTTTTCTTCATTATGAATGCACGATAATGCCTCCCATTTGTAAATGAATTACTAATTTGATATTTGGATGGTGAATTTTACTTTAATTCATGCTAAAGTAAAATAAATCGCTTAAAAAAACTAAGCACTTTATTTTATACAGAGTAACAACAACAAAAAATGTATTTTTATATCGTGAAAGTTAAAATGAAAAATTTGGAGAGGACATTTCAGTTTTTATTCTTTTAAGTAAAAGTAATTCGATTTTTTTGCTGTGCGTAGGTGTCATTAATCTAGCATATCATGAATCTAGTTTGATTATTCAAATAAATTTATTTTTTTCTTGAAATACCTATCAATAATCCTTTGTAATTGTGTTTAGTATTATGCATATAAAGACAAAAATTTATTCAACTAAGACGAATAAATAGTTGATTAAATTATAGAATAAGATATATTATAGTTCTTTATTACATTTTCATCACAAGAGAGTTATATCTGTGTTTTAGCGTAGAGCTATATAAAAATAATTTTACACACGCACGTACGTACGCACACAAACATAAACCGTAAAATCAGGCTTACAACGTGCACCTATACTTTTCAGGTTGTATTTTTCTTTTTAATTTCTAGGTATTTTCTCCGTATAACACGCACTTTCTTTTTTACGAAGAAACCTGAAATGTACGTGTTTATGTTTAGAAGTCATTTATTCCAGATACCATCCCAAGCTTTTAAACATAGTACCACACACACACATATATATATACGTAGTAAGATTCAAAAGCTCTTGGACTGAGTATATAACTTAAAAATATTACCAGTTAAGTTTCTGAAGCACATCTCCCTTCGAATTAAGAACCTTGAGCAACAGCACACTTTTGTCACAGCTTTTTAAGTACATCAAAACATTTCTAGAATCCATTTTTAACCATGTTCTTTAATTCAGCCTGCAATGCACTTTTAACTTCATCTGCGGATTGAAATTGACGACACTGCAAGAAATATTCTGAATTTCAGGGATCGAAATCTGGGGAGTAAAGAAGGATGTGACAAAACAGTTTTCATTTTCACTTTGTCGTTATTTGAGGCATGTACTTACGTACCGCAGCAGAAAACGTTTCAATATTTTCAGCGGCGCGGGAGAAGTCTGTGGACATCCAGAGAATTCGTCGACTTTGACACTTTGCCTGCCTTCTCTGGAACAAAAGTCCCATTGAAAATCTTGCTTTCGTGATAATGTATCACTGCTTTAAAGATGCTTCAACATTTCGTAAGTCTCTGTAGCACTCTTTTCCAAGCCAACACAAAATTTCATATTCATTTTCAGCTCTACAAGCGTCTCTTATTTCAATCGCCAGTTAATAAAATCAACCATCTACATCAGTGCTTCTCAAAGTTTCAATATTCGTGTTCCAATATTTAATCATAATTTTCATCGCCTCCCCGCCCCATGTAATAACAATGTATTGAACTCAATAATACTATACTCTTTGATGTTAAAACTACGATATTACTTTAACCTTTCAAGTGCCACCAGCGTATATAAACGTCTCGCTCAGTCAAAACGTTAATTTCACTCGACGTATATATACGTCTTTCAGAAGTACGATCTTTTCTCTACACTGCTATCCATAAAATCATTCTGAAGACTTTGGAATGCAATTAATAGACCTGGAAAATATTTGCGAATGATTTACTTTCTTCAGATTATTTGCTTCTTTATTCCTAACCGCCCCCAATACATCACATACGTGTTCCTACATGGAAAACGGTTGGCATTTTGAACCAAATTGCAAAACATTTAATCGGCAGTTAATGGATTAATTGTAAACCATACAAATTATCAAGATAAGTGTTAATTTTTGTATATAATTTATGTATGGCAATCCCATAAGAGGTCTCACTGGTAATTATTAAACTTGTCCGTATCTTAATATTGTTAAATTATCAAATGCACATGCATTGTGTAGCACTGGTACATTTATACATGTAATATATCAGTGTAAATGTGCATTTTATTTTTTATTATGTCAGAATGTATTTTGTTTTTTCTTTCAATAAATTAACAATTTTTTTAATTCTTTTGTTTTCAACTTTTCAATATGCTAGCGCCCCCCTCGTAGAGTTGTCACGTCCCCCAAGGGGGGCACACCCCACAGTTTCAGAAACGCTGATCTACATAATATGACGACGTGGCACGCCGCCTACAAAATACAACGCCCTTGGCAAGCCACCGACCTCGCGATTTGGAACAAACTTTTTTAGAAAAGGGGAAGAAGGTCAGTTCGGGAACTGTTGAGGTTGAATCCTACCTCGTACACAATAATAAGTGTAATATTTTTTATGCTCATTTTTTTAATTTCCAAAACTATCCTTTATATGCCAGCGTATTAAGCATAACCGTAAATTTCGATCTTTTTTTTTTTTTTTTTGATTAAAAGTGCGCGTTACACGTTGAATTTAATGGTTTATATATATGGTAAATAAGGGAAAATTTATGCATGTTCTTGCTTATAATTTGTATATATATATAAGCCGAATTATCAAATATAATTTAAGCATGATTAATGTAATATTACTACTTAAAAATTGTAGATGATGAAAGTTTCATGTTTTAAAATAAATCATTAAAAACATCGAACATAAATAAACTCCGAATATAATTAAAATCATAAAAACGTTTATTTATGACAGTTTTTTTTTTTTTTTTTATTTTTATTTGGTTTTTTTTTTTTTTTTTTTTTTTATTTTATTTCAATTTTTTTTTTTTTTTCGTTCTTGAAATAATTTAAAATTGTTTTTCTTTGAAATATTTTTTTTAATCTTGAACTTAGATTGATTGATTGATTGAATATTAACGTCGCACTGTTCAGCTACACGAGGGCTTATGGCGACGGACCACGTAATTTTGAACCATGGTCAAGCGACGTGGACGACACCTGTGAGCTGGCACCTCCTTTTCCTAACTACCACTCCACAACAACGGGAGGACGTTTCAGCTCTCGATAGATTTAACGTGCATCGCTGCCCAACACGGCGGGTCTTTAGTGGTACTGGGCTCGAACTCGTGACAAGGCAAGCCACGGTCCGATAACTATACCACTCGGCTACCGCGGCCACATCTTGAACTTAGAAGATAATTTTATTCGTACATTGTGTCAATTGCCTAACAAGCGTGGATTTTCTCTAAAATATTTACTTACTTTCAGAAACATTTTTAAGGCTACACAGTAACTTACAAATTTATAAAAAAAATATTTCTTTTTGTTTTTCATTTTTTTTTTAAGTGGCCAGTATCATTGGGAAACTTGCCACCAAATTTCACATATACTAACAAATTAGTTTTTAAGACATTTAAAGTTTTCTGAGCTATGGTTTTAGTTTCGGTTTCATTTTAAAGCATTTTTTCACTTTTAAATTAAATTAATTAAAATATTTTTTCAGCGAAACCAACTCTTGCAGTGTAAAATGGTAATTCATTTCAATTTTCATTACTACTTTTCATTTATTTTGCTAGATTATATTTTAATTTTTTTTTATTTCATATATTTACTTAATTAAGATTATTTCAAGGCCAGTTTTTGTTTCAAAAAATTGTTTATATAGCTTAGAAGCTTTATCATTAATTTTTTACCTGTTGAGAAAATATCATGTCCAAAATGTTTTCAAGTTGCCATGTGAAATAATATTTCGAAGAGATGGAATACTACTGAAAATGATGTACCTAAAAATCAGCCTTCAACTGATACTGCAATTAGACTTCCGAATGCAATTATTTTAAATTCAAGAAATGCAGATAGAATTGAATATCTCCATGATGTACGATACTACATTATAGTACTATATTTTAAAGTTGCGCAGAAAAAATTCAAACCTGCTAAACTGCCCCAATTTAAAACTGAAAAAAAATAAATTTTATGTACAAATCTGTTGATTTTTAGTTCTAGTTAGTATTCTTATTATTTTGCACACAAAATTTTGTGTTTCAAAACTTGTGAAACAATTAGGTTAAGATGAATCTTAATAACCTGTCGTCGTAACAAATTCTATCAATAATATAAAAAAATAAAATTTGCATTAAAAAATTTCAATTAAAGTATTTTTTGAATGCAGAGTTTGAGTTTGAGTTAATATTAACGTCGCACTGTTCAGCTACACGAGGGCTTTTGGCGACGGACCACGTAATTTTGAACCATGGGCAAGTGACGTGGACGACACCTGAGCGGGCACCCCCCTCTCCTAACTACCACACCACACCAACGGGAGGACGTTTCAGCTCTCGACAGATTTAACGTGCATCGCTGCCCTACACGGCGGGTCTTCAGTGGTTTTGGGCTCGAACTCATGACATGCCTGCCATGGTCCGAGTTAACCACTGGGCTACCGCAGCCCCTTTTTGAATGTAGAACATACATTGGAAAATAGCATATTAAAAAGTTAGAGCTTTACGTGCATTATAAGTTTTTGTTTTATGCCTTTACAAACTTTAAATGCGGTTTTTCTCAGACTTTTAGTTTTGGAGATATATTTGTTTTCTAATCCCTAAGGTGTTTTTTTTTTTGTTCAAGATAGTCATGAAATTTTTTTATATACTTCCAAACGTATGTTCTATAAAAATTAGCATGGACTTATTTATTAAAAAAAAAATATGCTAAATAAATATTTCTAAAATGTTTGTGTTTTTTCCATGAAATAATTATTAAAATCATCGAGCGAACAGATTTTCAAGTCCATACTAACTTTTATTTGCAATATTCTAAGAAACATAAATCACTTAAAATGACTAAAATATTTTTAAAATTGAGCATTTTATAAAGTTTTCAAAAACTTTAAAAATCTTAATTTTTTAAAGATTATAAGTTAGTTTTAGAATCAAATCAATAATATAACCTGAGTATATAACAAATTTTTTTTACGGTTATTACCTCCAAAAAAAGTTTTGAAAAATGGTACCGTGTAGCCTTAAGTTTAAAATTATTATTGCCGACAAAGTAATTCTTCCGACGCAGTACGAGTAATTTCGTATGTAAATTTCTCAAAATTTGAAAGCATTTAAGGGCTTGGAAAAAAAATTCTTAATAGTCTATTTAGATAATTTAAAGTTTTTTTTTGTTCTAGGATCAATAAAAAATACGGGCCTCAATAGTAAAAGTTTAGCTATAAGATACATTTTTAACCACAAAAACACTTTCTTTCTTAAGGGGATGGGGTACCCTCACAATGTCAGATTTCGGTCAAAATTGCGATTTTGATTTTTTATACTTATGATATTCCTTATATTTCAGCGAATAATTATGTCAAAGATTTTTGTCATTTTAAATTAAGAATTACTGAATTATTTTTAATTTGAATCAAATAAATTTTTAAATTGCATTTTTCTTAGCTCTCAAATTTTCCCTTTTCATTGTTACGTAAAATGCTCTTTGCGTTTTAAATTACGTCATATCTCTTTGAAATTTTCACAACTTATAAAAGAGGATACAATTCACAAATTTGTGCACTAGTTTTCTAAAAAAATTAACGGATCATATTTTGTGCTGTTTTAAATACCTTGAATGTGTGATAATTGGCGAAATATTTCATATAGTATAGAAAATTGATTTTTTTTTCCATCAAATTGTATTCTGATTTTAAAATATAGTATACAATATTTTATATATTTTGTTGTTCATAAATATATAAAACACAAATTATGCACACATCTTAAAAACTAATGCGCAAGGAGCATTTTTAAAAATAGTTTTAAAAAATTTAATTTTAAAAAAAATTTAGTTGATAATAGTTGTTTTGAAAAAATACATTTAAATTGTGAAAGATAACAATCATTTACTGTATTGATTCCATTTTCAGCTAATTAAGCTAGCAATTCAAGAAATTAGTTTTAATGGTTCCCCGTCCCCTTAACGTGGCTTTGTGTGTGAAATAATAAAATGTTTAATGTGTTTCGTCTGGATAAAGACATAAAATAACTATTCTAAGTAAAAGTTTGTGATACAATTATTTGGTTTCAAATGCACCACAACACGCAGAAAACTTAGATAAGAAACTA
Source organism: Trichonephila inaurata madagascariensis (assembly GCA_019973955.1). Taxonomy (NCBI): domain Eukaryota; kingdom Metazoa; phylum Arthropoda; class Arachnida; order Araneae; family Nephilidae; genus Trichonephila; species Trichonephila inaurata. The sequence goes on along the minus strand of BMAV01026116.1, from coordinate 70,150 downwards.
TCCAATACCGATACTTCACAAAGAATCTCAAATTATGATGAGCGAAATTCACGCACACTTATGTTAAGATATCAAAATACCAAACATCTGCAGCACGCTTTCAAAGAGTTCTCTCAGAGAGGAATCTCACTTCCGCTTTTGCTTCCTTCTACTAATGCAATTCACCTTATCTCGTAATAATAAGCCCCCCACAAACGAAAACGCGAGCTCTCTCAAACCTTTTCTTTTAATCGCACAGCCTCCAACACTCCTTTTCTCTCTGTTCCTCCTATTAGTATTCTACCTCGATGCTTCCCATCCCCTGGACTCATTTAAGGGTCTTATCTTTGTTCCTTGGGATAAGCTGAGCGCCCAGGGAATAATTCCCCTTGCCATTGTTATCTAAGCAATCTTTCTCATAAGCTGAGAGAAAGAAGAAAAAAAAAGTTTTCACTCCACCCCAAATCCGTCAACACTAAACTTTAATGGGCTCTGACATTAAATTCCGGCCAATTGCATTATGGGAGTCATTCTGTTGAAGAAGTCGAATGGTGTGAGAAAGAATTGGCGATTTTATGTCATGGTTGGTATTATGGGAGATTTCGGGAACGATTGGGTCTCAGATCGGTGTCTGAAGCGTTGGAATAAGTTACTTTAGGGACAAAGAAGTAGTGGAAATAACCTTCTGAAGTGTCGCCATGGTTGTTTACAGGTTTCTTTTGTTTTTCGTTCTGTGACGGGGTTTTTCTGTAAATTTACTTCTAGAGATAAACTTCCTTGAAAGAATTGTTCAGTAGTTTTTTTTTTAGCTCATGAAAAACTTTTGATGTATGTGTCGTGTTATTTGTAAATATTTTGTGAATCAGTACAATGCTTCAGAAAACCTGGAAATTTTTGTTTCTAGTTTTATTACCAACTTTATAAAAAAATATTGAAAATTTCTGGATAATTTTCTTAAAAAATGATTAATTGTTTATTTATGAAACTAATAAATGAAATGATATTTATTTTTATAAAATATTGATTACATCTACTGAAATTATTAATTAATTCAAAATAGGGCAGAACGGGGGATCTGCTGTCCTTCCAGCAAAAAAAAAAAGAGAAACCTAAATAAATAAGTTTAATACACCGACTTAAGCAATATATTGATGAATGATAGAAGATTAGACGCGTTAGACATCAACGAATTTTATAACTATAATTCAGTATTACATAATTACAACACAATACTTAAATAATATCCATATTATTGTATTTCAATGGAACAAGAGTTATCGATACTGAAATACTCCACTAAATATTTAAAATTAAGGTTTTAATTTTAAACCTAGTCTTATTTACCGCAATTGCAAATCAAGATATAAAGTAAAAGCTGCTTTGTGTGGTAGATAGGGACCGCAAAAAATACACACACATAAGTAAGTTTTCCAAAGGAAAACATTTCAAAAACTTTTAATTTCTCGTTGTATACACGGAGGAACTTTCAAAATGCACATACATAATTCACTGCTACTCGGCGTATTCCTAAGCACGCATCTTTCCGAGATGAATTAGTTAAAGATTGATTTCTTCGATTGAAGATAAAATTTTCATTGGTTTATTTTTTGGCACCATAAAGTAAGTGCTAAGTTTTTGTGGCGACGGTCAGTTGGCCAGTTGTTTGTGAGAATCACGATAACCAGATAGGTATGGCCAAAGTTCTTTTTAGAAATTCAAATTCCTTTCGGAATTAGTATGCGTTTGAAGAAAATGTTTCTCCGATTTTTTGGAAAGTTGAATTCCTCCATATATTTTATCCGCTCTCAAAGAATCCAGCTCTTTTTTTCCGTCTTCTTAATCTAGCAAATTATTGATAATGTCATTGAAAGTTTCGCCTTCCATCAAGTGCGCTGCTAGTGCATTGAGAGAAAGCAATTAAACCTGCATTGTCTCCAAACTGTTTATAACCAATGAACAAAATGTTTAGAAGTGTATATAGATAGTATAAATTGAAAGAAAACATTACAGTGGTGCGAAAGCTATTGAAATTCGATACCGTATATAAAAAAAAGATCGACAAAAAATCATACAAAAATAAAATTGCACAAAACAAACCGCGCAAAAATAAAATCACATGAAAAAGGACCGCACAGAAACAGGTTCTACTGTTTATATATCTATCAATTGTAGCTTACTTTCCTCGTGCTATGTATTTTATTTTTTCCTGAGATTTCTTGTATATATGTGTTGATATACAGTAAGTTTCTTTGATAATTTATTGTCCGGTATTAGGGGCATTAAATTAATTAGAGCTATATTTAATTTTTAACCCTCTAAGCGGTCTGCACGTAAAGTCTTGCCATTCTGGAGATGCTTCAAAAATGCACCGCACGTTTATTTTTGCCGTCAGGTGGGGTTCTCAAAAGCTGTTGAGCCGTATTTTTAAGAATGTGGCTCGGCCGCTTTTGGGAATCTTGCTTGAAGGCAGAAAAAGCATCTCTGGAATGACGGGATTTTACATGCAGACCGCTTGGAGGGTTAATGCAAATAACGTAAAATACAAGATATTAGTTTTAACTTTGTAGAATTAATGTGCAATTCTAATATAGCAGAGAATTATGTCCTTTGACATAAGGCATAATTCCATCCTTAACGAAAATACGCTAAAAATATCCCCAATGCACTTTCAAAGATCCTCTAAACAGGCACTGTATGTTTTAGAGGTATAATGGATATATTCATCAGGATGGAATTGTGTATGTGAGAGGTTGGAAAATAGAGTCCAACTAAGATAGTCAAAAATTCCGCCTTGAACATTGATTTATTTCCCGTGCACGATTCGCCTAGTATATTATGAAAGTTATTTCAACACGCATGCGCAAATGAAGCCTTAATAGCATGTAAAAATAAATAAAAAAGAATATTGCAACAAAGTCGGGTAAGGTACATTTTCTCGGTACTAAAATTAAATGTGGTAGCAGGTATGGATTATATGAAATTAGTACAATAATTAAATGGAATAACACTACCACTACTTATAGCAATTGTTATAGCAAAGTTAACCAATAAATTACAATCAGTTTAAAAAGGGTACGGCCTTCCGGTATCGTCGACTTCTTCGATGGAGTCCTCCAGTCAAAATAAGTAACTGACTTTGTTTTAGAATACTTCTAATTTCTAAGAACTAAAATTAATGAAAAAATAAAAGAAAAAAATTTAATTTTTTTAACTTTATATCCTTAAGCTTAAAAAGGTAATATCTGTTACAATTTGCTTTTAAAACTAAGAAATACAAAATATTTGTTTCAGCATCATATTATTTTTACTAAGAAAATAAATACCCTCTATTAAAATACTTCATCAAATGTTCGCTTAAGAATTTTTTTTTTAATGAAACCATATGATGTATTGAGGTTCAATTATGTAATGGTATTCTCTTTTTAATCTGCTTTTTCATTTTTTTTCCCTAGGAATAAAACGTTTAACTGAATAGCTGATACATGAATACAGCTTTACGCTTTAACAAGAAAAAAGTATAAATGTGACATATATGTTTATATGGATATTCAATTAGATGCGAAAAAGATTTCAAAAGAAATATTTTGTTTAATCCTGATCCTTTTTGTTGGTATAAATTGAAAGAACTTTTTAAGAAAATAAAAATATCACGTTCGAAAAAAAATGTTGTCTCCAGCTGTTCGCTTTAAGTAAAAGAAATATTATAAAAGATGTATTTAAAAGGTTATCTTCTTGAAACAAAGTTAAAAATTTTATATTTGTGTTTTTTTTATAGTTTTTTTAAAGAATTCTACCTTTTACTTTTTAATAATCTTCAAATTCTGAATTAAAAGATTAAATTTTCTTTCACTAGCTGTTCTGATACTAAACAATTAAAGTACCAAAGTATTTTTGACATATTATTTGTCCTTAAGTAATTAAAAAATCATTTTTGTAGCGCATTAAAATAGGATTACTTATCAGAGAAACATTTATACATCCAACATTTTAAAATATTCCATATTTATGCAGTTAAAAAATTATGATTATAAATAAAATTTACTGTAATTAATATATCTTTTATTTAAAAAGATCATATCTAAAAATGTAAAATATTTTTTTAAATTTGTAACAAACACAAAATTTTTAAAATATAAAAGAATTCTGTATATGTTTTCTAATGCTTAATATTAAATATCTGAAATGTAACAAGTTTACTATATAAAGTTATCATTTTAAGTTGAAAATTCTAAAAAGTTACCAGTAGTATATATAATTTCATTTACAATAAATAGTAACATTCTCAAATAATAAAGTACTTAATGTAGCATATTGGAAGAGACGTATTGAATAGGCTGGAGAAAACTGAGTGCAATCTGGGTACTACTAAAACCTTAACGTGCACTGATGACAACTGTTGCACTTGAAATCTCACTAGACATCGAGGTCTTTATTTGACGTGTATAGACTTAAGAAGGTCCTTTGTATCCTGTCTGTTAAAACGCAATTTTTGTCAAATGTTCGAGTTCAAAATTAAGACATTTATTATCAATAGTTCGCTATGTAATTTGAATATATATATATATAATAAACTATTTTAAAATATACTGCAGATAACATTTGAGCTAAATAACTTTTTTTTTTTATTTGTAACATTTCAAATTCATTTTGTAAATGGAATCCATATTCCTTCATAATGTATGCAGGTTTTATTACCTTTGGAATCACTGAACATCTTTGGACATTTACACTTCTTACCTTATTTATGACAATGAGATGATACGAATGACATTAAAAAGGGCTTGTATGAGGACATTAAAGATAAAGAAATATATTTTTCCACTGTTAAATACAACAACTATTGCATTATTCGACTATTTAACTTTAAACACTGTATTAGCACATTTGAAAATTATTGTATTGGTAGCATTCAAAAAGTTAACGTGTTAACAATATTCTACAAAAATACATTTATGGCAAAAAGTAAATAATTTCGTTATATTATGGTTAAGTGGTTAATTGGTTTTCAAATTTATAGGTAAGTCTTACACAATTACCAAGCGGATTTCCTCCAGAATAATTCCCCCTCCCTTTTTTTTTTTAGCTTTCTATGAACCTCTTAACTGCCACCGGCGTACATATCCTTCTCGCTCAACTGGTTCCTTAAGTGCCCCGAACGTATATAGTGGCCGCGGTAGCCGAGTGGTATAGGTATCAGACCGTGGCTTGCCTTGTCACGAGTTAGAGCCCAGTACCACTAAAGACCCGCCGTGTAGGGCAGCGATGCACGTTAAATCTGTCGAGAGCTGAAATGTCCTCCCGTTGGTGTGGTGTGGTAGTGAGGAGAGGGCGGTGCCAGCTCAGGTGTCGTCCACGTCCCTTGACCATGGTTCAAAATTACGTGGTCCGTCGCCAAAAGCCCTCGTGTAGCTGAACAGTGCGACATTAATATTCAATCAATCAATCAACCGAACGTGTATATATATACACCTTTCCCGAATACTATTTTTTCTTTGTGCTTCTAGTATTACAACTAATCCGAAAACTTTGCTTGACCGTATTTACTTGTTTTAGAGAAACATTTGCTTATTTGTGCCTTTGCTTTTCCCCTTTCAATCGGTAGTTAAGGCATTAAACATAACAGATTTTCTTTTAACATAAAGCAATTAATGCACATTTATAAATCCATTGTAGCACCAATTTCAAAGTTCACACAAATATTGAAGATAAATTGAAATCCGTGTAAGTCACAAAATCGTAAGAACTGAAAGCACAGTCACTGCCAAATTATAACACTAAAATTTTTACTGAGTTTGAGTTTGGTGTTTTATGGCGCAAGTGCCAGTTTTGGATATACTGCGCCAAACATTCATAGGTCTGTAGTCTGGACGGGAAAAGAAGAAATTAGATGACAAGATGGAGGGTCGAAAATAGAGAAGGATCACTGGGGTACCCCGGGATTGTGACACCCGTTGTTACCAAAGATAGTAAACCCCTTGGGAATAGGAAAATATCCCTAGAGTACCTCGGGTTTGTGACACCCGTGCCCACCTAAAGAAGGTGAGCGCCCTGAGGGGAGACCTTTTACTGCACTGCATGGGCTTTATATTGTTATAAAAAAATTTTTTGCCTCTCTACCGAAAGCATATTGTGAGAGGAAGGACCATTCGTACGTAAACAGAAAAGGCTTTTTAATAATGGTAAATAGGAATGATCTTGGTGAGACCAATTTGATCATCAAATACCCCAAATCACCAAATCTAATGACAAAAAATTTGTCCCTAGAAATATCCAGAAGATTTTAGAAATTATTTATTTAGAACATTAGAAATTATCGTTATTATTATTATCGTTAACTTCTAGGAATTATTCATAAAAATGCAATGAGGAAGCAATATTTAAGTCAAAAGTGAGACTATAGGAATGTGCCTTTCATTTGCATCATGTCATACTTTAATTATGGATTGGTGGGTTTTCCATATTTGTAGGAGTTTAAATTTGGGCTGTTGCAAATGTATGTGAGAATATTTTATTTTTATTATGTAATTGCTTTATTTTATTTTCTGTAAATTGTTTCCTGTTTTAGAACAGGATTTATATGCATATACTAGACAGTTCTGAAACAAATTTAGGTTTTCCCTAAATAAAACTACGTGTTTAATTGCATGGATATTTCCTGAATTGAAAGATGTACACATAGTGATCAACCACATATGTATTTTTCAGCTATTTTAAAAACACATCAAGCAATATGTCTTCAAACAATTCTCGTTTATACATATTTAGATTTGTCTTGGAGCAACTGTATTTCGGATTCAAATTTGGTGACATTTGTGTGTGTGTGTGGTGACTATATTTTTTATATCACCTTCCTAGCTTAGCATTACTTGAGGAGTGTGCTCTCTCCAACTACAAACCACATCACACATTTTTTCTACTACAATACCCATCTGTGGTTGGGAAGAAAAAAATGTAATACATCTTTCTCAAGTTGAGTTTGGTGTTTTATGGCGCAAGAGCCAGTTTTGGCTATACTGAGCCAAACATTCATAGGTCTGTGGTCTGGACGGGAAAAGAAGAAATTGGATGACAAGATGGAGGGTAAAAAAAGAAGGATCACTGGGGTACCCCGGGTCGTGACACCCGTGTTTACCAAAGATAGTAAACCCTTTGGGAAAAGGAAAAGATCACTAGGGTACCTCGGGATTGTGACATCCGTACCCACCTAAAGAAGGTGAGCCCCCTGAGGGTAATACATCTTTCTCAAACGGTACAATTATTGTATTACTATATTTGGTGTTGATATTATTTAATGGGTACAACTGCATGAACAGTTTAAGAATTGTTCGTTAAAATAGTGAAAATAATTATAATACAGTCACTATTTAAGCACACAAACAATATCAAAACAAATACTTTAATACAGCATTATTTAGAAATTATTCAAAAATACTTTGGACTTAATTTACACAAATTTTAAAATCCTCATGACAGTTTTATTCGATTTGAAGCTGTTATGTTCTTAAGCTTATGTACAACATCCCTTTTAGAGCATTTCTAGGTCTTGAAGTACGTCCAGAAGAGGGAATTACCTTGAATCCGAAAAAGAGTTGTTGTTATAGTCCATTAGAGTTAGTTCACATTCAACAAGAACCTTTTGTGTTATGTGTTCAATTTAGTATCAGTGAAATATTTAATCTGTATGTAATATTGCTTATATAATTATTTTAAAATGTTATCCCTCTAACTTTTGGTGTCAATTCATCTCGCAAAGGATCAGTCAATTTTTTAGTCCCCAAAATAGTTCAAGTGTATATTTGTTATTCTTTATCAAGCATATTCGTTTTAGCTAAAAATGTTTAAGCATCAATAAATGTTTTCCTTTATACATCAATGGCGTCTGTATCCTGGTCAAAAATAGAAGTATCTGTGAAACATTACGTTAGAGAAACGCTCTGACTATCTATTTACAATATAATTTTTCATTTGGTTACTGATATATAAGAAACCGTAAGAAATATATAAAATAATGAGAAAATTGATATTTTAAGAGTATCATTAAAAAAATCATTTTTTGCCAGATAGCCCTTTTTCCAGCATTAAATATCCCCCCCCCCTTTTAATGTACAAAGGTAGAAATATTTTTTGAACTAAATAATTAAAAATGAAAGTAAAAATATAATTTACGATAAAAGCACAATAGAAATAAATTTTATTGTATGTTTTATACTCTATATTTTCCTGGCTCAGGTGATATTCATATCACACAAAAGAAAATATGCCATAGGCCGTAATCTTATTGATTACATTAATTTAAAACTGCTATTTATCATATAGTTAGATTTTTGGAAATGAAATCAGATTAGAGTTACAATAACTTTACATACAATATGAAATAATTTATTATCCTTTTATTTATAAAAACATTGGGAACTTTAAGAGATCTCAGGGGTTTTTACTTTGTCTCGAGGGATGAAAATATAAACAATTTTCAAACTGGTATAATTCTGTTAAATTTAAATTAAATAATTCGAATCTTTTACACATTATTTACAAAAGATTATAGCTTCAAAATTACAAAATATATTCGAAATATAATCATAGTTTCAAAAATTATAAGCATATGAAAATATGTAATAAATAATAAATAATTTTTGCGTTGCGCACGCTATTTTCTAAAATTGTAGCCTCTGATGTAAAAAACCTTACAGAATTATAAAAATGTATCATACTCTTTAAGCCCTCAATAATTTAAGAATAATATATGTTTTGTATTGAAAAATATTTGAGAAATATTGAAAAATTTTTTTTAAAAATTTGAAAATTTAATTTTTTATTTTTTAAAAAATATAATTTGTTATTCTATTAATTTAAAAATACTACAGAGTAATAAGGATACATTTAACTTTATAAATCAACTTATAGCTAGTATAATTAAAGCTACTATATTAGAAAATGGCATGCGCAACGTAAAACTTAATTAATATTCCTTGTAGAAATGTTTCTTATTTTCATATGCTTATAATTTTTAAAATTATTATGTTTTAAACATTTTATACTCTTCTGAAGCCCCATTCCTTTATAAATAATGTGTAAAAGATTCAAATTATTTAATTTTAATCTCAAAAAATTATAAATATTTGAATATTGTTTATATTTTCAGCCCTCTAGACAAAGTGAACACCCCTGAGACGCCATAAAACTACCCATGTCATATTTCCTCATTACGAATTAACTGACGTACCTTAATTATAGAATATGCACTCTTATTTTCGTTTCTATTTTTTAAAATCAAAACTGTTCAAAAAGCGTACATAAGAAAATAACTTTTCATTATTTTTGGAACTCAATGACAATAAATATCACTTGATACAATTTATGTTTTGCTTCTCATCTTCTCTGAAATCATGAATAAGTCACTAATATAGAGACGTTAAATAGCGAATTCATTTAATTAAACACTTAACTATTAAACTCCACTGACCATCTGTTAACTAACGCTCTTCCCTTGCAGCGTCTCCACTTTCTATTCAATAAGGATCCTTCTGTTTCACGAGAGAGAAACGCAATTTAGAAAACCATTCACATTTTCTGGAAAAGTGGGAGAGGAAATCTGACATAATGAGTTTTCACTTTCTTGTTTGTTCTCGGATCTCTGAAGAAAAGTTTCACTTCCCGGGACCAGTAATCAGGGACGGTAATTCAACTTCCTAGGATTGATTAAGGACCTCTGCAGTGGGACGAGGGGACTTACCTCCTATTCTCAGGAGGTTGTTTTTCTTTTGGTTTTCTTCGGCTCCCTTTGAGCAATTTGAGGAAGACTTTATTCCAAAGTCTCCCCTTCAAAATAACAGAGCGCCCGGAAGAAATCGAATTCCTGGAGAAGACAGAAAGTCCATTTTTTGTGGATTGGGTCACTTAAAGGATATAGATTCTGTTAGGGACAATCAAATTGTGAAATTGCTTCGAGAAATATTTCTTTTTTCTACCTTTCTTCTGGGTGTAATTGTTGTTATTGGAGCAATTCTTTAGGAGTTTCTGCTAATATATAGATGCTATACTGGGGGGAGGGAATCATACATATTTTGATCGTACTAGTTAGAATTAAAATAGTGGCATTCTGAAATTTAATAAAAGTGTAAGAGAAAATAAATTCTGTTTTAGATTGGCAGTTTGTGATTTCAGGTTTAAGAGAAAAAGCAGAGTTAAATCACAATTAGATGGGTCTTAAAATGATATTTAAAATTTTAAATAGCTTTGAAAATGATTTCAATTTAAGGATTTTTATAGTAAAATTTTACACTTTCACGAAATAAAAATCCTTTATAAATGATACATCTTAAAAATGATTACAAATAAATGTATTCAGAAGTTTCATTGGCTATTTGGGAGGGGGTCTCTTGTTATGAAGAATAATAAAATGTTCCTTGAACTGATGTCTTGGTTAGTAAAATTAAACAATTGTGTTTGATAATAATTTTGTTAGGTTTATGTGTATCACTAGATGGCGCTAATAGAATTATTCTGTGTGAGTTATGTTTTAGCATTTAAAAACGAAGGAAACAAAAAAGCTTTATGGATCCTTTGCTGTGTTTTAGCGATGTTTATATCATTATAATGAAATAAAACCAATGAAATGAAGTCAACAGTTTTTTTTTTTTTTTTCGTCGAGAAAGAAATTAATTGAATATTATCTCTATAACTATTTTCCAACGAACGAACAATACTTTTAGCCGTAACTTTGCTGATAGCTAATCCTAAAAAATATTTTAAACGGCAAGAGACAAAATATTATGGAAACATCACAAAAAACACATCTCATATTCTACAAATTTTATATAATTGATTTCTGAGAGCCAATCACACTTATTAGAGAGCTAAAAAAATCCAGTTGCGCAAAACAAATGTTGATTTTCTGTTAAAGTTTTATGTGATGGATGAATTAAAAAATGAAATTGAAAGTAATCTTATGTAAGATTTGTTTTTAGGAAAACATTTGAATGAATACATTCTGAAGACTTCCACATATCCAAGATTATTTTCTAAGCTTTTATAATTTTAATTATATAAAGTATAAATTTACATCTCGTAAGAAAAACTCGAATTAGAACTCCGTTTCCTTCAAAGAAGCCTGCATTTTTCTCTATACATATTTCAAAACAATACTAAAAAACAGTACTTGCGTGACATACCCTTTGGCCAATTTCGTCAAATAAATAAAAATGTTGCCAAACGCCTTGATAAGCAGCCAGTCAAAATCCGCTCCCATGTATGTTCAAACTCTACAATTCTGTTAATTCATGATTGAAAGTAATTATTTTTAAAAGGATATACCATCCCAGAGAATGTTCAAACAATTTTCTTGATTGTACATGCTCAGAAATAATAACATTGTTTATAATTTGTATATTCTTTTCTCATTTTATTGTAAAAAAATGATTAAAATCGAGGATCAATTTTCTACATATTTAAGAAAAATAAAGTCTAATACGTATGTACCTGAAAGATTTGATTAAGAAAAACAGCAAAACAAGAATGACCGTGGATCTGCACCACAACATCCCCTCAGGGGGCTCACCTTCTTTAAGTGGGTACGGGTGTCACACAATCCCGAGGTACTCTCTCTCTCTCTAGTGATCTTTTCCTTTTCCCAAGGGGTTTACTATCTTTGGTAAACACGGGTGTCACGACTCCGGGGTACCCCAGTGATCCTTCTCTATTTTTGACCCTCCATCTTGTCATCCAATTTCTTCTTTTCTCGTCCAGACCACAGACCTATGAATGGCGCAGTATAGCCAAAACTGTGGCTCTTGCGCCATAAAACACCAATTTCATCATCATCATCTGCACCACAACATTTAGACTAACAATTTACGAGTTTATATGCGTAATTTAAACGAAGATGCATTTATCGAGATCATGAATGCAATTGCTTTGTTTTGGTTGCTTAAATAATGTAATTTTTTTTATTTCAAGGGCATGTGGATGTGTTTTTTTACTTAAGTCATTTGATTCTTCTAAATTTTTGCCTTTTTGTCGATGCGCTGATATGTAAGGAATGTACGCTTCAATTTTTTTTTGCGCATGTAGGAAACGATAACAGTAATTTGCGATATGTTTTGATCTGGCAAAATTAATCATGATATAATACATATGAAGGGCTCATGGGAGGGCAGCACTGCCGTCATCCTGACACGTGACAGAGTGTACTTCACAAAGAAGCGACTCCGATAGAGAGAACCGACTGAGAGATCAAGAGTGAGAGAGGCAAAAGAAAACGACATGAACGAATACAAAATGCGGAACTTTAGCCACTTGTCAATGACGCGCATTTAAATGTTTAACTTAATATAGTATTTGTGTAATTTTTTGGTCCCCTTTTCTTTGTTACTGTTAGAATAAACAGTTTTCTTTGTTAGCTCTTAGTCTTTTCTGGCTACCGAAATAAACCCAAACACAACACTTAGAGAGGTTCGTTATAGGACCCATTACGTACTAAATACTACATACACAATACCAAAAAACTATTTATTTGTAGATAAGTGCATATATGTCGTAGGGAAATGACGAAATTAGGAATTTCATCAAATAATTCAAGGGATATGATAAATTCCCAGGAGATGTTATAATAAAGTCTCTTCAATGTCATTTCCCTGATTAAAGTGATTTTATCAAATCCCTGAACTGTCTCAGTGAAATGATGAAATAAATTAGTCAGGATTGTCATTGGCAAAATTCTTTGGTTACAGGGGAGACCTGTACCAGGGGAGACACCTGGAGGGGGGAGGGTCGAGTGCTTGTACTTCCTAACCAAACAGATAGTACAATCGATCCTCTAAATATCAATCCCATATCTTTACAAAAATGGCTTCATAGGATTAACATAGGGTTTGATATTTTAGTGTGTAAGCATCCAAGGGGAAAGATGCTACACATCAAAAAGTACCAGCCTAATTTCTAATTATTTGTTAGTTAGTTTCGAATAAATAATTTGCGTATTTCATCGACTATTGTTGTATTACTTACTCCTACGTTTAATATAATGCACGATGTTTGTTAAATAAATACTTTTAAACTTTTGACAATATTATTTCATCATTTTACTGAAACAAATCAGAAATTTGTTCAAATCCCTTATTTTTATCAGGAAATGACCTTGAAGAGACGATATTTTAACATATCCCGTTATTTGATTAGTTCCTTGGGGATTTGAATGAAATTCCTAATTTTATCATTTTCCTGCGACATATATACTATTTGATATCTGTTTTCCACAGGTTTATGTACAAAGATATCATAGTCATTAACCACAATAAGATTATTGCAATTATTATTTACTGGACCGACGATAGTCAACAAATTATTAATTTTATGTATTTGATATTGTTTTCCAATTCATAGATTCATTTAATACATTAGAATCGTTTGTGCAGTTTTGTGCCTCTGACCAAATTTACAATACAATTATTATCTCTGCCTTAAAATATTTTTTCTTTAAAATGTATTACTCGACGTATACACAGATATAAGTTTTGCTATTTTTTTTTTTTTTTTCATAAAATTATAACTTTCGGAAAAAGAAAACACTTGTGTTTTTCTGCAGAAAACTTAAGCACACAATCTGCACCAGTTAAATTCTAGAAAAAAAGAAAAACTGTGTCAACATATTTACGTTTCTCTTTTTTTTCCCTTATCTTTCAGGAAAACAAACGTCATCATCTTGTGAATGCTAGAAGTCGGCAAATTCCTCGGCTTTATTTTGTCGGAAATGGAAAATGCTTCTCTGATTCCATCTACATCCATCAGATTACAAAAAATGCGAGAAAAAAAAGACAAAATCTCCCCAGGGGGAAAAAGCATAAAATTCGCAATGTTTTTAAAGATTTCTTTTATTTCGACAGAAAAAAAAAGGTAACACACCCACACTAAGTAAATACGAGATTTAGAAACTAAGTATGAATGACCTAGTGACTTTTTTCAAGATTTACTTTGCGGAATCTTATTTTGATACTTTCGGAGAAACGCAAGGTTTAAAATTGATTTTAAATTTTTAAGAAATAATATTTTTATTAAAGTTTTTCACCAAAATATTTGTTTTGATTTTATCTGTTGTAAAATTTTCAATTTTTTCCGTAAAACAAGATTTGTATTCAATTATTTATTTAAACTTCCGAAAATATTAATCTCTTTTTTTCGTTTTATCAAATGTATTATTATTAATAATTTTCAATAAAATAGCATTTAATCAGGGAAAAGATTTTTGTATTCATATTTTGATTCGAATTTTTTAAGATCATAATTTAATGCATCGAGATTTTCATATTTTCAAAAATAAAATGTAGTTGTACTTGAAATTGCATTTAATTATTTTAGTTTTTATTATGTGTTGCTAAGTAATTAAATTATTTCTATCATAATTTTAAAAATATGCATTTTAATATTAAATGCATTATGTTTGCATATACTCCTTACCACAAATCGTAAACAGCAAAAAGATCTGGAATAAAAATGTTAACGATAGGCTCGATTGTTGGGTATTATTTTTGTACTTGGCCGCTTAACTTGTTAATGACCTAAGAATTGAACATTAGAGGGCAGCACCGTCTAACGCTGCTGGTTGATTATGCTTTCCGTAGAGAGTGTGCAAGATTTTCTCAATAAAATCATGACTAGTGATTCGAGTGGCATCGGCCCCCTTTTAACCCCTAACTTCCCAATTTTTTTTTCTTTTAAAAAAAAATTTTTATCCCGCCCCCTTCTCAAGTAATTAAAAAAATATATATATATATATATATATATATATATATATATATAATTTTATATATATATATATATATATATATATATATAAATTAAAACTGTTTTAAAAATTTAATCATTTTTTGTTGTTGTTGCAAGTACAACATTGCGCAGTAGTGCTGTAAATTACAAAACATTTTTTTTAAAATGGGGTTTTGTATTCTTTATAAAAAAATTTAAAATTCCTACCTGGTTATTTATTTCGTCCCAAAAAACAAGAGGGAATCATTAAATATAATTGATTCTTTTTTAGCAAAAACACAGATCATGAAGGGGATGAGATTTTTAAAATTTGTTGTGATTTCTGGAAAAAAAAGTACTTCCATCTAGTGACAAAATTGGTAGGTATTTCGTTGCAGTAATTTTTTTTTTTCTCCCGATAAAATGATTTGTGGTAATTAAAAAATATTCAGTCTGTTAAATTAAAATAAATCATATGTTACAGAAATGTAACAGTGGGAAGTTATGGGTCAAACTGATCTGGTTTCTGGGAGACAACGCACAACAGTCAAGGGCAAAACGTTCCAATGGCACTGAAACCTATTAGGAATGCATATCACTTGCAGTAATGTCTGTGAAACAAAATTCAGTGAGCAACGCTAAAAAATTCCAGCGCCAACAAAACAACTTTCTTATTTGGAAAAAGTTATAGTCTACTTTTCTCCCTCAATTCGTAAACAGCAAAATGACAGAAATAAAAGCGCTGAACGACTGCCCCGAATAAAGAATCCTTTCAGTCCTGATATGTCTAACGCATACAATGCGTAGCTGTGGACCTGCAGGTTGATGATTCAAACACTTATGCAAAGGCCACAAGCTTATCACCGAAAGTTTGCAAAATTATAAAGAAAATATATTTATTTCGAATATTTAAATATCATTTCATTGTAAAATATTTTGCACAAGCTTTGTTAGAAATAATCATGCAAATTTGGTAAGGAGATAGGGATTGTCAAATGTCAACTATTTTACACAGGAAATCTTGGGTGTCGAGATGTCATGTAATATGACAAAAATAGCCCTATTAGTGATGGGAGAAGATAAAAAATGTGTTGTCAAAAGCATTTATTTCGGCCCTGATAAATAAATCATTAAACAATGTGTTGTTGTTTTTTTAAGTCTTTTGTTTCAATATGACAGAGAAAACCCGTTATTTCAACACATGTAGAGATTGTAGGAAATTTCCGGTATTTCCCGGATATTTTCAGCAGTAACGAATTTTTGTTCCAAGAACTTCATACCAACAGGAACCGGAATATTCGACAGCTTAATTCTAACTGCACCCTAAACGAAATAATCGATTGGGCGTTGATCTAGAGACCATGGCGTTCAAGATATTTCTGCACCTCCGCGTATCAATCTACCGAGATCCAAATTTAATTGTTAGGCAAACATATCATTTGCCTCATGTTCCAGAACGTCTTCAGGCTGGAATCACATATGTCGTCAAACATCAACAGAAACTCGTTCCGAATTCTTGGTAACGCAATTCCAAGAAAGGCATTTCGGGAGCCTGTAAACATGTCCCTAGTAAATAGTCCCGCTAAATGGAACACCAATCTGAACACTTTTCTGCGAAATTCTATACTCTGGTCACCTGTGGGTTCTGAAAAGCCCATAAATGCAAATTATGTGTGTTAAAAATACATTCATGAGTAAAAGAGGCTTCACACACATTCAGGAAAAGTATATATGATGAAAACGTGACCAAAATTATTTTATTTTGTACAGGAAACTCCAACTAAGTTGTACAGTGTTAAGACTGTCATTCGCTTGAAATAGCTGCATTATTGGTAAATGGAAATAATGCAAATGTTTTTCAGTATCCGCTACATTGTTGAGTGCTAAACACGAAATCGGGGAGTATATAATAACTCTTAACTATTCTTTGAAAAACTGTATTATAGTTTATTCCTCTACAATTCTCGGTCTTGATCGACACGTTCCTATATCTTTATAATTCTGGGAAGTTTTCTACAACAAACATTCTAAGTGTTTGACTTTGTGTACAACTATTTCACTATCACAGAGTTTCAGGAAAAATTATTTTTCAATTATATTCAAATGTTTCATGGATATTTTGTTATTTTCAAAAACAGATTTTTTCAATTATATTCCATAAGTTTCATTGATATTTTGTTCAACTTTATATTTTGTTATTTTAAAATACATGAGCGCATTTACCAATTTTGGATTTTCTGATTTCTAAAAATAGATTCCTTCATTAAAATTTCACAAATATTGTAAGACATCTTTTTCATTTACATGCGTGTTGTATAATACTTAATTTTTCTCTTATTACAGTTTTATCTTTAGTAAGAGAATCTCATGATTGAATGAAAATTCTAGTGTTAGATTTCTTTGAGAATTGGAGAGTAATTAGTTTTACACTGAATTGCCAAAAATCATTGGGTAACAAAATGCTAACATTCAGATGGCACTACTTTGAGGCCGTGTCCAAATGTCATCCGCTGTTGTGCCTATACTCGTCGACTGAACACTAGATGGCAGAGAAATCGTTGGGGATTAGATGAGTCACGATCCCAGTCCACAAGAGTTGTTAGTAAGGTTGAGCACGGAGCAGATACCATTGGCACGAACTGCCAATTAAGTGCTATGAAATCTGTCTGTGTCTCCACAATGTTGTGGACTTTTTACTTGTCATAGGACTAAGCCATCTGTTCAAATTAAACCAATCATTGACTAGAAATGGATTTGCTTAGTTACTTGAAGACACTAACAGCCAATTGTTTACTTTACCCAATGATATAATTTAACAATAATAACAATGCACCATGTCAATGGACAAATCCTTTATATTTATTTTCCCGAAGTTTGTGGACAACTACAGGATATTGTATGGCCACGTAGATCATCAGATATGAATTCAGTCGCACGAATGTAGGGTATGATGGGGAGGGTGGCTGTAAATTGGCAATTATGGATGGTTGTAAAGTCAGCATATGTGGGGAATTTTACTTCAAGAAACTTCTGATGATTTTGTGAGACAATGTCAGATTGAGTTGCTGTACTTAGCCGAAAAAAAGGGTTTACACACGATATTATTAGATTTTCTATGATTTCTTACATTTAAGTATGCATGCATGCTGAATGAGTATGACAGTTTTCGTTTTCTACTTAAAAATACATATCGAAACATTATAATATAGTACCATGTGGCTGACAAGGAGCAAATGAAAGTTCACCAAATGTTGCAATCGACATCAAGAAAATATCACAAATTTAAACCATTCCCTATCATTTCTCCCGGAAAATCAAGATTTATTTACAATAAGTATATTTACATTTGATTTGCGTGTAATCAGCAAAGCAATGTTTATTTTTTCAGTTTTTAATGAGAAAGTAGTATCAAAAATATTTTGCTTAACCGAAAGGACTCTTCACAGTTCCGTTTTGTTTTCATTATACAATAAAAGTAATTATTTTACCAACGCATAAAGGGATTGTTATTAATATTTTATCAACTATATTCCACAATTTTAAATTAAATACTCTTAAGCTATGCCGTTTAAGATAAATCATATATTCGGTAGACTTCATTAAAATATATCTGGCATCACAGAATGGAATAAAGCATCTTAAGAAGAAACTAAAGTACTTTTATTAAACACTTCATTGTTTATTAAACGAAACACTTTTCCAATAATTGCTTTAAATCATAGGTTTATTAAGAAACGAGATAAGATGCTCGTTCTAAGCTCTAGAGACTTGTGAAACAGACAGCCGATGTTTCTGTTGTCTTTCACTTACGTGCTAAATTTAAACTGAATTATTATAAGGCTTACTGAAAGTTACGATAAAGATTATCATGTCTCTTGGAATACAATTAGCCACGAAGTAATAATTTATTAGCTTTAATTTTAACATTAATTTTAAAGATATCGGTTTTCAAACTTTTAACAAAGTTATATTAGGGTAATTCTTTGACTTTTATTTCAATTTCACGGTAATTTATTGTTTAGTTTTAAAATGTTAAAAAATGGCCCGTGAATTTTATTTTATTTTATTTATTTATTTATTTATTTTTTGGCTTCGATAGGAAGCAAAAACAAATTATGAACTTTAAATGCATAAATGTTAAACCCAAAGAATATAATTAACTTAGTAACAAAAAGAATATAATTCTAGTTTAGTTCTTTACTCATGGCAGATTTGAATAAAGAGAACACAGATTGTAAAGGCAAATAAAATCTGAAAAGGCAAGGCCTTTTTTTATTGTAGTGATTTTTTTTTGTTTGTTTTAAATTTTGATAGCCATTGATTTTGATATTAAATACTAATATACGCGAAATCTATGTTCATTATTTTAATAAGAAGAATGTAGTCTTGTGTCAGTAGTTTTTGAAACACAAGAACTTTATTTGATAGAATTTAGTCGTTTAGAACTAGGATCAACTAACGGAAGCACTTAAAGGCAATATACACTGGTGTGCAAAACTTAAGCAACAGGTGGGTTTATTGCCATAGCTCCACGAAAAATCATCTGAGACATGAAATTCTGAAATGAGGGAGAGTATTATGTACGTAAAGGATGACGAAAGCATCGGCGCTGAAAAAGGAATACAACACATACGGTATGGAATCAAACAAAAGCAAGCTTTATTGAAAGCATAGTATCGTGACTCATGATTGTCTATCCAACAGGAAGAACAAGCAGATGTTCCTTAATATGGTATATCCCCCCCTTACTACAATGGTTGCTTTGCACCGTCTCCGCATTCTCGGGAACCAGCTGGTTCACTTTTTCTTAGGTAGGGTGCCCATTCCCCCAATCAACATCTGTTTGAGTTGTTGGTTTGTTCTCGGATGATGATAAAGCGTGTGCCAATACGTCTCCCAAAAAGTATCCACACATGTTCGATGGGATTTAAATCTGGGAGACACGGCGTAATCCCTTCAGTGATATTTCTTTCCCAGCTCCTCAACAGCAAAGTGCGATGTGGCCATGCATTTGTCATCCATAAAAATGAAGTCTGGGTCAAAAGACACCTCGGAAAAAAGACGCAAAATGGGGAAAAGTACCTCCCTCCAATAGCGATCCCCGTTTACAGACCCTCTGTCGAAATGTGAACTAGTTCGCCCGTTCAGCATAATGCCTCTCCAGACAAGAACCCCAGAACCACCGAACGGTTGCTTTCCCTTGATGTTACTGGAAAAACTGGGTCCCGATCTCCCCCAAATAAAAAATTCTGGGGGGAATCGCTTCTGGTGCTGAACCGACTCTCATCCGTAAAGGGACACGACTCCATTGATCAGTTGTCCAGTTTTTGAGCAACGCGGGCCACTTAAACGGTGGCTTCGGTGGCCAACTTTCAACGGGAGGCAGCGTTCGGAGCGGCGAAAGGCCCCCTTTGTGGAAGGTGTCTGGCCACGGAAAACCGCGACCTGTCGACCGTTGCTGTACAGAGTTTCTGAGCAATGGTGCTTGCGACTGCTGTCGACATCTTTTCGCTTGTGGATGATATATCGGTCATCCCCTGCGTTGTCGTCCTCGGGTGGACACCACCAACCTTTCTAACAGATGTACCTGTGGTTTTGGAAAGCTTTCCCAAACGCGCGAAACGCACTTTGTTGATTCCGAACTCTGCAGCTACACTGGTGACAGTACGCCCTCCTCCAGCTTTCGATCATTCTTCCACGTGTGAAATCGTTCCGGTGATTTCCTCTTGCCATATTTCACGAACTGACTCACTGGCACTTGCAGTGAAATATGTTTAATTTCGTCTCCATCCTTCATTTTATTCTACTGTTAAGCAGCGCGAGGGCCAAAGTCACGCGTTTTTTCGTACCTCACATCGTTTTTGACGTTTTGTTCCTGATATTTGTATACGCATGACGTTTCTACTGACTTATGTGTTCACTGTATTGATCTCCAGACCTCCTTTTCTGCAATTTCATGGCTATCTGTTAAATTTTTACATTGTTGCTTAAGTTTTGCACACCAGTGTAAAACATGGAGCCCCGATGAATTTAATGAGCCGCAACTTTGAAATTACAACAATAATTCATTGCTAACCTAAGAAATATATCTACAGGACCTACGTCCTATAAATGGTTTTTGTTTAATTCCATGAATATTTAATGATATCGATCCACTCAAAAATAGTACACAAGTTTTTCTTTCCTTCTGAATAATAACTTTCTTTAAAAATAAAATAAAAAATGCTTTGCTAATCCCCAAAATAAATGAAAAGAAAGAAAAAATAATAGCATTTTTAATATTTTAAAAATTTTGCATTTGTTTAAAAGGGACATTTTGGGGGTACTCTTTTAAAATAATTCCCTTTTTTTTGATTTTTAAGGTATCACTACGTTCAAAACCCTTTTTTAAAAAAAAAGCGCAATGGAAAATTTTCATGATATTTAGTGTCACTTAGATTAAACTTTGAAAAAATTGAAAGAATTTTGTTTAAAAAGATTTAAATAAAATTTTCGGAAAAAATTAACTTAGAATAATTTTTTTTTCAAAAATTTCTCCTATTTGAAAATGCTTCTATTTTAAAAATATTTTTCCTGTATATATCTCAAACCTCTGAACAGAGACTCAACAATGATTTTTGAAAAATTTACATTATTTTCAGATTTACAAGCAATTGAAATAATTATAGGCATTTTTTTCTTAAAATTTATCCCCTTTGTTGTCGTAAAACTTGGATAAATCCTCTTCTAAGTTATATATTTAAAAAATTCTAATTGACCTCTGTAAAAGGTCGAGAATACACAAAAGAAATTTTTAAAATGGTCATTCTATGTTAATTTTTTTTCAAAAATTTTATTAAAAAATATTTTTGTAATACTATTCTTAAAAACAATTTTATATACATTTTCTAATCTAAGTGACATTAAATATCATAAATATTATCCATTTATACACTTTTGCAAAATCCCGTGATTCCAAACGTAGTTGGATACCTTAAGAAGGAATATACATAAATATACATTCTGTGATTTAGTTTTGTTGATAGTCACATCGAACTTCATATTATCTTACTTAACCATACACGAAAACTATTTGATTTGTTAACTTATTCTCTTGATTTTCATATAACTACATAGGAAAACATTTTATAAGTAAAATGAAATTAGAATTTTTAAATTACAAAAACATCTTAAATAATGACATGTTTATACATATAGTCATTCAGATTTTTTTATCAATTTAGGCAATATCTGTCGAATGAATCTTCTATATAAAGTAATAACCTGTAAAAGTTTTATTTCACTCACAGGGAATCCACTAAAAACATTCTCTAAAAGTACTTATTATTAACTAAACAAATAACTTAAGTGAAGAATTAAGCGTACTTTTTTTCATTGGAATAATTTGAGTTTCAAATAATTTTAAAAAATTGGAAAAGTACTTACTAAATTTAGTTCAGTTGGTGACAATTATTGTCTTCTAAAGCTACATAAGAAGGATTGCCAATCCGCCTCATGCCAGGCAATCATCGTCAAGTGATATGAACGCACTTGACAGGCATTCTTCTCTTTCACATCTTGTCAAACACTTTTTAAATCTCATTCAACATGAAACATTTCTTGTATTTTTTTTAATTCGCTGTAATTTACTTTTTTAAAAAATTGATACAAAATAGAAAATATTGTTAAAATTGTCAATACAGTTCACCAGCATTGCAATGATTTAATGCTGCCAGATTCAAAGCTTTGAAAATTTAATTTTGAAAAAAAAAATGTAAATGGTAAAAATTATTGGTTTGGTTGGTTTAAATTTGGATTCCCTACTGTGAGTGAATGAATGCTTATTAACGTCAAATTTAAAGTTACATGAGGAATATTGGCAATGAACCTCGTAATTTTTAACATTGGTCAAGTTGCGAGGACGACACCTGAGCTAGCACCCCACTCTCCTAATTTCAACACCCTGTCCACAAGAAGCCACGACAGATTTAATGAGAATCAACCCTTTTAATTAAAAGGCTTGTCTTCAGTGGCATCAGGACTTGAATCATCGATTCAAACCTCCAGCAACGATTTCGTGATCGTTTAAACTAGGGTACCTGGGTATCTTGATTTCCTACAAAAACATAAGGAAATATTCACAATTGACCACGGAATTAGGAACTGCGTTCAAGTGACGTAGATGATACATGAATTAATACGCTATCTCTTACATCATATTATAAAATGTTTCATATAAATACGCCAAAGCCTATTTCAGTTTTACTTGCAATATAATAAGTATTATCTTCATTTACTGATGAATTAAAAAATTATAAGCCAGTCGAATACATTTATTCAGAAATTTTGAAGTAACTCACCTTATTGGGACATTCAAAATTGCCGGAATTTCAACTCTACAAAAGTTGAGTACATTCAAAAAAAGTTTAGGAAAATGCTTAGTTTTGGTTTGATTGATTTAGATTGCAATCCTTCGCAGATAATGTAAGATTTATTAACATTTGACCTCGCAATATGGAACCACATACAAGTGACGTGGACGATGATGACATGACGCATGAACTGGTACCCTATATCTTACTTCATGTTATAAAGTGCTTCATATACATACACAAAGGCACATTTCAGTTTTGCATGAAATATAATAAATAACATCTTCGTTTACTAATGAATTTAAAAAAGAACTTATAAGCCAACCAAATACATATATTCAGAAATTTTAAACAACTCATCTTATTGGAACATTTACTGTTGCCAGATTCTGACTTTATGCCGATGTACGTTGAATATGTCAAGGCTCAAATGTCCTCCGTTGGTATGGTGATGAAGTTTGGAGGTATGGGGGACAGATCAGATGTCTTCCTCGTCACTTGATCATGGTTCAAAATTACGAGATCCGTCGCCAAAAGTCCTGACGTATCTGAATAGAGTGAGGTTAATATTCACTCATTTCCTCACTGATCATGACCAATTAGCTATCCTGTCTTCAATTAGAGATCAGATGAATGAAGAGATTTATTGGGTCATTTCTTCTATATAACATGCTTCATTACAAAAAAAATTCACCCCCAATAGGATTTCTTTAAATTTCGACTCATTTATCAAAAGTCTTTGATGCCACGGAAAACCATGTTCGCGAAGTCGTGGTCATTGAAGGGGTTTGGGGGTTCGGGGCTTTTGTTTCCGTAAAATCAAATGTGATTCAAATTCCTCATGCTGAAGTGCTGTTGAAATATCGAGATTGGGGGGGCCGGGGCAGGGGGGTCATTCTCGTCCTTTACCGAGGTTTAAAAATTTAAAGGGTCTGTTGCTGCCCCCGTTTCTAAAAAGGGAAAAACAAAAAACAAAATCAAATCAAATCTAACCAATCAAAAAACCCTTTATGATATCTGGGTTCAAACTAAGTCGATTCAAATCCAACCAACTATAAGTTTTCGGTTTTCAGCGCAAATTTACATCCCCCTTTGTTTTAATGACCGGAGAGGTGAGTGGTTCGACCGCCGGGTTTAAAAAATTAGGGTCCCCCCAAAAGCCCCCGTGTAGGGGGAACGGGGGATTTAAAATCTTTTCAAGAAAATTGTTAATTTTGTTATTAAAAAAAAAGGGGGATCGGTTTCCCCCTTTTAAAACATAAAAAATTTTTTTTTTGCGAAAAGGGAAAAAAATTTTAAATTTTAAATAATCTTAAAATCCAAAATTTAAAAATACCAAGACTTAATTTACTTTTTTTTTTAAAAAAAAATTTTCTAAAATTATATTTTATCTGTTGAAAAGAATTTTCATCAATTTATCTTTTAAGCCTGTTTTTTTTTTTTTTAAATCTATATTTGTTTGCGTTTATTTTTTTTTATCTAATGTTTTTTTCGCTAATTTTTTTTTTAATTTATGTTTTGCATTTAAAAAATCCCCATTTTATTTTTTTTTATCTAAGATGTTTTGGCTTATTTGTTGGTTTTTAGAAATATTTTTAAAAAAACTCTCCGTATTTGATTCACTTGGTTCTTTATCAGTTATCCCTTTTTAAAAAGTTCGGTTTTTATTGTCTATCGGCCCTTTATCCACCCAAAGTTTTTCCCGCCAAATCGAAAAATGGCCAAAACCCCAAACTTTGCACCAAAACCCAGAAAAACCCAAATGGGCGTTTTTTTAAAAATTTTGGGGGGAAAAAAGTGGATTAAAAATTCCCCCTTAAAAAAATTTAATTTTTTCCATTCGTTCTATACTTCCAAATATAAAATTTTGCAGTATTTTTTTTTATATTAATTTAGAAAAACCCAGTTGGAGCAATGGTAAAATTATGGAAAAAACCCCCGAACAAAACAAACTCAATACAGAAATCTCAAAAACCCTCTGTTTAATTCGATTTAACATCAACGATCCAATCTCTTCTATTCAGGTTGCTTATTTACAATTATTCAGAAATTGGCATTATTTTCAGAATCTTTCGTAAAACTGGATTTATAATAAGCTTGATTTATATACCCCCAATGCTGTGGATATTGATTTATGGGGTTAATAGACACCCAAACCCCTATCCCTTCTCTCTTCGGATTATACATCTAATCACCTAGGGGGTTTTTGAATGTTCGGAAAGTAGTTTAAAACCCCGGGAACGAATAACCTTCATTCACAAAAGATCGACAATTCTAGTAATAGAAAATATATATGATGTTTTTGGGAAAACTTTTCCAAAAAAAGTTAAATTGTTTTAAATATGATTTAAAAACTGTTAGATTATATATGTAGCATTCATCATGATTTTTTATACCTATATTTATTAAAAAAATTTTTTTTATTTTTAATTTAGCATTTTGTGATAAAAGTTTTAAATAAATTAAATTAATCAGTTTGCTTAAAATTTTTAAATTTTCCAGTAAAATAAAAGTGTGGGATTTTTTTTTTTACTGAAGTGTTTTTGGCTTAGTTGTTTTTTCTTTTTTTTGACAATATTATTTTCTAAGATATTGGTCTTGATATTTTTTTAAATATTTTTCTTGTGACTTTTTTCAGTTAAAAAACATTTTTAACTTTATTTATTTATCATGTAAAATTTAATTTAGAATTTTTTTTGATTGAATATAAATACATTTATTTGAAAAAATATTTAGAAAAATAATGCTTATAAAATGAAAATATAAAAAACTATACACGTTGAATGAAACAGTTTTTTTTTGCTTTAAAATTAGAGTTATTTTGTATATTTAAGGGAAATTTTCTTTCTAAAAAATCCAGTTATTTTTTAACAAATAATTAAAAAAAAATTTTTAAATTCCCTTAAAAATTGATTTTTTGTTTTTAAAATCTTTATAATAAAACAAATAATCATTCTACATATATCTAAAAATATTTTCTATGAAATGTAAAAAAAATATTTATTTATAAAAGGTGACCCTTATTATTTTCTAAAAAAAAATGAAATTTCCCCATTCTAATTATAGTTCATCTTTCTATTTTTTTAGGTTTTTTTTTGCAATTTGTCAAAAGGGGGAACGTTATAATTCAGTGTTTTTTAAATTTAAACCAATAATGAAAATGTGTTTGTAACATAGTATTTAGTTTCCCACATGATTCATTTGTAAAACTGTCATACAAATAAATGTTATAAATTTCTTATAAGAAAATTATCCTTGTTAGTACGAATCAAACATGGATCAATTGATTGTGCAAAAATTCTATTAAATCAAGGGAAAAAAAATCATTTTTAATTAAATATTTTTTCCTTAAGATAGTTTCAAGCAAATGTGGAATTTGTACTTGCGTGATATTATAAAATATACTGCATATATTCCCAAATATTTTTACAACAAGATTAGTATTTACGATGCTTTTGCTTTCTCAAATGAATATTTAAAACAAAAATTTCAAAAAAATTTTAAGAAAAATTGTTTGAAAAGGGTAAATAAAATAATCAAAGCATTTTGAAACTACCCGTAAACTTTCAAAAAGGTTTACTAAATAAATAAAATCAAAGTAGATGGTGAAAAATTTAAAAAATGCAATATCTAAATTTAAAAATTAAATGTCTTTTTAAATTAAATATTTAAAAACGAGATTCGAAAATTTGTTTAAAAAAAGTTATTTTTTTATTAAAATGTCTTTTTAGAATACCCCCAAATATATATTGAGGGCGACACAATGAATCAATCATTTTTTATCTTTTTCATTCAAAAAAATTTTGAATTTGATAATGGTGAAAGGTTTAAGCCTTAAGTTTGTTCAAAAAGTGTTTCAAAATTAAAAAGAAAAAAAAATCATATACTATACGTGTACTTTTAAATCAAAAGTATATTTTACCTATCTACTTTGTTATTACTGACTAATAAGTACTTTTTAAAAGAACATTTCTAAAAAAAAACCGTTGGCACATCAACACATAAAGGACCAAAAGGATTTTTACGTAGCGTCCATCAATTAAACCCATTGCATATCCATTTTATTAACTTTTTTGAAAATGGGCTCATTCATGTGAGTCATAGTCCCCAAATATGAAAGCCACGTGATTCAAATCAATTAAAACTCATGTGACGTCGCACGATAAAAATTTTATCTTTTTTCCAGCTAACCCCAGTTCACGCGCGGTGTTGCGCAAAAGGCATTTTTTTTTAAAAAGTAAAAGGGCATAAAATCATTTTTTTTTTTTAAAATTTTTTTGAAAATTTTTTTTCTAACATTTAAACATTTTTTATTAAAATGAAATTTAAAATTTTTATCTAAGTTTTACAAATAGAACAACAAGTACTATAGTTTAATGTTTTGTTTTGAATTCAATGGGGGCACGTGTTTGTCTTTTTTTTTAAATTAGCCCATTAAAACATATTTTGAGGTATTTATGCTAACACACCCAAGTAATTTACCCCAAAAGGTTTGTTGTTATTATATTTAATCGTCAGAATATTTGGATTATTGAAAACATATTGGGAAATCTTCTGAAAATTTGGGAAACTTTTTGAAATCAATAGATTCTAATTTCATCGGTAAACGAAAAATTAAAAAAAAGTTTTTCAATATTTAATTAAATTAATTATATTATTATCAAATTAATTCTCTTCCCAATCACTTTTTGTTGGGATATTTGATTAATTATTTCCTATAAAATTGGAAAAATATTTTTGTATCCATGCGCTATAAACAATCAATAAAACGAAAGAAAAACAAAAAAAATTAATTAAAGACGTTATCCCCAACCCCAACCAAAATTTTAAAAATATCAAGGAAACCTATTGTAATGTTATCCCATCTTAGGGCATGAACAAAAACTTGGGGGTAGCCCATATATAAAACAGCACCCCAATCTAGTACAAAGATTTTAGTGTTGGTTTTGTAGAAAAAATATTTTGTGTTTGTGTGTGGTTTTTATTTTCCACCTTCTGTGATTTTTTCCTTGTATTTTTTTCCTCAAATTTCAAACTCAATCAAGGGAATAAAAAATGCTAAAAAAATCTGAAAAAAATTCAAATAATAATGTTTAGCCATTAAAAGTTACTGTGGAAAATTTTATTAAATCTTTTTTTTAAAAAAAAACTTTAAAATATTTTTTTTAGGATTAATTCTTTTTTTTTTGGTTATAAAATTAATATTATTATGTATATTTATGAAATAAAAACCATTTGGTAGTTAAAAAATTTTAAAACATCCGTTTGGTTTTTTTATAAATTTCGGGTAACTTTGCCTAACTTATTCATAAAATAGAAATAGTGGGAGGAAATGTTTTTCGTTTGGTTTTTCTGGAGCTGCATTTTTTTTAAATGATTTGAACTTATTGTAGTGTTTGCATAAAAAGCTAATGTGTTAAAATAAAAGTGTTTAATAAAAGGGAAAATTTTTCCACCGCTTATATTATGACTTTTTTTGAAAAAAAACGTGATAATTCACAACGTAATTTATCGTATCGATAGTTACTCGTCGGACCAAAAAAATTCGTCGAGAAATATAATTGATTTAAAGAATTATCGGTAACAGAAATAAATATTGCTAATATAAATTTTATTAAATACAAAATTTTTATTTTAAAAGAAGTTCAGTGGCCAGTGGTAACGTATCCCTTTAAATCCACAGGTTGGGGTTAAACCCCGGGCTGGGCCTCGCTAAGCTTTCATTTTTCAGTGAGTCAAAAAATAGTACCCAAATGCTTGGGAACTGAACATAGGTTTTCGTGTCATGTTGACCCGGAACCTCTGCTCATAGCGCCCAAAGTCAAAAACGGTTGGGCACAGTGGTCTTGACCTTCAATGGGCTGTTGGGGGCTGAGTTTGTTTTTTTTTAAAATGTGGCCAGTTCATAATTTCATTTGGAAAAGAAAAGAATATTTTATATTAATTGTTAAAAAAATTTAAAACTCATAAAATATTTTTAATTAAATTTTCCTTTTTTTTTTTATTTAAAAAATATTTTTAATAAATATATATAAATTTTAAATCTTCAATAAAACATATTTTCCCTATAAAAACATACATTATTTAAAAAATTAAAACGTGCTTTTCAAACTTTCAATATCAGCGACCAATATTCAATATAATTTTCCCCGCCCCCCCTTCCCTTTCCCTAAAATACCCAATTTTGAATTAATAATACTATATTTTGATGCTACAACTACAATCGACTTAAAACCCCTTAATTGTCACCGACGTATATAAACGTTTTCCTTGAAAGGTTATTCCCCCCCACTTATATATCTTTCCGTACAAACTTTTTTGTACTGCTATCCATAAAAAAATTTTTCCCAAAAGGGTTTGGAATGTAATAAAAAGGAAATAGACAGTTTTGGGGAAAGGGTTTACTCACAGAGGATTTGCCTATTTATTCTCCCCCTTAAACACCGCGTGCCTACATGGGAAAAGGGGCATTGGGGAGAAAAAATCGCGTAACTTTGATGGCAGTTAAGGGGCAAAATTTTCAAGATAAGGTTTTTTTTTTTTTATAATATTTTATTAATTAAAAAAAGGCCCTTGGTCCTGGGAATTACTAAACTTGCAACAGTATTTTTAAATTAATTAAAAACATTGTCCGTGCATTATTGATTCATTAATAAGTGTATTTATCAGTGTAAATGTTTTTTTTTTTTATTATGTCGAATGTATTTTGTTTGTTTACTTTCAGTAAATTAGTAATTTTTAAAATAATTTTTGTTTCGATTTTTAATGTGCTGCGCCTCCCTAGGTTATATTCCCCCAAGGGGGGCGCCCCACAATTTGGAAAAACCCATTTAATAAGATATTCAATTTTTTTTTTGACATTTTTTTAAAAAACTTCCCAATATCAAAAGAACTGGTTCATTCAAAACAAAAAAAGAAACAGAAAACCCAAAAAAGAATCCCCCACAAAATAACGAATCAGATATTGTTTTTTCCTAGCTTCCTTTATAATTGAACACGTCGTAATAAAAAGACCCACCTCCCCTCTTGGTCGAAGATCTCCACCTTACATAGATACGAAAGTGATAGCAAATGAAAAAAAACCCAGAAAAAGCGGGGAGGGCCCTGTTCTTGGGTTAGGATGCAATTGTCATTAGGAATAACACTTATCTTCATTAGTGCGCTGCTTCCCTACCAGGACAGATTGGGGTATCCTTTTCGGAATAATGTATCCCGGGTATTTTATGTCCTTATTTTCCATTCCGACAGCGTTCGTTTGTGCTGTGTATCTTTAGAGGCGGAGGCGTTTTCCGTACGTGACA
Organism: Trichonephila inaurata madagascariensis; assembly: GCA_019973955.1. Classification (NCBI taxonomy): domain Eukaryota; kingdom Metazoa; phylum Arthropoda; class Arachnida; order Araneae; family Nephilidae; genus Trichonephila; species Trichonephila inaurata. The sequence goes on along the minus strand of BMAV01026116.1, from coordinate 39,780 downwards.
GTGATGGAACTGTGGGTATTTGGATAAAAAAAGAGCATCATTTTATTTTTTGGGAGATCTTTCTTCTTTTTTTTTCTGAAAATTGCATTTTTTAATGTATAGTTTAATTATTTTGCTCTTTACATTTAAAAATGTTATTAGGAAAATTTCCCTAAGTGTTTTAGCATATTAAACCCTTTTTTTTACAGCATTAGATTTACTGCAGTTTTTGTTTCCAAAAAAAAAAAAAAAAAAAATATATATATATTTTTTGAATCCCACTTGAAAAATTTAAAGGGATATACATAAACAAAATACTTAACTTTGGGGAAAATTTCCATTAGAGCTAATTAATTAAAGGGGACACAATACATTCAAATGACAAAAAAATCAAAAAAACAAATATAACTTTTTTTAGCCTAAATTATTCTTTATATAATTCTATAACCTCAAAAATTTAAAACCAAACTTAAAAAAAATTATGATAAACTTTTACGTTCGTTTTAGACATCCCCATGGCAAAGTAAAATTTAAACTTTTATCTCGGAAAAAATAAAATAACTAGTTTGTCTTCATTTAAAGTGCTAAACTTTTTTTTTTTGCCTTAATTTTTTGAATTTTTTTTTACCTTTGCTAATAATAAAATAAAAAAAGTTGGTATGCATTTTTTGAAACAAAGTAATATTTTTTTTAAAAAATTTTAATTCAGAAAATTTTACATTTTTTAAAATTTTTAATAAGCATTCATAAAAAAATATTGTACGAATACCAATTATGTTATCACCCCATACCAATTTTTTTTAAATAGTTTGACGTTATGTAAATTTAAATTTCATAAATGTAAATCATCTTTGTAGAGGAGGGGAGCATTTTAAAATACTTCCTTTTAAGTTTGTTTTCCCTTAAAAAATTAAATGTTTGCTTTTTTTGGGGAAATTTTTGGGGACAAATCTGACATACTATAAAAAATAGGAACAACAAAAAATTTTGAAACTCTTAAATTAAAAAAGTTTTCGTAAATGTAATGTCTTTTTAAAAAATATTTCTGTAAAAAAAAAATTATATACACTTTTATTTTTAAAATAAATACTCAAATCGTTTTTTTAAGATATTCCTTAACCCAAAAATTAGATACTTACCTTTTGACATTCCATTTTTTTTGAAAAAATGAATCTTCAAAAACCCTGAAAAGCAATTTCTGCTATAAAACTATTCGCCTTTCCACTAAAATGCTCATCATAGAACCCATGCTTTATATATTGGAAGAGTGGATTGAAAGGAATATTCCTGCGAAATAAAGTCAGTGTATTCGTAAAAATGGTTTTTATTTGTAATTTTAAAGTGAGTGTTACTTATAAGTACCGTCGTAGATAAAGGGATAAACTACGAATGCTTAACTCTGGTTTAGTCAGGAATTAAATTCATCGCATCGGTACAGAATAAAGCGTCTTGAATCTAAATGAATTAGTTTTTGTAGCAAAGAATAACAATACCACAAAGAACCGAAATGATCAAAAATACATGCTTAACCTTTAATACAAAATAAACGATACATAAAAAAAAAATTAGGCTTAATTTACCATAAAATAGAATGTATCCATAAGGGAAATAGGAAATTTTAAAATTTTGTAATTTTGATTATCATAATAACCTTTTAAGTCTGTTTATAAATAATATGTCAATTTTATAAATAACAAAGAAATAGAACTCGAAATTTTATAATTATGCAATAAAGATTTTGGTTATAATTTATATATATAAACACATGATATTAATATTTTTAAAAATTTATAATAATTAGTTTTCAATTTTTAGTAGTTAGTGAAAATTTTAAAAAAGGCATCCCGTTAAAAAATTCCGCCCCAAAATGTTTTCCTTTTAGGGGGCGGACCGTGAATTGGGAATGATTTATTTTTTTGTATTCCTCATTTGACTTTTTGATGAAAAATTTTCCATGGTTAAAAAATCTTTTTAACACCAAAAAAAATTAACAAAAAAAATAAATTTTAAAATTAAAAAGGCTAATAACTGTTAAAACATAATAAAATTTTCTAAGAACTAAAAAGTATAAAAACAATCCTACAGTTCCCTAATTTTAAAGGAATACAATCCATCTTATCATTGAAAGGGGGAGGTTTAAATTTGCGAATTCAGAAATGTAAAATCTTTTTTCATTTAAAAGTTTTTTCTGGGATTCAAAAATTTATTTTCACTACGCAAAAGGAAAATTTAAACTTTTTGGGGAAAACTTTTTTGGGAAATTTAATTTGTATAATTTTTTCCTTTAAATTACAAATTAAACCCCCTTCTTTTCCCAGGTTCAGGTTTTGTGTAAACTTTTTTTAAACTGGCTAGTTAAAAATTACATCACTCTCAAAAATTTTTTTTCAAAGTTTATTGTTAAGATTTTAGAAATAAGATTAATCCATCCCAAAATTTTTATTTAAAAATTTTATTTTTTTTTCATTTGCATTTTTCCTAAAACCGGTTTTAAAACTTCACATATTTTCCATTAATTAAAATTTTTAACCTATTTCGTTTTTCTTTAGATTGTGTTTCAATAACTATTTATTCACTTTTATAAATTTTGTATCAGTGTTTGTTAAGACTGTTCCAAACTGTGACATGTGAAGCTTCTTTTCTCCGAGACGTTTCGAAATTTTACGAGTCTGTAAACTTTTTTAACTGATAGTTAAAAGGTTTTTCGGCTGTCCCGTTCTGTCAAAATCCTTTTTTCTTTCGGATAGATTTATTTTGTTAGACTCGTCTTTTCTAATAATAGTATTGTGAACGACAGTTTTAGATTGCTTCCCTATCCTAGAAACTTATCTTTTAAATTCTCAGCACAAGTATAATTATTTTTTCATTTCGCACTTACCGTAAAATCCGGCATATAACGTGCACTTATACTTTCCTGCTGTAATTTTGAATTGTTTGATATATTGGCGGTATAACTAGCACCCCACTTATTTACGAGGAAACCTGAAATGTGCGTGCGCAATGCTGTTGTTTTGAAGTCATTTATTCGAGGTAAAAATCCAAGCTTTAGAAAAAAAAATAGTATATTTCTAGAACTACAACCCTTTAAATTCATAAAGAATGTCAAATTTCTTTTAAATAAACAGTATTTCGATCTACGTAAGTCTTATTTTTTCTATGTTCAATTTTTTATTCTTTTTCACTTTTTAAAGCTCTTCCTTTTCATACTCGGCATATAACGCACACCCTTAAATTTCGATCTTATTTTTCGTGTTGAAAGTGAGCATTATGTGTTGAAAGTGAGCATTATGTGTTGAAAGTGAGCATTATTCGCCAGATTTTACGGTAAGTACATCTTTACCGCACTGAAATTGCGAAATAATGTCAACGACTCTGCATCTTTGCTTTTCAGGCCATGCTTTCATGAATTGCTAATGCCTGCGTTTTATAACGATATTTATGTGATATATAATACGCTAATTTCCTCAAGTAGCCATACACTGTCTTAAAAGTTTTAGTTTAAGAAAATGTGTAGATTGAAAAGAAGTTTTACAGTTGAACCTGTTTTTTGTGGGGTAGATAGGGACCTCATAAAAATAAACGCTCAAAAAAGATATTCAAAAATTTCATAAATTCTTACATAAAACAAACTAATTCGTGGAAATACTACAGAATTTTTTTTCATGCGGTGGATAGGGACCGCATAAAAAAAGTCGCATTTATAAAATATGCCAATTATTTACGAAATTTATTTAAGAGTACTTCCATTACAAAATAAATAATTACATATTACACATGGAAACATTTTGAAAACATAGATTCTCATTATACACACGGATAAGTTTTCAAAATGCACATACATATATTCATTGCTACTCATCGTAATCCAAAGCCCTGTAATGAATAAGTTCAAAATTGCTTTCGTCACTTGAAGGTACAGTTCAATTGATTTATTGTTTGGCAAAATAGAGTAGAGATAAGTTTTTGTAACGAGGGTCGGGTGGTCAGTTGCTTGTAAATATCACGATAACCAGATATACATGATTGAAGCCCGTTTTGGAATTTTGTACTCCTTCTTAATTGGTATCTATTTTAAGAAAATGCTTTTCCCTTTGTTGGAAAGCTGGATTCCTGCATATTTTTATCCACTCTCAAAGATCCGGTTCTTGTCCGTCTTTATAATCTATTAAATTATTGATAATGTCACTGTCATTGAAAGTTTGGTGTTCAATCAAGCGCGGGCTGCTGGAGCATTTAGAGAAAGCAACTGAATGCGCATCGGGAGACTGTTTATAACAAATGAACAGAGCGTCTTGAAGTGTCTAAATTTCAGTGGCGTAACGTACACCTGCTCATCACGGGGGAAGGCAGCACTCTAGGGGCCCAAGGCCGGACTTACGCTAAATACGAATCTATCCAATTTATAAAATATTAAAGGCAAAACCTGACTTTCAGGGAGAGTTCTAACATTCCCGTCCCACCACTGGTAAATAGATAGAAATCATTACAGTGGAGCCAAATCCATTGAGTCTCTGCCAAGGGGAGGGGCAGGACTGTAGGGTCCCAAGGCTTAACTAACGCTCGTATTTACCCAATTTATAAAATATTAAAGGCGAAACCTGACTTTTAGGGGAGAGGGAATCCTAACATTCTCCGTTACGCCACTGACATATAGATACAAAACATTACAGTAGCGCCAAAGGCATTGAAATTCATATCCGTATAAAAAAAAAAAAGATCGCTCATAAAAAAATTGCATAAAATTAAAATTGCACAAAACAAATCGCATAAAAAAAAAGACCGCACAAAAACAGGTTCTTCTGTATTTTAAGTTTTTCCAAATAGAAGTTCAGCTCACATGTTAAGAATTGGTACATATCCTTTTCACCAGAAATGTACTGATTCGTTTGTAGTTTTATAATTTTTAGCACACTATGTGGCCACGGTAGACAAGCGGTCACGGTCACAAACTTGTGAATGCATTGTCGAATCGCGAGTTCGAGTCCCAGTGTCCCTGAAGACACACCGTGTAGAGGAGATGATGCACACATGAAATGCCTAGTGGTTTAAAGTGATTACATTGGTGTGGTGGGGAAATTTTGAGAATGTGATGCCAGGTCAAGTATTGTTCTCGTCACTTGAACGGGGCTCAAAATTGCGAGGTCTCCTCAGGGAGCTCACCTTCTTTAGGTTGGTACGGGTCACAATCCCGAGGTATACTATTGATCTTTTCCTTTTCTCAAGGGGTTTACTATCTTTGGTAAACACAGGTGTCACACGACCCCCAGTGATCCTTCTCTATTTTCGACCCTCCATCTTGTCATCCAACTTCTCCTTTCCTTCTTTTCCCGTCCAGACCACAGACCTATGAATGTTTGGCGCAGTATAGCCAAAACTGACTCTTGCGCCATAAAAACCAAACTCAATCACTCAAAATTGTAGGTCTTTTGAATTGCTTTGTAATGCGACTTTAATAAACAGTTTCGCATCTAAGTAAAAAAATTGATTATTAATTTGATTTCAGTAGGAATGGAAATTTATGTTTTAAATTAACATAATAAGTGATGCTAATATGTAATGCATATGTATATGTATGTGTTTGTCTGTATTTTTCTAACTTAACTAAATCGACTTGTTAATACTACTCTTTTAAAAACTATTTCAAATTTAACTTGCAAATTTTATTGCACTACTCAGAAAATACCATCAGTTTCATTGCCTCGCTCTATTTTCTGAAGATTCAACTAACGCATGCGCCATTGACCGTCCCATCCTGTTATAGTGCCGATAATAAAAGCCCACTAAACGTCTACCAGAATCAATTTAGTAAATGAACTAAGGTCATACAAAAACTCTAAATCGACGTCAAATTCAAACAGGAACTGAAACAGAATTAAGAAAATTACAAGTATTCTTACTGCAGGTGATTTAGAAAACTGTGATTTATATCCTCATTTGAATAACGTTAGTAATTATAGTTCAGAGAAAATTTACTTCCAAAAGACAGTCTACCTATTTCGAATGTATGAGACTATAATTACAACGTAATGGATTCGAATAGAAACATCAAAGAACTTCCACAAATGACCCATTCATCCTCTGAAAATGTGTTGAATAGAGATTTCAATTCAAATATACATTCATCAATATCATTAGATTCGGCGTGTTTTAGAGTCTCACAATTTAACACACTATACCAGTATTAACTAATTCATTAGCTAAGTGTATGTTTGTTTAGTTTGACTTATAAGTTCCTTCCATGAATTAAATTCTTAAAATTTTAAATTAAAAATATACATTTCTGCTTTAAATATACGTTCTTCGTCATTTATAAATTATTTAAACTTATTTTGCAAAGTGGCATTTTGCATTTAAGGTATCCGACTACGTTCGGAGCCATGCTTTTAAAAAAGCGCATAAATGGATCATTTTCATGATATTTAGTGTCACTTAGGTTAGAATACATGTATAAAATTGTTTTAATGACATTTTGACAAAAAAAATAATTAAATACAATATTTTGGTTAAAAATTAACTTAGAGTAACCTTTTTTCAAAATATTCTCCTTTTTGTGAAAAATGCCTCTATTATAATAATATTTTACCTGTATATAGCTCAGACCTCTATACAGAGGCTCAACTATGGGTTTTGAAAAATTCACATTATTTTCAGAGTTACAACCATTTGAAATAATTATCGGCGATTTTTTCTTAAGATTTCTCCCTTCTCTTGTGTCGTAAAACATGGATAAACCCACTTCTAAGTTATATATTTCAAAAAATCTAGTTGAGCCTCTGTACGGAGGGCTGAGCTATATATAGGCAAAATATTATTATAATAGAATCTTTTTTCCAAAAGGAGAATATTTTGAAAATGGGCCATTCTATGTTCATTTTTTGTCAAAATATTGTACTTGAATAATTTTTATTGTAATACTATTCTTTAAACAGTTTTATATACATTTTCTAATCTAAGTGACACAAAATATCATAAATATTATCTATTTACACGCTTTTGCAAAATCACGGTTCCGAACGTAGTCGGATACCTTAAGATATTGGAGTTAATTTTAAAATAATAATTCTAAAACTTATTTTGGTTCAGTAAAAAGAAAAGTGACTACTTAGTTACTCATTTAGTTAAAAGTTTACTAAATAACTTTTTTAAACAAAATACAGATAATTTTGCGCAAATTTTATTTTCCATTCCATTGGTTTTCCTTTATTCAAATAGCCCTTTTACCATCTGAATTTCATAGAAATATATAAAATCACGAAATGAACTTGAATTTCATATTTTTGTACTTAACGCTGACATCCGAGGCAGTTTTTAGCACACTCTTTTAAAAGTTAGAATCAAAGTTGTGATAGCGTAGTGGTCATGGTCTCAGATTTGTGTCCTTCCTGTGGGTTCGAGCCCTTGTGCACCTGAAAACTGACTTTATGGAGGGGGCCGATGCATATTAACCTTGCACTTCACGCGCAGGGCATGTCATACCCACTGCCTAACTTTATTCAGGACTCCATCAAAACCTTTTTCGGAAAATGAGTAGTTTCTCGTGTAGCTGATTTTAAGATTATATCTTTTGAGGGGCTTTAGCTTGTAGGCGAATTCTAAATGTTTATTTTTAGATAGTGCGTCTTCGGGTATGTCATACCCTGCGCGTGGATCACTTTTACAGTTCTAAATGCATAAGCACGCCTTAAAATATCCCTTATGCAATAGCGCATTATTGTAGTTATGAAGAAATGTGATATTTAAGTTATTTAATAGGTACAGTATATAATAGATATAGTACAACAGCATTTTCAGAGGAAAAGATCCTTTGCGGGGACGATGAGGAAGAATCGAATGATGAAGAGTATAATAGCAAGTAGTATACCTCTACTGAAATCTATCTAGATAATTTAACTAAAGGAGTAATTATGGTCCTTGATTAAAAAGACCACATAATATTCAATGGCTAGAAAATGTAATAGTTAGCCTCTAACAATACTTTTGTATTGTTGAATGTTGGTACAATAAATGCGCCAATTATTTTATTATGTTGTCAGAAACCATCTAAAAAACATCGAACCAGTTGCTGATGTCTGAAGTGTTTTGGATTTCGATTAACAGAAGAATGTAAAAAGTGTAAAAACCAGCAAGCAATGCCTCTACAATTTTTTTTTAAAATTAAGATCCAATGGAAGCATCGCACTCACTCGAGACGGACTAAAGAAGTGCATAAACAGTGTACTGTGAATGCCCTAATTCAGTACTTCTCAAACTTTCAATATTTACGACCCAATATTGCATCATAATTTTTATCGAGCCCTTCTTCCTTACAATAACAATGTATTGAAATCAATAATACTACATTTTGAAGCTAAAGCTACACAATGTGACTTTAACGTCTTAAGTGACACCAGAGTATATAATCATCTCGCTCACCCAAAGCGTTAATTGCTCCGGACGTATATATACGTCTTTCCGATTAAGATCTTTTCTGTGCATTGCTATACTTAAAATTATTCCGAAGGCTTTGGATTACAATAAAAGGAACTTGACTATATTTGCGAAGAATTTACATATTTGTTCCTTTTCTCCCCTACCCCCTCAATACATGACATACGCATGTCTAAGCGGAAAACGGTGGCATTGGAGAGCGAATCGATTAACTTTCTATCGGCAGTTAAGAGATTAATTATAAACCGGGAAAATTATCAAGATAAGTGTCCATTTTTGTACATAATTGAAAATACGACAAGCCCGTGGGGTCACTGATATTATTAAACTTGTTTTTATAGTATTGTTAAATTAATTATAAAATATATTGTGCAGTGCTGGTACAGTTATAAGTTTATTACATCAGTGTAAATGCGCATTTTATTTTATCAGAATGTATTTGTTTATTTTCAAAAAAATAATTTTTTTTAAAATATTTTTTTGTTTACGACTTTTCAATAAGTTTGCGTCCCCCTTGCGGAGTTATCACGCCCTCCAAAGTCGGCACGCCCCACAGTTTGAGAAACGCTACCTTAATAAAAAGAACAGAAAAACTAAATTTACGTGTGAAAAATGTAATTACTATGTTTCATTTCTTCCCTTTTCACCTTGATATGCACATTTTAAGGTAAAAACAGAATGTAAAAACCCTTGACCCTGCGCGTGAATGGGTCGTTTTTACAACGTATGAAATGCCGGGTTAAATCTGTAGAAGCTTAAGATACTCTCTTTGGTGTGGTATGGTAGTTAGAAAAAGGGGTTTCCTGCTCAGGTGCCGTACTACTCGACTATGGTTCAAAATGACAAATTTTCTTACTCCTCGTTTTGCCCTCGTATTGCTTTATAGTGCGATGTTGATAAATTCATTCGGTTAGAATCACGCAATCGCATAACCACTGATAATTGTCACCCAGAAGTTTTACATGCCACCGTTATACTTCCCTCGTTTTTAACGACGAAAGCAATAACAGTAAAATTAGGAGTTTGGGAAGTTTGTGTATTATTTATTTTCATCACACACACACACATGGATATTTTTTTTTCCAATTTAATTAAAATTTGTTTGATTATTACATCTATTTAAAGCAGAATTTTGGTATTTTCTACTCAAACTAAAAGTATTCATATTGCTAACTTACCTCGTTAAAAAAACTATTATTGTTTAAGTGTCCTGTTTGAGTTTTGTATTACATCAAAAACTGCAGACCTACTCAAATATTGCAAATTCAGTTAGCTTTCATTTTAAAAATTTCCCTTTATAAATATTTGACTACATTTCCTGCTATGATATATTATAAAAAAAATACCATGCATTGAAAAAGATATTTGTCACATATTTTGAAATGGTTGTATAATTTTCTTTACTTAGAGAACTAATATTTAATTTTAATAACAGTGTAAATAAGTAAGCTGATTGTGAAATATATTTTTGCTGTAGACTAATTCACAATTTTTTTCGATATAATTTGTCATGATTAGAAAATTTACATTAAAATATTTCGTTTGATAGATTAAATATAAATTAAATTTTTAAAAAGTAGCGTTAGGTTTATCAGTAGGAAATTGTGCATTATTTTTAAAATTTACAAAATGTGTTTGGGATGCTATGTTTATTTGTAATTCTTTGCGATATTTTATTCACTGGAAGAATTCAGGCATGTTAGATATTTAGAAAAGGAGGAGTTTTTCAGCTTTTGCCTAGTATGAATATGAAGTCTTTGTTAAGCACTAAAACTATTAAAGATGAGTTAGTGAAATATGTAAATTACTTTACATAATTACACTCTATTTCAACTTTCGTTGGCGAATGTTTAAAAGATTAAATTATTCAAGATTAAAATAATTAGGTTGGTTTTATCGTGACTAAATTTACGTTCCTATTTATCCCAATCCCTTTTAAATGATGTTCTGCAATGATAATAATCAAAATCATATCCATTATTCAATTCCTACTATTAACTCGCACTCTCTATATATTTATTTATCTTGATGGAATTTTCAATCGTTAATAAAATGCATTTTAAAGCGCTCATTTAAACTGAAATTTAATATACATGATTATTTTGGATGACAACACAATAATTTAATTAGAATTAATTGATTATAAATAATTATTTATGGAATTACAAATATAGACACGTTGGCGACTTAGCAACCCTTTTGTCGACTTAAGTAAAAACTTGAAAAGGTTTTTTTTTTTCTCAGGATTAAATCATTCAGTTGAACTGAAATTTTATATGCACGATTGTTTTGGATGACAATACGATACTTTAATGATAATTAATAAAAGTTAATTACCACTTAATGTTGTGATTCTGTCATATGTATGTACATATTTATATATTAATTGTAACTATTTAATAAAAAGTAGCTAAAATAAAATTGTTTTTTTGTTGATATAAGTAGGAATTTAGAAATTTTTTTTTATATTACTTGTTTTTTTTTTATAATTTCAATAATAAAATCAGTTGTAGCTATTTGTTTTAAAATATATTGAAGATAGTACATCTAGCTATCATTTTCTGATAACTAAAATAAATGCAGTTAATTTGCGCGAGCTTCTTTTCATATATTCTCCGAAGTGTTTTCCCCAAAAGCCCTTGTGTAGCTGAATTGGGTGACGTCAATATTCTCTCACTTACCCTAAGTGTTCTCCAGGCATATTCTGAAAATGATTAAAATTAAATACATTTTTCAAAATGTTGTTCTTTCATTGCTAAATTTAGAATGAGCATTTATTTGACTTTTCTTTTATTTGGATCGTTTACTTAATTTCTTTCCAGAATGTTTCCTTCTCCATTATTTATTTATATTTATGCGCGTTTATTATAATTACATTTTTATTATAGCACAATACTTAAGAAATTAGTTTATTTAGTTTACTAAATTTTTATTCAATGTGTGTCTTTTTCAAATTAGGAACAAAACAGAACACACATTTCACAATATAAAGAAAAAGGAAATTTTAAACCCTATTTTTCTTTTACCCAAGATATTTTGTGTTATTGATTTAAAAAAATATATCGAGTTTTTACATTTAATTTTTGATGTATCATAATGTTTTTAATGTCCCATGATGACTTATTGCAATATATAAGGCAGAGTTTCTCCAACTGTGGGGCGCTATCCCCCTAGGGGGCGTGATAATTCTACGACAAGGGCGCGAGCATTTTGAAAACTCGAAAACAAAAGATTAATTAAATAAATATATTAATTTATTGAAAGTAAACATGCAAACGTAATAAAAAATACACACATTTACAATGATATAATACACTTATAAATGCATCTGTGTATTTTATAATTAATTCAACAATACTATGCTAAGAACGAGTTTAGTAACTACCAGTGAACCCATGGACTTGTAATATATAAAATTACACACAAAAATTAACACTTATCTTGATAATTTGTACGGTTTATAATGAATCTCTTAACTGCTGATTAAAAGTTACGTGATTCGCTCCCCAATTCCACCGTTTTCAACGTAGGCGCTCGTATTTGATGTATTGTTGGGTGGGGGAAGAAGAAGAAGAAATAAGAAAAACCTCTGAAGTACGCAACTCCTTCGCAAACACTTTCAATGTCTTTTTATTGCATTCCAAGGCCTTCGGAATTTTTTTATGGCTAGCAGCGCACAGAAAAGATCGCACTTCGGAAAGATATTCATATACGTCTGGGGTAATTAACAATTTGAGCGAGACGTTTATATAAGCTGGTGACACTTAAGAGGTTAAATTCGTATTGTAGCTTTTGCTTCAAATCATAGTATCATTGAATTTAATACATCGATATTGCATGGAAGGGGTAGCGCGATGAAAACTCTGATTGAATATTGGGTCACAAGCATTGAAAGTTTTAGAAACACTGATATAAGGTATTACAATTAAATGACACGGCTTCTGAACTGGTCTTGAAGGACAATTGAATTACTTGTAACGGGTCTATCCACAACCCTTCACTTGTTATCTTGGGGTAAAACCATTTCTTTTAAATGTCCTTTTGAAAAACTTTCTCCCGAAGAAGACACGGTTTATATAAATGAAGGGTTATATATCCAAGCATTAACTTTTTAGGTACACGAAGTTAGTGGTTAGTAGAAACTAGTTGACAGGTAGTCGAGAGTTACACATCGATTATTTGCTGAATGATTAAAGATTGCTAATTGACGGTTTAGTCAATAAGTTAGAATTGAATAAAAACGACAGGATGTTGAACAACTGAGAACGGAATTATGGTAATTTTGACCGTAGACAGCCAAAGAGTTCCAAGAGTAAGTTAACTGAATTATAATCAAATATTAAGTATCTTTTCTGCCATGTGATTGCTCCTATACTTAGTAGAAATGTGCATTTGCTACCCTGGGTTGTTAACTTAAGTGAGAAACTAATAAATTATAATGGTTGTGATTATATGGCTGATCTTTCTTCTAATCCCAAACACCAATAAACCCGATGACGCGTTTATCACTAACTGACAGTCTTACTTCTATACAGCATATTTCTCATTGTGTAACTGTTGGGGATATGACAAGCCCGAATATTCTGGAACTTGTGGCTCGATTTTTTCAACTCAATATACTTTCAAAGGATTCCTTTCCATACTGGATTGCATGGTAAAGAAATAGCCGATAGTATGGACAAGTCTAATACTGCTGATGTCTTGTAGGATAAAGTCTAATTTTCACACAGAATTCTCCATTAAAAGGATGAGGAAAAACCGACTTTGGAAAGTATCGCCTGGTATTTTGAAAAAAAAAAAAAAACACTTGGTGGTGTTACCAGCTCAATATTCCTAGAACTAAGCAGATAGCTGTATCGTGTTTTTTTAGTGGCCACATCAAATATCTTACTTTTCAACAGGGCTGGAAAGTCTTTCCAGAGTATCATTGGCACAAGCATTTCCCAGTCATAATTCTTAATTGCTTGAATTTTACTATTTACATGGTTTTAGGGAATCCTATTTCATTTTTGGGTTTTTTCGGTGATTCTTCTTAGTCTTACGGAGATCTGGGATAGAAGTAACAACAACATAATCTGGCCTTAGTTATTTATGTATATTTTAGTATTATCTGATACTGCATTATTTGGTTGAATTTATAATACAAGAATAATTTTAGAACACCCAACACAACTCGCAAAATCATAAAATGGAACAAAATTTATCCTTCTTTTCTTTAATCGAAAATTTACAGCTGTATATGATTTTGGAATGTCTGCCTCTTAAAAGGGCACTAACTTTGTAGTAGAGTAATAAATTTTAGGAATCACCACAGCTGTTGAGTAATCCAGAATTCTAAGAAGCAAATAAAATAAATAGTTGTATTTCGATTATTTCCAAAAAAAGAAAATTTTAAATAATGGAAAACATAAATGAAAGAGAAAGAAGAATATTTATTAGTTTCTCTAGTAAAACTCTATGAAAATCTATTTAACTATTCATTTTTTCCATTTCAAAATATAACAAAAAAATATAAGAAAAATGCGAAAAATCCATTTTACACAAACTGAAATAGATTTAATTTTTTTTTTATTTTATTCTTAGCAGAATTGTATGGTATCTTAGAAGTAATTTTATATATAGTTTAAATCTTTATTAAAACGAATAGTTACATTTATTTTGAAATAATTTAATCTTAGTGCTTTGTTTCTGGATCTAGAAAATTAGGAATTTTTTAAAAATCGTTTCAGGTATCCACACTCAACGAAATGATCAGTTTCGATCCTAACATCAATTATTTATTTATTTATTTTTAAAGAGCAAGTAATCTTTTGAATCAACGAAATATAGGTAATTTTCCCTTAGCGGGGCACAAGTGAAAAATCGCCAAATAATGTAGAATTCCGCCCAATTTCTTACAACCGTAAGGGAAATGTTCGTTAGGAACCACGTGTTCTATTCTCTGAATTCATGTAAAACAAAGCACGTTTTCCTTTCTTTCTTCCATTCTAATTTTTGTTTTAAAAAAAAAAATGATAAAAATTCCTCCCTGAATTTATGTGAAGACGATGAGTAAACGATATCCTCCTCTCAAGGATCTAATTCTCAAGTACATATCACTGTATTCTGGAAAAACCAATAATTATAAGCATTCTTTTTCTGAGCAAAAATATTTTAATTACAATTGATTAATATTTGCTTATAGTTGAATTACCTTTGCTTATTATTAATTAATATTTGCTCATAGTTGAGCGTTTTCGACATTTATGCCCTTGACTGTTTTGTCATTCACTTCGCTTGGCGACTTATCTCACGTTTCTTTCACAATTGGCGACATTTGCACCCGGCTAACGGAAAAGTACCGAAATACATTACTTTGTTCTTGCGTTACATAGAGGTCGGGTTATAATGAACATCATTTAAGATAAAACTGAAGATAATCTTTTTTTAATATACCAATAATTGGTGTTTAAATTGTTCAGAATCTATCATGGTGAGAGTCCGAACTCAATATATTATCAATGTTATTTGTACAAAATGACATGGACCTGATGTTTTTATTTTTTCCCGTAAGGAATGTATTAAAATAATTCTTATTGTATGAACATTTTTGAGCTATGATCTGTAATTTCAGTAATAGCCTAACAAATATGTCATATTTCTCATAATATTTATTTGATTTCAACGGCAACATTTTTACATTTTAATAAAACGTTAAATACCTATTACATTCCCTTGATAAGTGTATGTAGTTTATTTTAGTAATATTTTTATTCATATAAGGATTTTATTGATTTTTCTGTCACTGTTTTAACTCGGTAACTGCCAATTACGCATTCGTCCCCTATAGTCACCTTTTTTTCACACGTGCGCATGGTTATGCGGGGTTTTTCAAAAAGAAAGGGCATATAATCCTAAATCCTTCTTTGAAATTAATAAATCCTTTGCAAATACTGTAAAGGTCATTGAATCGTATCCTAAGACCTTCGGAATAGTTTTACTCATCGGAGAACAATGCAGAGGTTCGTACTTGGGAGAGACATATGCTTCGCAAGGGGCAGTTAAAGCATCGCTTGTTTGCGATGCATAAATAGGCCAGCGGCAGTTAAAAGGTTAAAGAATTTTTCACGATTGCTAAAATTTCACTGAACACTGAAGTTTTGTAAAATTGAGATACAGTCGGACCTTTATATAACGAAGTCACTAAATCCCGAAAAGAAAGTTGGTTATATGGAAAATTTGTTATACAGAGGTTCAGTTTTCAATATACTTTATAAACCACATAAAACAAATTTTTAAAATCATGAACACATTATATATTTAAAAATAGTAAAAATTCACAACCTTTTGTAAATTAATATCTATTTATTTTATATATCTTGCCCATTTAAAAAAAACTGCTAGAAAAACAAGAAAAAATAATGTCGAGGAATACGTTGTATTTTCAACATTAAGAAAAAAAATTGTATTAAAATTAATGAATTTTAAAGACATTTTCTAATTAAAAGTACACATACAGTAATTTTAAAACATATATTGTTTATAACTAGAAATCCACTGAGGGTTAAAGAGGATATCGATGATGTTTCTAGTGAACTAGACTGGGGTTAAAGGTTTTACTTCTTATATGAAACTCTCTGAATTATACTGCTCTCGTCGAGTTAGGCACCGAAAAAAACCAGTTAAAGATTTATGACCATCATAAAATGTGTTAAGAGAGAATAACTTGAAATGTCCAGAAATACTTTAAAATAGGAAGGAAAAAAATTGAATCGCAAGGAAAAAAAGTTATTTATATAGAAAATGCAGTTAGCTATAGGGAGGTTATTTTACGAAGAAAATCGTGAAATGTTCATGATTCCAAGAAAAAGTTCGTTACATAGAAAAATTCGCAATATAGAGGTTCATAATATGGAGATTCGACTGTAATTTATTTTAAATTTAGCTATTTACGTATTACTATTTATTGACGTTGTTCCTTGAAAAAATATTTTTGTTTTATATAAGTGCTTATATCAAAGTAATTATGTTTTCTCTGAACGTGTTCATACACCTTCGTTGCTTCATTTTTTTTAAATGAATTTTATTATTAAATACAAGTAATATTATCCAAGTACATAACCGTAAAAGAAAAAATCTTTGACAAGACATGTCTACGAGTAAACAAAAATAAAATAACTTTTCACGCAAAGAGAATTGGCAAAAGAAGGTCAAGAGGTCAGTTCGATACGTGACAGATCGAATGAAATATAGGGATGGAAAAAATGTCCTTTTGAATCGATCTGATACAGAAAACACCCTTCAAAGCAGTCCTCGTGAACTTTATGGCCTTTATAAGCCGACGTTTGACATAAATTCCTTTACGATTCCAAAGATAGGCAGAGATGTGCAAGATCTGGAAAAGCTGTTTGGTATGCAATTCTTTCCGTGCGGAAGGATTGAATACTTGAAATAAAAATGTTTTCTTTCTTTTTCGGAGGGGTGTAAAAGTATGACCTTCATTTCTGGAATCATAAAAAAGAATCTCTTTTCCAAGCGGAAGGAGAAACTTTGGCGGAAGTACTTTACTTTAAAGAAGTGATTTTAGGCGAAAGTTTCTTAATGTTTTTTCAAGGCAAATTCAAAAATAAGCAATTAGTAGTTTTTGATTTTAAGAAATTCGAAAATTTTAATTAAAATAATTTAGGTAAATCATGATTCATAGAAAACTATTTTCTTAAAAAAAATGATTCATTTCATTGATATTTAACGTTGGACCTCTGAATTTTAATACGAAGTTATTTTTATTGCTTTAATATGTATAAAATTTTTGCTATTAATATTGTCAGTTTATTTCTATGATTATATTTTCACTGTAAAAATGATTGCGTTCAGAGCATTGATTTTGAAAAAGCGTATAAATGAATATATTTTTATATTTAACGTTAGTTGAATTAGAATACACTTATCAAATTGTTTCAAAATATTATAGCAAGAGAAAAATTATTTAAATTGCCGTTTTTGAGAAAAAAGGAAGATACAATGAATGAGATGGTTTAAAACATTATCCTTTTATGGAAAACAATTCTATAAAGATATTTTACTTATACATTTAGATAGATAGGACTTCTATGCAGAACCTCTATACCTCCTTTACTATGATATCTTAAAAGATGAATAAATTCACTCTTAAATTATATATTTAAAAAAAAAAAAACCTACCTCGGGCACTATACATGCGTCTTAGTTATATATAGGCAGAATATTATTATAGAAGCATTTTTTTATAGTGAAATGTTTTGAAAATATGTAATTTTCTCTCCGTTATTCATTTATACGATTTTGGAATAGCATGGTAGCAAACGTAGTCCAACACCTTAAGTACTCTCACGTTCAGCTGCAATGTAATCACATTCATCATTGAGAAAATATTTGTACCTTACCCCCTTCAGGACCGGGGATAGGAGAAAGTAACACGTCTCCCTTGGCCCGCACATTCTGAGAGTATACGCGCGCATGGTACCGGGAGAATTTCACTGCTAAGCCTAATTTCATTTAAAAGTTCATATGAAACCTTTAATGCAATCAAATACTCTAAAATTTACAATTTACTATCATTGATAATTTTTGAATATACAGTACAAAAATCTTCGCTATATTTTAAAGAAAAATTGCGAATTTTAAAGAAAATGTTTTCATTTTAAGGTATCCGACTACGTTCGGAACCGTGATTTTAAAAAGGCGCATAAATGGATAATTTTCATGATATTTAGTGTCACTTAGATTAAAATGCATGTATAAAATGGTTTTAAGGACATTTTGACAAAAAAAATTATTTAAATACAATACTTTGGTAAAAAATTAGCTTAGAATATTATTTTTTCCAAATGTTCTCCTTTTGTGAAAAATGCTTCTATTATAATAGTATTTTGCTGTATGTAAGCGACCTCTCTGGGGAGCTCAACTAGCATTTTGAAGCATAACTTGGAAGTCAGTTTATCCATGTTTTGCAAAAACAGAAGAGAGAAATTTTAAGAAAATACGCCGATAATTATTTCAAATGGTTGTAACTCTGAAAATAATGTGAATTTTTCAAACATCCTATTTGAGCCTCTGTACAGAGGTCTGAGCTATATACAGGCAAAATATTATTAGAAAAGAAGCAATTTTCAGAAAAGGAGAGTATTTTGAAAATGAGTCATTCTATGTTCATTTTTTGTCAAAATATTGTACTTAAATAATTTTTACTGTAATACTATTCTTAAAACAATTTTATATGCATTTTCTAATCTAAGTGACACGAAATATCATAAATATTAACCATTTATACGCTTTTGCAAAATGACGGTTCCGAACGAAGTCGGATACCTTAATGAAAAAAGATTAACCTTTTCAGTCTTTTCGCGATGATGATTAAAATAAAATAGACTCAAAACTTATAAAATACTATTTGGCAAATCCCAAACAATAATTGGACTCTCTCATAAACTTGTGGCTTGAACTGATAAAAATCTTTTTAATAACAGCTAATTTATATATATTTTTTAAAATTAATTCTTATAGTTTTCTTAGTATCACATTATTATTATGTTTTCCGTTCTCATGGTCAGGAGAATCCTGGTTGCGATAACGAGGAAAAAGAATCGTTTGTTCTTTCTGAATTAAAAAAGAATCACAGTAAGAACAAACAATTTTTTTGTCGTTAAAAATGAGTCATCACATTTGTTTTATGAATATCTGCTTTTTAAACGTTTCTGAGAATAAAAATTATCGTTGTAACACTGAAAAAAATAAAAATAAACAAAAAATAAAATAAATACCGATTATTACTATTACGAATGTATGATGCCCAATAAACTAATAAGCTTTCTACTTAGTCAAAATATGAACATAAATCCAGGTGCAATAAATCAGGAAAGAGTTAAACATGTGCAGTTGTTTATATTCATAAATATCCCGGATCTCATTTTAAAATACTCGAAACCAAAAGCATATATTGAAGTTCAAAGTTTTGCAAAACATTATCTGACAACTGAACACTGAACAAAATAAAAATAAACAAAAATAAAATAAATACCGAAACCATTATTAGGAAAGTATGATGCCAAGTAAACTAATACGCTTTCTACTTAGTCAAAATATGAACATAAATCCAGAGCGCAATAAATCAGGAAAGAGTTAAACACGTGCAGTTGTTTATATTCATAGATATCCCGGATCTCATTTTAAAATACTCGAAACCAAAAGCATATATTGAATTTCGAAGTTTTGCAAAACATTATTTGAAAAAAATCGGACTTTAACCTCCATCTAGTGCCTTGTAAAAATTAATATAAAAACGTTCCAAACTCAAATCACATCGGTGTGATCATGAACCTCAGAACAGGGAAATCGCAATCACATATATATGATACCGTGGGACCTGGAGTTCATATAAGTGTGATCATGGTCCTGAACGGGTAACTCCTTAAGGTATATATCTGCAATAATAAACGCATTATTGTATATGCATCGTATTAATTTTATTTTATTTGCCAATTTGAACACCTTAACTGAAACAATAGTTGGTGACTAAACAATACTATAGCTATAAGTAATAAACGTATGTAGAGTCCATGAGTCCATAAATCTGTACAAAATCTAAGAACAGAGCAAGGGGGATGCAACAGCCTCATCACAGGAAAACCCCAGACACTGCAGAATGTGCTGAGAAGAAAAAGGACTGATGTTACATTCGGTGCGAATTGAAAAGCTTCTTTTGCCACCCTCAAAATTCATGCACCTCAGGTGACCAGTCGAAAATCATGATAAGGTCGTCTGATTTTATTTGGAACCCTTGAATGATATGGCGGATCCAGGGTGTCTTTGAAGGTACCATGGGTGTACAGGAGGGACTACCCAGGTTTTAAATATTAATTCTTTAGCCTTGGAGTAGATCTCAGTCGACGAAAGGACCATGTGGTCTTCCGGATCCACAGCATCGCTGGTAGAAGCTTTCATAAAGTCATCCGCTACTTCGTTTCCGGGCAGGCTTATAGGAGAAGAGACCCACTGTAGATGGATAGGGTGCCGGTCTGAAAGCTGTTGAAAAAGGTGTAGATTACTCCTGCTGGTGCTGTGGCCGATCGATGGCCAATTCGGTAAATGTTGGCTGTCTGTCAGGATCCAAATTTTAGAAAAAGATTGATTTCTTATGTTGTTAACTAATGAAAGACCACACATGATAGCTATTAGCTCCGTTCTAAAGACAGAAGTGTGGTCAGAATTTCTTCTCTGAAATTTGATGACGCAGTCAGGTAGTTCAATTAAAACGCCACTGTGCCAGTAGTATTTGTCTCTCCCTTACTGCCATCAGTATAGAACTTGACTGCATCCAGTGGAATTCCATCAATCACCTCCAGAGCCAATTGCTTTATAAGTTCGAGGTGATCAGACATTTTATTGACATTGGGCATTAAATAAGAATTGAACGTGACTTCCTGGAGTCGAAGGACAGGGTTGATGAATGAAGTCAGGCAGTGGTGTTCCACATTATAACTCAGGTTTTGTGCAAGTGCCTGGGAGAAGGGACTATTTCGTTTCAACCTTTGATTATCTTTCCAATGTTTTAAGTATTGAGAGATTCTATGTTGATCACCACAACTGAGCAGTTTGTTGAAGTATTTGGTCAAAAATAGTTGTGTTTCTCACCATTTTGTGCTTTACAACGTTTAATATTAAAGTAATGGTACTTAAACATATTTTCAGAAAATCAGTTAATTATAAATCGTGGTATATAAAATTCATTCAGAGTTTCGAAAATAGCGTAAATATAGCTTCATTCATTTATCTGCTGCCTTATTGTTTACTTATTATGCTCATATTATTTAATATGGGGAAAGAGGAATTAGAAAGAGAAAAGGAAATAGGAATAGGGTAATATATATATATATAACGGCAATATTAACGGCAATTCTTTGCGCAATTAGAATGAAAAGTTTTACATTGTAGATAATGATAATGTTATTATTATTTAATCTTGGGAAATATGAACTTCAAATGCAATAAAATTATTTCGTTTCTTTATTTGTATCATCTTGACTTTCTTCTTACATAACTATTTTCTTTAATTATATTGTATCTCGAAATGAAAGTCTTTAATTTTTAACTCAAAGCGAATTTGATTGAAATAAATGATAAAATGGAGGATTATTTTGCGATTACACTAATGAAGCGTTTTTCCCTCTTGAGATATTTTAAAATAATCATTCGAAAATATATAAGTAGGAAAAGAATATTTTAGGTCTTACATACGTTTAGGATAGGATGGATAGGATGATTTCAAAACATATGAATGAAATACCTTAGATTTTATCAAGCTAATAGAATGTAAGGTTATTTATGAATTTCCTCGATTACCCAGCATTAATACTTTTTCAATGCCCACTATTAGTTCACACTCTC
The DNA here is from genome assembly GCA_019973955.1 of Trichonephila inaurata madagascariensis. NCBI lineage: Eukaryota > Metazoa > Arthropoda > Arachnida > Araneae > Nephilidae > Trichonephila > Trichonephila inaurata. Next base: position 17,973 of record BMAV01026116.1, on the reverse strand, counting down.
CCCATATATATGTATCTTGTTAAAATTTTCAATCGATAATAAAATACCTTTTATTCATCCATCGAAGTCCAAATACATTTTTTAAACATGTAGTGGAGAACACTTGTGATGTTAATACAGTTTTTTTCAAACATTGATTCATTAATTAAATCTAATTACCTAAAATATTTTTTTTTTCTTTTTTGACCCAAGTAGGAATTGCCTTTTAAATTATTTTTCATGTTACTTTTTTTTAAAAGCAAAATACCAGAATATTTGATGAAAGCAGTAAATAATCCAGATTACTGCAGAAACTTTATCATATATTATAAGTAAATAAACCAGACTGATGTATGTTATTTTATGAAAAAATAGTGACACACTTGAATGGATTTCATGCAATTACAGAATGTTTAACTTATGGATTATAGAGGGATCATAAAAAAGCAACAAATAGATCTAAAGGTATTATTGGATCAGGTTCAAGTAATCTCCCCAATATAAAATAGATAATAGAAGTCGTAATCACATGAAGCTATATCGATTATATAGTAATACAATTGAGACAATGTAGAATAGATTTCATAGAAATACATTATATTAAATTTGTAGATAATAGGAATATCATAAAATATTTATTGTTAATAGATGCATGCGAATTATTGGATTGGATTCATTTAATCTTACCTATACAGAATTGATATTCGAAGTCCGTAATCATATTAAATAACATTTATTGTTGTAGTTTCAAAGGAAAGTTTATTCCAATAAACAATTTCAATATTTCTGTCTTAAGTTATTGCGATGAATGTCGAAACTTTGTTTTGCAATGCTTTGTTTTTTGGGGCTAAAATTTTTATTTTCTTGCAAATATATCTAGCAATAAAAACATATTTTTTAATGTTTATTATGTACAATTTTTTTTTTAAATTGCATTGCCTTTAAAATTATTTTTTCACACCTTCTTGTGTTATAACAAATATATATATAAATTGGTTATAGATTAAAGGGACACACAGTATGATTAAATTGCAAAAATTGGTAAGAAATCATATAATATTTTTTCAGCCTAAATTCTTTTTGTATATTTTTCTATAATCTCAAAATTTGAAATCTCTAATTTAAAAATAAAATCAAAGTTATGATAACATTCATGTACGTTTTTGTTCACATCACAACGACAAATACAAATTTTAAACTGAAAAAATATCACTAGTTTATCTTCATTTCAAATGCTGAGGTTTTCTATTGTGCTAAATCAATTTGATAATTTACTATCTATTGCTCTTAATTCACGTGGCAAAAGCTGTTATGCATTTTTGAATCAAAACAATAGTTATGTTATTTTTTAAAATTATTGAACTTATAATTTATGTATTTTTTAAGAAATTTTCAATACGCATTCATAAAAAAGTATTAAAATTATCAATCACGTTGTCACAAAACTCAGGTCTGTTTTGTTATAGTAGTCCAATGTATTTGTAAATCAAATTTCACATCTCCACGCCAACTATTGTAAAAATAGCATTTTAAAACCAGTTTAAGAACTTTAAAATTTTTTTTAAAAACTAAACGATTAGCTTTTTGTGGTATTTTGAGCAACAAAAATTGTTTGAAAATACATATACATAGGGGAAAACCAAAAATTAATAAAAACCATCACATTAAAGATTTAAAAAAAAAATCGTACAATGTTCTTTTAAGATTCTTGTCTAGAAAAACCTAACATGATTAGTTCAATAGTTATTTCCCTTCTAATTAATAATACATTAATAAAAACACATATTAAATAATATAGTTCTATTTCCTCACTTTACAAGATAGCACACTACCAGAGCTTGCCTGTCACCTGGTTATCCCAAGTCATCCCCCCTCAAATAAAGGGAAGTATAAACGCTCCCAAAAGTTTACGGAAAATAACTAATTTTCACTCTTTTCTGAAAGTATCTCATGAAAAGCAACATCCGTCCCATTTATCCGAAACGTTATTCTGCCATTTCTCCAAGAAGAAATCCCTTCTCAAAAGGAGATCCCAACGTAACGCAATTTCAAAACATCTGCTGCCACCAACTACAATGAAAATCCCGTCGTTATTAAGTCCCTCACCCTTAAGGGTGGACAATTGATATGGCGTTTAACTGACACTAATTTTGTTCTAGAGTTATAACTTCTTCCAACTTCAGACTCTTTTTCCTTCCTATCTCGTAAGATGTTGGTCGAATTAGAAGGCCCCTTCTCCCCAAAGAAGGAGAATTTCTGTCGCATAAAGCAAGTGAACTCGGCAATAGCCTCCCTTTTAATTGGTGATCGCGTACATTTTTCGCGCAGAGGGGTATTGCGTTGAAATTATGTTATCTACGCATTAGTTGTCTTTTCGGTTTCGTTTGTATCAGAGAAAGAGACAGAGGAATACTTGCTTTTGTTTTTCTTTATTTTTAAAGAGATTTATATAAAAGGATACATATGTTTAGTTTTCAAAGTAAAGAGTTTGAAGTAAGATATGTCTGTCTGAATTATATTTCTTGTGCTAGATGCCCGAGATTGTTGCAATGAATATATTATTGTATAATGAGGACACACTTTTAAGGATCTGCTTTTATTTATAGAAAGAGAGAGGACTGACATTTATCCCTGTCTCCTTGCACATTTATTGAAGACTTCTGCTGTATATTTCAATCAAACATTAAATATAACCAAATAATAACCCTCTGTACTTTTGAATTCAGTTCACAGACATTGTAACTAGTACTACAATTGTATTTTTAACTAATTCAAAGCCATAAAAGCGTAGTAGTTATTTTTACAAACGTTGTTGTTGACGTGTGTTTTTTTTTTTCCTGGGAACATATGAAATACAAGTGAAGAACAGAAAGCATACAATACAATAGAAGAATATACACATTTATTAGAGATGATGATCCCAGGATATAACAAGAAGGGATGCGCTGCTTTCCTTTCGAGACGGGAATCCTTTACAGGTGAAAGACCAACTTCTTTCCCGAAGAAGATACAGCCATGTCTTACTCGGGATTCGAACCCGAACCCACTCGGTTACAAGCCGAGGGTCATACCCACCATACTGGCAGGGCGACTTTAGCAAACGTTACATGTTATATTCATTTAAATCTTAGATTCAAATCATGATTAACTCCTTAAGTGCCACCGGTGTATATATACGTCATGCTCAGCCAGTACGTTAAATACCCCTGACGTGTATATCCGTCCTTCCAAAGTACGGTATTTTTTTTAAGCTGGAATCAGTTAAATTATTTCAGTAGTTTTGGAATACAATAAAATGACCTTGGAAGAGTTTGCAAAGGATTTACATATTTCAAAGAAAGATTTGTTTATTTATTCCTTTCCTTTTCTTTTCCTACTAATACACCACAAGCATGTGCCTATGTGATAAACGGCGGCTCTGGACAGCGAATCGCGTAACTTTTATTTGGCAGTTAAAGGGTTTACAGAGTATTTATTTATCTAACGCTAAAAGGAGCTACACGCGTGATATTGGCAATAAGCCTCATAATTTTGAACCATAATCAAGTAAAGACGATAAATCATGAGTTAGCAACCCCTCTCCAAACTTCAAAACAGTGTTAATATGAAGAGTTTGATTCTCGATAGTTAAAGGATGCATCAACCCTGTTGCACAATAAGTTTTTAAGGGCACCAGCCTAAAATAACAATCCGGCTAAAATGACAACATCTCATGACATGAGGTCCCAACCCAGACCATTTTTCTCAATTCCTACTATTAGTTCAAACTCTCCTCATATATATTTATTTATATATCTTGTTAAAATTTTCAATCGCTCGTAAAATACATTTTATTCATCCACTCAAGTTCAAATACACTTTATTAACATTTGCTGTGGGTGACATTTAATGTTAATATAGTTGTTTTTTTTCAAATATCAATTCATTAATTAAAGTTAATTAATAAAAAATAGTTTAAGAGAGAAATGTTAATCGATATTAGTCCTAGAGATGGCAATACCATTGGATATAATAGTTTTTATTAAATTTGTAATGAAGATTTAACTTAACCTGTGTGTAAGATTATATACTAGTTAGACGTCAGCATTTCTTTTACACTGGTTTTAAGATAAATTCTTCCCTATTACATTCAATTTTCATTTTAAAATGTAATTACAAATATAATGTAGTTAAAAAGATTTTAATGTTCATTTAAAAGGTGTTTTATCATTTAATATTGTGATTCAGTCACATGTGTATATACATATTTATATAAAGTGTGATTATTTAATAAAAAGTAACTAAAATAAAAAAAAATTTGTTGACTTAAGTAAGAATTGATTTCAGATTTTTTTTATATTACTTGTTACCTCAGCCATCGAATCATGATTTGGATTTGTGCAACGTAATTTGCAACAGGCCTCAAAGCACTCGCATGTTGCAGTAGGGAAATTTAGTGAGAATTCTACTAAACGTGCTAAATTTAGTAGAATTCTATTCGTGCACTATTTTACGTGCTTACATTTCACATTTGGCAGCTGTTTTTTAAATAATAAAAATTTCACTAATATTGTTAGTGTAGCTACAGAGAGTCGTTTTTTTCAAAGCTAATCAAACATTAAAATGTACAAGTTATTCTAAATATTTTTTTTTAGTTTGTCTAGATCATTATTTTCATAGATTTGAATTATTATTCATGCTTATAAGTGTATCGAAAAAATTGTATTTTAAATAAGTATATTTGAGTGCTGTCCATCCGGTATAGTGGTTAGCGACGCTGACTGCTTTGCCATGTTTGTGTCCTTCGTGACATGGGGGTGCTTTAAATAGTCGTCGAGCAGCAAGTCCTCTTGTGAGGTTAGTGGAAGAGAGGTGGGAGGACCCTGACCACTCCCACTGTGTTCTCCCTCAAAATTGGGGTGAAACCGAGCTAAATAGTTCTGCCACCTGCATGGGGCTCAAAGCTACGGCTAACGACAGGCGTCACTTAGTCCTTCGCCATGATGAATTTCTTGGGCCTTGATCTGGCCTTTGCTGATTAGATGACATTAGTAACAACAACAAATTTTGAGTTATAAACATTTTTAGATGAAAATATTTAATCTAAATAAACTACATATGTAACACATCACTCAATAAGTCCCGGGCTTAACTAATAAAACCACGACCTTAAGGAAATTGAACTTTATCTATCAAGATACTCCACTTTAAAAATGATACATTCTGCCCAGAACTCTTCTCTATTTTTTTAATACCTTTTTCGTATAACGATTTGTCTTTGGCTATAGGCTTCAATTTCGGGAATCACTTCTTAATTTGAGGCAAACCTCTTTCCCTGCAGCATTTTTTAAGGTCTGCAAACAGCTAGTAGTCACTGGGGGGTCAGATCTGGACTGTACGATGAGTGCGAAAGTAATTCGAAGCGCAATTCATTCAATTTCCGCATCATTTTCATGGACTTGTGGCACGGAGCATTGCTTCTAAAACAAGTTTATAAGACAAAAGTTGCTTCATTAAAACCACTGTAGCTTTTCAACTAAACAAGATATCATGAAATTTTGGCACGTGCCATTTGAAAGTTAGTACTACTAGATTAGACTTAGAACAGTTAGAAGGTAGCGCCATCTATATATGTGGCCCGGGACTTATTGAGGGATGTGCTATGTAAAGTGTTTTTTTAGATAAAAGAAAGTATAAATTGTAACTTACACAGAATGAATTACATAGAAATGTCGTAATTTCTTAATTTTATTTCTCTCTCTCTCTTCTGTAAATAAAATTTTTAAGCGAAATTTGATTTAGTTAGATTGTGTCGTAGCACCTTATAGAGAGATTTATTAACAAAACAATAAAATAAACATAAATTAAATTTAATGAACTTAGCAGTTATATTTTAAATTTAATTATATTATGAGTGCAATATCCTTTAATATTTTATTTTTCTTCCTTTTACAAATAAAAGGATCAGTTTCTAGCTGTGCTTTCTGTTTGAGTATTCTATAACTAGAATTAATCACAGAAACGGTTTTCCTAGGATTAAAGTGCTTTTTTTAACAAGTCTAATATATTTCATACTATTCCATTGACCAGACATTAAATGGAAAGGTCAATCCTTGGAAATCTATCACATTGGGAATACAAAAATATAAAAAAATGATGAATGAGGAACGAATTCGAACGCAATAAATCAATGCAATATCTTATACTATGTAGGTTATAGTATGAGTTGTGTAGATGATAATACACAAGAGTCTGGCACATATATTAACAGAATGTAATCTTAAAACTTGTTCGACAAAGAAACGTTAAGATTGATCAGTCTTACATTTGGAATTCTAAGATTATGAGAATTTAGTTTCTACTTTTTAATCATATACAAATAGTTAATGTACTTTTTTACATGATTCTTTCAAACATTAAAAAGAAAATCAAATTTTTGAGAACTTTTTTTAAAACTCGAATTTTTCCCCTTAATTTTATGTTTTTTTTTTTTTTAATACTTTCAGATAGCTTATTTTCATTTCTTGAAAGTTTTGCAAAGATAATGTGAATTGAATAAGGTTCGATATTAAACTTTTCTTTTAAAACAATTGAAAATATGCCACTGGAGGAAAAATACATTAAAAATAAAACTTTCTTTTTTCCAGTATGCGTTCCAGTTAGCTTTTCAATAAAAAGAGATAGTATAAATTTAATTGATGTCGTAAAATATTTGTGTTCCGTTTATCTATAATTTTTGCATTTTTTTTTTTTAAACTTTTGGGGCGATGTACTGATCAAGGGAAAACATTTGTAACGGGTTCCCTTGCGATTTTATTTTGTCGGGGTTCTTTGGGGGCCCAAAATGGCTTCTTTCCAAAAACTCGAGAAGAAGAGCGTGAGAATGCAAATTAGGAATCCTATATATAGTAGAAGTTTAGCGTTCGTGCAGTGGCTATGCGAAGTTGCTATATGGTGTCTATGTTTATGATTAGAAGCTATTAAGTTAAAGTAAAAGGAAATTCCAAGTTCAAGAACTAATCTATCCGTACCTATGTATTCAAGCTAAAGGTGGATACCATTCCACAACGAGTAAGGCCACGTCAGTTAGGACCAAGAGAATAACTGTTAACTAGGATATAGCGGTAAGCGTCTTAAATTAAGATATAAGGAAACTTCGTGAATTAATGAGATTAGAGGTAATCTGTAAAGTTAAATATAGCGGTCATTTACGCGATTCTTTCATAGTACGAATTGTATCTTCTCACTCCAGATTTGCTTAATTTGTTTATTATTATTATTGTAAATGGTGTTTAAGTTAAGATCTTAATAAACAAATATTAAGATAACAGATTTGCTTGATTATTCGTTCATTCCTACAGATACAGGTCGCATAGATAATGTAGAAATGGGGCACTTACGGGTAAGTGCTTCACACATTGTAGAGACGAGTATGTTGCACATGCATATAACCCTAATGTCACCAGCTGTCGGATGATGTACTGAAGAATCGAGTTTCGTACTTGATAGAATTGCAGAACAACGGAAAAGTGAATTGAACAGGCAACCATCCACCATAAGAGGGGTTGAGACTGGTGCTTGTACGACACACCCGTAGCAAAAGGGTTAAAATGAAAACTTTAAAAAAAAAACGTTGCAAATATGTTTAAGGTATCCGACTACGCTCGGAACCGTGATTTTGCAAAAGCTTATAAATGGATAATATTTAAGATATTTAGTGTCACTTAGATTAGAAAATGTATATAAAATTGTTTTAAGAATAGTATTACAATAAAAAATTATTTAAGTACAATATTTTCACAAACAATGAACATAGAATGATCCATTTTTAAAATACTCTCCTTTTGTGAAAAATTCGTCTATTATAATAACATATTGCCTGTATATAGCTCAAACCTCTGTACAGAGTCTCAAGTAGAATTTTTAATATATATTACTTAGAAGTGGATTTATCCATGTTTTACGACAACAGAAGGGAGAAATTTTAGTAAAAAAACGCTGATAATTATATTTCAAATGGTTGTAACTCTGACAAAAATGTGAATTTTTCAAAAATCATAGCTGAGCCTCTGTACAGAGGTCCGAACTATATACAGGCAAAATATTATTATAATAGAAGCATTTTTTAAAAGGGAAAAAAATTTTTAAAAAGGTTATTCTGTTTAATTTTTTTCGAAATATTGTATTTAAATAATTTTTTTTTCAAAATGTCATTAAAACAATTTTATACATGTATTCAATCTAAGTGACACTAAAAATTCTAAAATTTAACCCTTTATGCGCCTTTTTTAAAAAACCCGGGTTTTGAACTGTCGGGTATTAAATACAAACCAATTTTCTTTTTGGTTTTAAGTTTTGAACCTTGCATTATATCCTTCGAAAGTAAATTGTAAAAAATTGGGGTTATGACTTGAAGTGTTTCTAAGAGGAATGTTTGTAACTGATAGTGATTAATTAATAACGCTGTCCCTTATTGTATTTTAGTTTATTACGATGAATCAATAAATCGTTCTGTACTCCAAGCCATGACTAGAGCGGATGTACTGTAAGAGGAGTCGGTTAACGCGAGAGAGTAAAGTTCGCGTACGTGTTTAGAGCAAGGAGCACGGTAAATTAATAGTAGATCAGCAGGAAGTAAGCTGAGGGATACTGGACTGTATGCTTACCCCAACTGGCATGACTTAATAATATATCAGCGTTATAAGCATACTTAATTATACATATATATGTATTTTCATCACAATTGTTTTGTTTTTAAAAAAAACGAGTTATACGCACATATTATTCATTAATTTAAATTTTACATTTGATTCATGTGTAACACTAGTTGTATCGGTGTCAGTTTCACACAGGAGCCTGTTCAGTTTGTTTTCCTTTCCGCATTTTTACAGGGAATTTGAAACTTTTTCGCAACTTTTAATTATTTTCCATGGTAATTGCACTAAAAGTTTGTGGTTCTAGGTTAATTAGGAAAAAGTTTTAGCTAATTATACTTAGAACGTCCGCTGGTGTCATTTTGACATATAAGTAATTTATCATAAATAGTTGTTATTTATCATTACTATTAGTAAAACAAACTTCCCAAAGTTACACCAAAACCACACATTTATTTGACCTTGAATGCAGTGTTATTTGGTTAAAAGCGAATCTATTTTTCTCAAATTGCTGTATCAAAGTGTTTCGTTACATAGCATTTGGTTATATACTCATAAAAGAATCAACTCGATTTTTCAACCTTGTGCAGACTAAACACCCTGAAACGATGGTTCTTCAAAAAGTTCTAAGCCCTGATGAAATTGCTAATTTATTGTGAGAAATTTCTGAGAATGAATTGGCTGATGGTGAGCTGTCTTGCTTTTATTCAGATTTGAAGGTATAATATTGAATGTGAAAGTGACTGCGAAGAATCTGAAAAAAGTTCAGGTATAATTGATGATATTCCAGTAAATCCTGATGTATATATTGCTAGGGATGGCACAGAATGGATACCATATAATAGTAATGTTCCTGGCAGATTTGCGATTCGAAATGTTTTGTGACAAAGCAGTGGTTGAATAAGCTTCGCGAAACAATGACAGTGTCAGTTTTTTATGATATCAAGGGTCATAAAATATGTTACTTACATGAAATAATATTGAAAGTCTTAAGAATAAACCCTACTGAAAAATAGTCATGTAATTATTTAGTTAAAACAATTACTTTATATATTTTATTTCGCAGTGTCGAAACGACAACAGGGAACGTTTAAGGGTACTCGAAATCCAGGACGTTCTAGTGTTAATATATCTGCGTTATTAATATATTCAATTATACACATAAATGTATGTGCATCGCAATTGTTTTAATGAAAAAAACGAGTTATGCACACGTAATCATTGATTAGTTTAAATTTTATATTTGATTAATATTTAATATGGATTATACTCAACTATACAAAATATAAGCAGTTAGCTTTGAGTGTTTCTTCAGAATGGGATTTGCGTCTATGCTGCTTTCTATTTTTTTTTTTTGTGTCAAAAATTTACAGTAACGCGTAGCCTGATAATTCTTACAGAAGAGAATGCACTGCTCATAAAACTAATTATGGAACTATGGAATTTTTTTGATGCTCAAAAGGTAATTGAGGAAGAAAAAAATATAATGCTTTCCTTGTCCGAAAATAAAACTTAATCAAGTGAGATTTTATATTTAAAGAGTTTTGTCAGACTTATGGTATTCAGAAAGGAATAAGAGGAAGAGGAACACCTTGGTTGATATTTGAACCTATCACCTCTTATGTGTGATTATTTCTTTTCGTAAAGCATGGACTGCCCGTAATTTCAGGTTAATTTTTAAATTACGAAGAATAATTTAACTTGGTAAAAATAATGATACATTTTCATAACTAAAAGTGAGATAAATATTTTCCCAAACAGTTTTCTTAATGAATTAAATACATATTTTTCGATATTCGAAATGAACATCGAAAAACTTTTCAAAAGTGTGAGGTTTTAAAATTTTGAGGATATGTAATTGTGTGTGTGCTCCCTGTCATTGACAAATGAGTGCTGTTGTACGTAATTAATAATTGTGTTCACCAAATATATATATATTTTCTTACTCTACATTTTTAAATTTTATTTTAATGGTCGTAAAAATGAAAGTTCAAAGTTTCAAAAGATATAGAGAGGGAATATTTTATTTCTTAAAACCTTGTTTAACTCAATTTTTCTTATATATTTATAAAGGTTATTGTATAATACAAAATATATTAGTCTTAATGGAAGTATATGGTGCCTTATTATTGTTTCAAATGATACATTTTCTTTTTTTATATAACCTTATTTAGAAAAGGTAACTTTGCAAAGTAGTGTAGAATACATTAATATGATTAAAAAGCTTTTATAAAAAATCCTTTAGAAAAATGTTATCAACAGGAAAGGGCACCTAAATTAGTAGAGCCTTAAGGAATTTTAAAATCATGAATCAAATACAAAATCGAATATTTTTTGAAAATGATATTTTAACATATGAAGATCTGTTAATATTGAATAAATAAACGGTATACCTGGGATATATCTTAAATATTCTAAATAAAAAAGAATAAATAATTTGAGATCACTTTCTCTTTATAAGCTCAAATTTATTTAAAAATTTGTAGATATAATTCATGTAGACATTTAAAAAACCATTTTATTTTTATATTAGTTTTTTTCTTCCTGCGAAATGAAACATTTATTTTGCATTTAAAATACGATATCGAATTCTTTTCATTTTTGGAGTGTTTGTTAGAATTATTGAACATTTTCCATTACTTCATTTTGTGTATTATATATAAACTATATTCTATAATGCAAACAACGTTAGATAACTCAATATATCTTGCGAAACTCTGTGCATTTTTGAGAAGGTTCCAAATTTCTCAGATTATACTCATATAATCAAATATGTTTCATGAATAGTGAGGTTTTAGATACGAAAAAGATACTAAATAAAACGAAACTGAGTTCATTTATAACGATGTAACAAATTGTAAACTCACTGCATACTTTTTATATTTGGCAAGATGAGCTGAAAAATTTTGCGGGAGTAAACATGGTGGAATAAAATTTTTCCTACTAGATTCATTTTCCTCCTGAACTTTTCACTAGTAAATATTTGAATAAAAAACTGTATTATAAATGGATTTATGTAAAAAAAAATATATATAAATTGACATATATTTGATAACCTGAGTTGTGCCTATACAAATTTAAATTTAAGGAGTATTAACAATTTTAAGACTTTTCTTTTTTAGATAGCATTTTTGAGATTGTAATGGTTTTTGCAGCAAAATTATTTTGTGAATTTGTTTCAATAAGGAAATATCTTAGTAAAAATGAATTTATCTGTTTCATTGGTCTCGTTCCCACTTTTCACATGCTACTTCAAAAACAACTCGTCCACGTTTTATGTTTGTAATTTTACTATCGATTAATTTGATAAGTAGAAATATACATTTTAAAAATCGATTTTTACTTGTTTCATTCTAAAAAAAGATTTAATACAGGAAGTCTTAGAACAGGGGTCGCGCGTCAACCTATGGCACGTGTGCCATATTTGGCGGTGGCACAACTTTCAGTGGTACTCTACACTATTCTACAAATTTGTCGGTTTTTGAGTGGATGGAAGTTGATATTTGACAAACATCTTCAGAATCTTTTAAACATTTTCTGAAAGATAACTCTAAAGATTAAACTATAGCTGTTTTGTAAATTAATAAATGTCATTGTTAGAGGCATTTTAATTGTTTAGAGAGAAAATTGCATGTATTCTTTCCATTTTTGGCTATATATATATATGTGTGTGTGTGTGTGTGTGTGTGTGTGTGTGTGTGTGTGTGTGTGTGTGTGTGTGTGTGTGTGTGTGTGTGTGTGTGTGTGTGTGTGTGTGTGTGTGTGTGTGTGTGTGTGTGTGTGTGTGTGTGTGTGTGTGTGTGTGTGTGTGTGTGTGTGTGTGTGTGTGTGTGTGTGTGTGTGTGAACAAATCTTATCTCACATGAAAAATATTTTGAGTCCACCAAGGAGCTGTTGTGACGGGCTCAGCGCGTTTTCTATTCAAAACTCCGCTTAGGTTCTTTGGGGCCGAAAAAGGCAAATTCTTTCCAACCAAATCCAGAAGCGAAACGTGAATATGCAAATTAGAAACCTTTTAAATAGCAGAAGTTTAACGTCATTGGATGACCTATTGGGAAGTGATTATGCTAGTCAGATTTAAGCACGTGAATTGAAGGAAGAGAAGAAAGCCGTCATTGAGTGCGAAGCTATCCGTGACAGAATGATCAAGTCAAGGTGGATACAATTCCACGCGAGCTAAACAACAGATATTTAGGATCCGAAAGGATTACGGTTAAACAAGAGATTAAGATAGGATAATTCTAGTATCTATTAGTAACTGTGATATAAACAGATTAGGAATAGATGAGAAAGTTAAATATAGTAGTTAAGACCACGCTTATTGGGTAATACGTATTGTGTGTTTTCTCACCTAAGTATTAATTGTAAGTTAAGATCTTAATAAAGACATTTTAAGATCATGGCAATGCCTGGTTCTTCATTCACTCCCACACCTCTATGTCGCGAAGTAAACTTAGGAGTAAGGTGTAACCCACGGGTGAATACCTCACACTGTTTAATCCTTTATCTATCGCATTATGATTTACTGCAGTTTTTTCCAGGCAATATTTTTTTTTGGATCACCACATTGAAGATTAAGGCATATACATAAACAAAATACTCAACTTTGGGAAATTTAATCCTTTAGAGCTAATTAATTAATTAAAGATATTCCACTATAAATTAATTATATACACTGTTCACTTAAAATAAAAAATCAAATCGTTTTCCAAGGTCTTCATTAACATACAAAAAAATAAGACAATTACCATTTGACATTAACTATTTTTTCGGAACAAAAATGACAATCTTCGCGATCTACTGAAAACACCGTCAGCTGAAAGCGCTATGTCTGCTGTAAAACTATTCGCTTTTCCCGCTAAAATACTCATCATAGGACCCGTGCTGCCCTATATCTTGGAAGAGTGGATTTCGATGAATATTCCTGCTAAGTATTGTCAGAATATTCGTAAATTTGGTTATTCTATGTTATATTAAAGTGAATGGTACTTATAAGTACCGTCGGCAGATAAAGGGTTAACAATTGAATGTTCAGAATCGTGTCAAATCGAAGGGCACACATTATACCCTGATGTTTCAATATGAAGTAGAGTTCTGTAGAAATAAGGTTCACATTAAAGCGTTAATTATTATTTTTTTAAATTTTTTTATTTAACAATCTTCAGAGGGGAATAGCAATATTTTATACTGTTTATTTCTTATATTAATAGATATGTTTAAAAATACATAACATATGTACAATTTTAATTTTTTTTATTTAGGTTGAAGAAATAGTATTTTATGCTGCGTATTTTTTGTTAATAAATTAAATGATGCAAAATTAATATATAATTAAACTGTAAATCATTATTATTAACCTCTATTTTCTAGTTCTGCATGCATTATCACAGGAATCGAATTGTTTAAAATATGCACTACTGTGTGGCACGTTAAATCATGTTGGTAGATTGGTTTGGCACGCCACAGTTAAAAGGTTGCTGACCCCTGTCTTAGAATTTCTTTATATATTTATAATCCACGTGTGTCAGAAATTGAATTAACTTTTCAACATGGCTCTGTTTTTTTCTAATATGTCGAAATATTCTGCTATACGGGGAAGGTGGATCCATAAAGCATTGCTTAACCCTAAATCATTGGCCTAATTTAGCGACAGCTCTAGAAATCATAGTATGTCTCCATTTCAGTCCAAAGACTCTTTTTGTATCTACCTTTGTTTTGTCTCTTGAGCTCCAATTTCTTTCTTCTTTGGCATAGTAGGTTATACAATTTTTTTTTCATTTGGTACCTTATTTTGTTTTATTATACTATATAATATTAAGTATGAACTAATACCAATTTAATTATAAATAAAACTAGTTTATTAACAAATTAGACAGCATTTATATATATAAAACCAGCAAAAATATTCTCAGATTTCAAGTGAACATGGCTTTAAAATGCATGCATGTAAAATAATAGTGTGTAACTAGTGAATATAAAAGTTTAATTATATATTTGTTTCACACAGCAGGGGTGGGTAAATTCCTTATGGCTCTCGTGCCACATTGCGAGAGTAGAGTATATCAGAGGGCTACGCATTTTTTTAAAAAAATTATTGCGTTCGTTATAAAAATAATAAATTTAAGTTCAATAATACAGTAGCAGTTTTGTTCAATTTATTTATTGTGCTAATCGCATATTATCTAGCTTTATATTACTTTAAATTGGTTTCAATAAATTAAAACTCAAAAAATACTTAAAATGGACTACATTTTCTTTATCTTAATTTTCATCTTACAATACCAATTGTAACACTAGCTCTATGTTATATTCACCGCATTTACACCTAATACCACCTTAGACTGAAGATAGTACCGAATTATTAACTTTGGGAAATAATCTGCAAGTGATCAATAGTGAGGCATCTAATACTCTCTAGATATATATCTGGTCAGACCCTGTCTCGCCTTTGGTAAATATTTGCCGGACGAGACACTTGGCATAAAGGCTTCTATATTCAGTCATTAGTTAACTTCCTATCGATCTCCACAAAATATTAAAAAAGGGCACTTTTCCGTTTTTGGCGCAAATGTTGCCAAGCAATCTTTATTGGCAACAACACACAAAATACACAAAAAATGCTGTAAATGTTAATTTTCATTGGCTTTTTTTTTTATTATCTATATTTGATGTTTTATGAAAAAGACGTTAGTGATAAGAGAAATCCATGACTTGTTTTGAAAATGTAGATTTAAAATTTACCAGCGGGTTTTATTCCGCTTGGCGCTGGTTGTATCATATTTGGCAACTTTGTCGCTTTCACCAGTGAAACGGAAAAGTACCCCAAAAATATAAACATTATATTCTGCAGTTTGGATATAAGGGATACTTGTGATTATTACAGTTAATATATAAAATAAAACGAACCACAGCGATTTTACATAAAAATCAAATTTGTTACGTAAAAATTATACAGTAGAACCTGTTTTTGTGCAGTTCTTTTTTTATGCGATTTTTTCTGTGCAATCTTTTTTAAGCGGTATATGAATTTAAAAGCATCTGGTGCCACTGTAATCCATTTTTTTCAATGTACCAGGGGTGTAACGAAGAATGTTAGTCAACCCCACCCCCTCCGCCTTAAAAAGTCATTTTGCCTTTTCAATATTTTATTAACTGGATAAATACGCTCTTGATGTTAGTCAGCCAGCCCCCCAACCCGTGAGGTGGGGGTTGCAGGGGTGTACAATGTGGAGTATACAATGTACCAGTACAATGTACATATATACAGTTCAAGACGCTCTGTTCATTTGTTATAAACAGGCTCCCGCCAATGCACGTTCACTTGCTTTCTCTCAACGCGTCAACAGCCCACGCTTGATTTAAGACGGTACTTTCAATGACATTGGCATTATCAATTATTTGATAGATTTTTTGTAGACGGACAAGAAGAACCGGATTCTTTGACATTGGATAAAATATATGTATAGATATAGATTTCCAACAAATTGGGAAAGCATTTTCTTAAAATAGATATCAATACCAAAAGGAGTATGAAATTTCAAGAAGAGTTCGAGCACACATATCTGGTTGTCTTGACATTTACAAGCAACAGACCAATCGACCTTCATCACAAAAACATATCTCTTACTTTATATTGCCTGAAAATCAATCAATTGAAATTGCATCTTCTGGTGACGAAAGCGATTTTGAACATGTTCATCACAGGAAGATGAGCGCTTTAGATTACAATGAGCAGCAGTGATTTATGTATTTGCATTTTGAAAACTTCTCCATATATACAATGAGAAACTAAATGTTTTTAAAATGTTTCCATGTCTAATTTAATTATTTAGTTTGTTATGGAAGTACTTTTTCATAAATTCAGTAAATAATTGGCTTATTTTCTAAGTGTGACTTTTTTTATGAGGTCCCACTCCAAAGCATTCCTATCTACCGCAAAAAAAACAGGTTTTACTGTACTGACATTTAACATTTTAAAAATGTCCAACTAATTTTTTTGGAAAACGTCTTATTCATTACAAAACGAACATAATATATATTTCTGTCCAGAACTGGAAGAAAATCCTACATTTAGAAAGAATAAATAATCAAGACTACCAGTAAAATTATTTTTAATACTCGCGCCTGCACGTTCGTTCTATTAGTAAGGGCAAGAGAATTATGGTTTAAGTAATGTAGAGTAAAATACCCAAATGAATAGGGAAACAAAGTAAAGGAAGGATTATATCTCCCAAGAGGGAAAATAAGTTGAAATTAAAGGAGAGTGATAAATTAATTTCAGAAAGAGCGTATTGTGTTGAAACTTTACTATACATTATGTGCATTTATGCTAAGAAAATCTTATGAACAGATGATGATGAAGTTTATATTACTATTTTGAATGGCTTAATTTTATACTTGTATCAGTTACTAGTCTCTCGTATTACTAATAGTATTTATTCATTCATAAAATTTCCACAATACAGTCCCAGATTTTATTATACATTATAATAAATTTTCGTAATACATAAAATATGTCCATAAATATACTGTAAAAAAAGCTTATTTCACGAATTACTTATTACATCACTAAATTATATATTGCGTAAAATTGCAAAAGTTTTTATATAATACATATAATTTAGATTCACTTTTCCAAGACGTAGTATCCGTTATAAAAAATAATAAGTCTACAGTAGCCTAGGTCGCAAACTCTAGGCCAGAAAGTTGTAAGTTCCAGTCTTGGTTCTACAGAAGAACGGCTGTATAGAGGGGGAGATTTGTGTGTAGCTCAAGTCCATTGTGGAGCGTTGGTGTGAAGCGAAACTTCGGAGAAAGATATACCGGGTCAGGTCACTTGACCGAGGTTTAACATTACGACGTCTGTGTCACTGATGGCGCATGCATTAAAAATCAAATGAATTCGAAACAAAATATTATTACACCGTAGAATATAAATCCAAAATTCAGAAAAATATTGATTGTAATGTATCAATTTAAGAATTTAAACTTTGAGAAGTAATCCATATTTTTTTATTAAAAAACAAATCTTTAAGTCAGCACGACTCAAACTTCCAATGCTTGCAACTCAATTTTTAATCCTGATTTTCTTCGACCTCTCCCCATACAATAATAATGTACTGAATGCAATAATGATGCACTTTGATTCAAAGCTTATAATACAACCTTAATTATAAACCGTACAAATTATCAAGATAAGTATTAAAATTTTTTTTTTTAAGTTACTTTTAAGGAATAGGTATTTTTTTTTTTTTTGAGAAAATTTATAAATCCATGCACACAAACAGCAAACACGTTCAAAGTATCTCACGGGAGCTTACATAGAAGTAAACGGGGGTACAAATCAAAAAGGGGAAGTATT
>BMAV01026115.1:0-16433 GCA_019973955.1 Trichonephila inaurata madagascariensis | reverse complement strand
AGATAAGTATAATTACTAAAAGAAAAAAAAAAAATATAATTTTTTTAAAGGAAATCTTTATTTAAATTTTGATAATATCGCCCCCCCAGGGGGTTTTCACGCCCCCCAAAGAAGGCGGCCCCACTTTAAAACACACCAGATTAATTGTAATCGTTCATTTTTTTTTAAATTTTTTTTTTGCTATTATTAGTTATTTGTTTCCGGTTCAAACTTCTAAACCCATAGTTTTTTAAGAACTTTCTTTTAAAATGAATTTGGCCCCCCTAGGTACACAAGAAAACCATTACATACTATTTTAATTTTGTAACTTTTCTTTATTGTTTAAATTTTTTTTTTTCCCGGGGGTTTTGTCCGTTCGCCACTATTCATGGTTCTCGAGAAAAAACAAAATCAAAAATAAGATAGG
Source organism: Trichonephila inaurata madagascariensis (assembly GCA_019973955.1). Lineage (NCBI taxonomy): Eukaryota > Metazoa > Arthropoda > Arachnida > Araneae > Nephilidae > Trichonephila > Trichonephila inaurata. Next base: position 16,027 of record BMAV01026115.1, on the reverse strand, counting down.
TTTTCAACAAAAAACTATACAAAATGGGAAGTAGTTGAGCAAAACAACCAAAATAAAAAAATAAGTAAAATAAAAAAATAAAACAAATAAAAATTTTAAATTTTTAGCTTTTTAATAAAAAAACTTTTTCAAATATTATTAAAAAAAAAACTTTTAAATATTAATTTTTAAATACTCTCGTAATTAATGAGGTTTTAGTTTTATATTAAAATGAAAATATCTACTTAGCAATTTATTTTTTGTGGCATGCGATAGCTGAAAACTTTAGTGAATTAATACGATGACAGAATCTTACTAATGAAATTATTATAATTATTAAGATAAAGGGAGGAGGAAAGGATAGCTGAATATTTTAAGTTTATTTTTCATTTTCCAAAGAAACAGTGAAAGGAATTAATCTTTAAAATTTAATTTAAAAATTCCCATTCTAATACTTAAACGACATTTTTTATCTCTCTATCTCACACACACACAAATTCTAAAGAGAAAGCCGTTGAAAAATTCGTTTGATACTATCTTGGAAATTGAATATTAGATAGGAGAGTATGAAGAGTCAGATTTTTACATGAATATATGAAACTGTATATCTTTTTCAAAAGCTGTTTATTTGATCAACACTCCATTCCCTTCAATACATAATTCTCACTGAGATTTTAACGCATAGATACTTGTCTTAAGGAAATTCTGACCCTTAGAATCAATGAACTCTAATATGGAATTTTTTAGATAGTCTTCATTTTCGCACTGTCTAGCTCGGAAAAACCGTTCAAAATGTTTTTTAAAAAACCTGAAAAAGATCCTGTGAATAAACTTCTGAAAAAATTCATATTTTAATTAATTTAATTTCACAGTTGTTTTGTACTAGGTATGCGCTAAGCGTTGTCGTGGAGAAGTATTGTGGGCCACACCGATTAACAAGTGATGTATAATTTTGAATATTTCACGCATTTCATCAATGTACTGGCAGAATAATAGATAAAGTTGGATTCGTTTCCACCAATTCTTTTAGAGTATCATTTTTCACAGATGTTTTTGATTTTAAAATGGGTTGTTTTGTTGCGAAAAATTAAAATACAAAACTTTTTCATACCAACGCTGTTACAGTATTCCATCTAAATGCCTAGTTTATATTGCATGCAGCTTTTGGAGTTTTCTTACCCATATAAAAAAATTACGCGAATATTGGTTGAATTCACATATTCTACGAATTTAAAACAAATGTGGTGGTGATATCTATATAAATCGGTAATAGTCTTCATGCTATGACGATCGCTTCGGTATGGTGGCTAAGATACTCGTTTACGTTCGGAAGGTGCCCAGTTCTAATCTTCCTTCATTGGTGACCCTGGCCCTGCAAAGAGAACCGCAGCAGTCGTGGCGCCATCTATCTACCGCAAAGGCAACCGAGCCGTCACACACGATGACGCAACCCACGCCGTCCCCCAAAATGCACAACTGTCACACGTCGCACCCAAAATGGTATCGTTCGTTCGCCTATTCGCTGAATCACTGGCAGGGGAGTAGTGTGGTGATGATAGCTATATAAACCAGTAATAGTCTCCATGCTCTGACGATTGTTTGGGAATGGTAGTTAAGATACCCGTTTTCGGATCGAAAGGAGCCCAGCTCTAATCTACTTTCACAAAAAAAAATGGAACACTTGAGAAAAATATTCTTTTTTGAAATGTGATTCTTTCAACCGACAATACTACTGTAAAAGAAATTATGCCAAAAACAAAAGCATAACGAAAACAAAGAGACAAACGTTCAGTCTTGAATTTACATTAGGATATTTTTTCTAAAATCTGCCGAACGGTATTTCAGATCATTAGTAAAATTTGATCCTTTAGAAAAGGTGCGAAATCAAATGGCTCAACTATTATTATATTTAGAGAGCTAATAAATAAGCATAACGTAATTAAAATTATTAATGAATATTGTTTAATAATCGAGTTATATGTATATGAAAAGTCTTACAAAAGTCGAAAAGCAGCGAATTCAACAATACTTTTTTTTTTTTTAGTGAAAAAAAAATTAAAAATTAAATAATCTTGGAAAGTCTAGTTGTGAAGCTAATTTTTTATTTTATAATAAACACTTCACTTTTATCTTATTTAAAGTTGTCAATATCTAATCAGTTGAAATAAACCGTTTAATGCAATTCTGAACTTTAACTGTCATCAGATAACATTTCTTTAAAAATATGGCAATTGTTTCAGTTTTCGTTGTCAGTTAAACCGTAAAATGCTTTGCTATCATTTAATCGAAATTACAAAATCTAAATACACTGAGAGCTAATGGATATAAGTATCTTTTACAATATTTAAATAATTATAATAAGTTCGAAATGTATAAATGTAAGATATTCCATTTGTAAGAAGTTAGATCATATCACATTTACCGAGGTCGGCAATTCTAATCAAAACAGTATTCCACATCAACGCCATCTAGCGTCCTTTTTAAAAACGCCGACATGAACCTTTTTCGCCAGAGGCCCACTAACATTCGTTGAGAGAAGTCGTGTTTAGCGCGTCAGCGCATTTTCGTCCCGCGCCAGGCGGTAAATCTTAATAGTACCATAACGAGTTCCCATCATTCGTCCGCGCCAGGCGGTAAAGCTCTATTAGCACCATAATGAATTCTATTTAATCTCAATTGCCTCCTTCTTAAAGTAAGTAATGTGATCTAACTTCCCTATTCTCCGAAATATGCTTATCTAATCCTCCTATTCTTTTGAAATATTCCCCATGTAAAATACTCCCCATAATTTTTAATAAATTGTTTAGTTTTCAACTAGTTTCTTTCTTGAACTATGTTGTCTACTTTTTATTTCAGTAATTAACTAACACACCCTAAAAAACCCCTAGACACCACGCCATAAAAACCCCGCCATCTGAAGAATCCAATCTTTTTGGAAGATTTCGGTTGGATTCCCACATAAATATAAATAATTAATTTTCCCCATTTTCAAAAGCTCTACATTGAGAGATCTTACATAAATAACAATGGAAAAAGCGATAGAATATTTGATTTTGGTAATAAATTCTGAGAATTAAATCTAAAATTTTATAAACTTTAAAAATAAAATTTAATGAGGGATATATATATATATATATATATATATATATGTGTGTGTGTGTGTATGTGTGGTGTGTGTAAACTCTCGAAATAATTTACAATTTGAGGGACCAATGAAAAGCTTCGAATTATCAAGAGTTCGAATAATATCAAGCAAGTAAAAAAAAAAAAAAACTCCATAGCTCATAAAAAGAAATTTTTTCTACCAAAGTTAACTTGAAACTATGTAATAAAAAGCAATAATTGTACATGTGTATTATTTGCTAAAAAAGGCATTTAAAGAAGTACATATTATACAGCATAAATACTGTATAAAAGTTAAAGTTCTGTATTGAAAGAATACATTTATCTATTAAACAACAATAAGTAATCAAATTTATTTTTAACTGTTTTATGGCATTCAATCTAACTTCGCAATATAGAAAAAATAAAGATTTAAAAACGTCCTCAACAGCATGGTTTTGAAGTGAGAAGTTGCATTGTTCGTTCAGCGAACTTTTGCTTTTATCAGAGTTATCGATTTAACGTCAATTTCAGCGTTAGATAAGGTTTCTCTTACAGTTATGTCCGTATCAATAAGTTAAAGTCAGATTTTGTTCTGCGAGAGCTTCTCAAAGGAACGGTTCAACATTCCATTCCATGAGTGTTTCGTTCACTTCAACCAGATTTGGTGTTGGGAATCCTGACATTTTTAGACAATTGTGAACTGCCAAAGCCTTGCCAATTCTGATCAAAGCTGTTAAATAGATATTGTTACATTATGTAAATTTTTAAGATGATCTAAAACGCTTGTAACGACTTCACGCCTATAAACAGTTTTGAAACGGCGTATGATATCTTGGTCGTGTGGCTTAAGTTTTCAGGTTTGAGTTTGGAGGGAAAAACTGAAGTTTAACACACATTTGATAAAGGTGATGCTTTTTGTTCACAGTGCAGTTGTCTAAAAACAACAAAACACGCCGTTTCTTACTATTCATATCCATTTTTAATGAAAGAAACCACATCAAAGTTTTCGGTGGTCATCCATGCAATGTGTGTTTTCTACCATGGTATTTTCCTTCTTTGAATGTAAATGCTTTTTCCTGCGTACACTTGAAAAAGAGTTCAGTTTCATCTATGTTTAAAAGGTTATTCTTTTATTAAATCTGTAGGCGAGTTTTGCAATTAGAACTAACACTACTGTAGACACTCGAGCTTTCCCGGCACATTTTTGTGAAGATTACTATCCCATCCTTTTTCTTAAAATTTGTAAGTCATCCCTTGCTATCCGAAAATTCGATTTCTAATTCTTCGGGTAATGCTCTAGCCTAGCGGTTCTAAAACTTTTGAAAGCCGCAGCCCCTTTTGTGAATCAGCCTGACATCGCAGACCCGCAAGAGTTTGAACGTCTTTCCTTGAATTTATAATCTTGATAGAAATACATGTTCTAGCATTTTTCATTGGGGGCAAATTTCTATCCAAAACCATCCGACGAGAAATCGATTTATATGAAGATGAGGGATTTAGAGGTAAATACTTGGAAAAGTTTATCTCGCACTGCTAACAGTACCACCAGCTAGCGTAGATGCCGAAATAACGTTTTCGACAGCTTGTAATTTTTGCAAGAAATTGCGTTCCAGGTTTAATGACAGTACAATTGATGCATTATGTTTTTTAAGAGATCATACTATAATAGTACCACAGACTGAATAGTGATATTTGTACTACTTGGGGATTTAAATAAATAAGACATTTCTTTATTTTTTTTGTGACATTTGCACTCTCTAATGAAACTGGCAAATTAAAAAAAAAATATGTGTGTGTATCAGTGTGAACACGCGGTAGAAGTTAACTTCTTTGGCTTATATGTATTGTTGTTGTCGTGTATGACAAAGTGCAGAGGTGCACTTGTCATAATTGAGGGTTGTCAGATCCCTGAGAGGTTGAATTTCTGCTCATCTTAGTCGCCTTTACGACACGCATGAGCTTAAGTTGGGACTATTCTACTCCGGTCACCACACGGAAGACTATAAAGATATCTTTTTAATACCTGATACTGAAGATGAGTTAATTTTAGCGAGATTGTATTTGGTGTTCTTGTCGAAGATTGTCCGAAGATTCTGTTAGGCTTAACGTATGACCCCTTAATGCAGCTGCATTCAAAGAAAAATTTTGAAGCTTGAAGTATTTTGCACTTTTCAATTTCTTTTAAAGTCTGCAGCGTAAAATATATTCTAAGAGAAGATCACTGGAAGGGTGATAACTTGGTAAACAAACATATAACATTTTATAATAGCACATTATAATGTCAATCATTTTAAATGTAAGGAAAATATGCCTTTGGGTACTAGTAGAGTTTTTGAATGGTTCGCGATAAAATTTACGTTGTATTATCTTGATACCCACCCATCCAAGATTTTTTTTGACAGTAAAAACCAAATTGAGAAATAACACTTTTCGTTTGCTTTCGGTTGTGATCATTTTAATACTAACAAACTTGAGATTTAAAATTTTTGGAAAAGAAGAGAATATACACCATTTGAACCCAGAAATCATCGATTATAAAATATCAGCATACTTTTTCATTTTTAGGTAGATGTCAAATGTAAATTGATCTTAGAAGAATTGAAGTTGGCCACTTATTGTATTTAATTGTAAATTAAGTTTTTATTTTAAAGTAATATTTTTAAAATTCCCAATTTTTTTCCTCATTATTTTTCAAACTTTTTTAAAAAAGTGCGGAAATTCGGAACCATAAATTTTTACCTTTTTCGTTCATTGCGTAACCGTAACTGTAACGCAACGAAAAAATTTTTTTACGTGCCATAAGAGAAAAAAAAAACCTTTTTTTTTTTTTTTTGAAATTTCATATGGTATCAAAAACCCGGGATCCCGGATTAAATCTAAAAAAAACCAATACCGGGGTTTGAACTTTGGTTCGAAATTGCAACCCATAAAGGGGTTTTAGAGGATAAATACCCAATGACGAGAGTTTTATAAGGAGATGTAATCATTTTACACTATTTTCTGTTGCTGAAGTATTAGCGAAACACAATTTTATTTTAAAAGAGACAAAAAATGTTTTTTCCCTTTGTTGAAATTAATACACATTTGTTGTCAATAAAAGTAGATATTTATTGAAAATTAAAATATTTTAAATTCCGAACTTGCAAAAATTCTTTTAAAATTAAATGCTCTGAGAAAAAAGTATTAATAATTAGAGCAAATATAGTATTCTCTTATCCAAAGTTCATTAATGTTTATGTAAATGAAATTTAAATTAGCAGTATATATTAAAAATTTTATTAAATAAAAATCGATTTGTTTCGAGAAATATTTTTTACAGCAAAAAAAGTAAGAGGTATTAAATTTTGCTATCTCTTTCTCGCAAAAATACGAAAGTAAAAATAAACTTATTCTATAAATGAAAAATTATTTATTGATTGGTTTTAATATGATTAAGAAAAAAATGATAGAGAAAAGCAAACCTGTTCGATTATATGGTCGGATTCAATTAATTTTCCATAATTTGTCTGTAAAAATCGTCTGCTTTAAGGTATCTGACTACGTTCGGAACCGTGATTTTAAAAAAGCGCAATAATGGATAATTTTCATGATATTCAGTGTCTCTTAGATTGGAATATATGTATAAAATTGTTTTAAGGATATTTTGACAAAAAAAATATTTAAATACAATATTTCGGCAAAAAAATTAACTTAGAATAACCTTTTTCAAAATGTTCTCCTTTTGTGAAAAATGCTTTATTATAATAATATTTTGCCTGTATATAGCTCAGACCTCTGTACAGAGGTTCAACTATGATTTTTGAAAAATTCGCATTATTTTCAGAGTTACAACCCATTGAAATAATTATCGGTGGTTTTTTATTAAAATTTCTCCCCTCTGTTGTCGTAAAACACGGATAAACCCACTTCTAAGTTATATATTTCAAAAATTCTAGTTGAGCCTCTGTACAGAGATCTGAGCTATATACAGGCAAAATATTATTATAATAGAAGCATTTTTCACCGAAGAAGAATATTTTGAAAATGGGTCATTCTATGTTCATTTTTTGTCAACATATTGTACTTAAATAATTTTTTATTGTTACTCTTTTTAAAACAATTTTATACACGTTTTCTAATCTAAGTAACACTAAATATCATAAATATTATCCATTTATACGCTTTTGCAAAATCACGGTTCTGAACGTAGTTGGATACCTTAATCGCAATTGATTATTAAAAAGTAAAACTAATTGTGAAAACTACGAGTAATTCAACTGCGTGTGCAAAAATGTTTTTCTAAACAACAAAGAAATCACTTTTCAGTTACTACAACAACTGAAAGTCAACGGAATCATAAAATATCACAGAAATTTAATTTTATATTCAGTTAGAAAGAATCTCAGCTGTACAACACGGGATTCTTTAGTTAATTACAGTTCAAAACATGTATTTTTTTATTTTACATAAACATTATTAAACATAAACATTATTACTTTATATACATATTATTTTTTTTTGCATAGTTGTACGGTTTAAATTCTTCATTACTGAATTTTGTCTAAAATATGTTTCATTCAAATGGCAACGTACTTGCACAGAATTAAAGATTAGAGATGTGTAAAAAATATAATTAAATTTATTTCACTGGAATGCCGTATTAAACTACTGTGTCGCCCATCCTATATAGTGCTTAGTGACGTGGACTGCTTGGCCGTAGGATCTCGGTTCGAATTCTCAAAAGCATTGATGTTTGTGAATATATAGTGCCTATGTGGCATACAGGCAATCTAAATATTTGTCTAGCTGAAAGCCCTCTAGAGAGCTAGGTGGAAGGGGTAAAGAGGTGGAAGTTTCTCAATTGTACCCAGGGTGTTCTCTCTAAAGAATGAGGTGGAACTGAGCTAAATCGTGCTGCCCCCCTTTTTGGTCCCCAACGAGGGGGGTAAAAACAACCCCCCTCCAAATGAATTTTCGTGGGGCTCGATCTAACACCCCGTCGATCAGGTGGCATAAGAAGCAACAAATAAACTACTATAATAGTATTCTACTTTAATATTTTCAAGCAACCATTTAAGAATAAAATTTATGTCTCTCATTTTTCATAAAAAAAAACATTTTTTTTTTGTATATTACATCAGCGAAAGTAAAGTGTGAGGAAGTAACCCTTGCGTTTCTTTAAAAAAACACAGTTATATTTACTGTAAATTTAATAAAAAATAAAACGATAAGAAATATTTGCAGTAGAATTCTATTGAAATATGCTAAAAATAAGCATGACATTTTTTTAAAGGAAAGTTCAACTGTCATGTATAAATTAACAACAATTATTCATTTATTTTCTGGCTTACATTTTTTTTATTTAAATGCCACAGAAAGCGAAGAATTTTTTTAAAATAGACGGACCAAACAAATAACATCAATCAATCTTTCTTTAAGCTGTTTTTCGTAATTCAAAGTTTTTGGGGGAAAAGATGAAAAAGTTTTTTTTCCACGTTACTAAATATCGCTTTTCATTGTTTAAAGGTTATTAACTCCAGGTGTAGTTGTTATTCTATTGTAGATTGTGCAAATTTAACACTTCCTTTGTATACATAAGTTTAAGTTATGGTCTGTATGTTTCATTTATTTATTAATGCATATCTATTAATAGTTGAGGCACCAGAAAAATAACATTTGTACTATTGTCAATATGATATTATGAAATGTTATGCTTAAAATATAGCTAAGCGGATAGTTTATCGATATCAAATGTAGTTTTCTAGATAAATTCACCGTTACATTTGTCAAACAGGAAATTATTTAAAGAAAGGTATTTTATGTTTGAATCTTTTACCTATATATTTTATACCTATAAATTATACAGGGTGGATCATATAAAAGTGACTAGGATGAATGGAAACGTTCATCTCTCGGACGTGAATGCGACACGCAAACCATGCTGTTTACTGGATATAGCAATGAATGACTGGGACATGGATCTTTCTTTTATTTCTGATGAAGCCTAGTTCTACTTAAAGGGTTAAGTCAACTCACGGAATGGCAGATTTTGGGCAGCGAATAATCTATGTAACTTGCTCCATACACCATTGCATAGTCGGAAGGTTGGTGTTTGTGTGCAGTGTCTGCAAGGCCGAATTATTTTTTCCATTTTTTTCATCAGACAGCAAATTCAGACAACATTTTGAATTAATTTGTGGCAGCATTAGCTGAGGAAGAAAAGACCTACAGTTACTTCCAACATGATTTTGAAACTTTACACATCCTTCCGAACCATGGATCCCTTTTACATAATCTTCCCTCCTGACAGAGTTGTTGACAGAGGTCAGTATGGTCTTGGCCCTAGCTGGCCACTCAAGTCACCTGATCCGTCAGCGTGCGATCACTTTTTATGAAAAATTCTCAAGACAGAGGTGTATCACAACAACCCTCATAGTCTTCAAGAACTTCAGCAGAACAAAAATTGATGAAATTGCATCAATTCCAGCATTCCAGCTTCGATTTGCAATCCGCAACTTACTGATCAGGCTCAAAGGTGTCGAGAGATGAATGGTGGTCATTTTAAACATCTGCTGTAAACAAGTTAGCAAACTATTTCCTTTCCTTTGCCGTGTTTCTTTATAACCTAAAGCTGTGTTCTCCGGGTCACTTTCAATTGCTTCATCTTGAATAATTATCTGACATGTATTGAAGATTCCAACTCTTGCCTAGCATCAATTTTTCTTGCTTTTTTTTAAAATTTAACGTTTGCTCAGTGAAGCTCAGGTCTTAATCAAGTGTTCATGGTTGATATTATTGTTGTCGAGTCTTGGATCCCAGTCCTGATGCCACAAAAAAATTGTCATGTAAAACGGCTGATGAGCATTAAATCTGTAGAGGCCCTCTCGAGAAGGTTTGGTACCGAAGTTTAGAGAAGGGAATGCCATCTCAAAGTGTTGCATAGTTATATTTTATTAGTCACAGTCGCATCGTCATTTAAGCATGGTTCAAAATTACTAGGTACGTCACCAATAACGGTTAATAAACAATCAAGCAATTGGATATTAAGTACATTAATGGCCTATCTGGTGCTATAATAACTATTGCTGCTTGATGAATGAAGTGGAGCTTGAAGTTTGGGGAAATCAACTCCCAAGGCGGGTGGGGTTGCGATAGCATTGCAGATGAAAATTCCAGTTTCTGAGCTATAAGACCTTCAGATTTTAAATTTAAGAAGCGTGTTTCTCTTGTTGAATTGAGATCTGCTGAAAACGGGTTTGGGGATATAGACTCCGAAGGAAGAAGGAGGAGTAAAAGATAAATATACTTCCGTTTTAAAAATCCAGTCCTGTCTTTTTTAAATCAATCGAGAGGTATAAAAAGGTCTTTGATTATGATCAAAAGCTTAACACTAAGACTTAGATATGAAAATAATATACATTCATGCAACAGTAAATTTTAGTAAAGTTTGTGAATTATATAATCACAGTAGAGTATAAAATCAAAAATAATAAAATCTGGTAAATTTTAGTTAAAATGATATCTGGGATTCCCAGGGTACCCCAAAAATAGCACCCAAATTCTCCATATCTAGATTCCTCGTTGGAAGTTCATAAAATATGCTCTAAGAACTGTATATGTGAGCATATTTTTCTAGGAAAATACGAAAAACAAAGTATGCCGGTGCAAAGAAAAAACACCGTATTATGCACATTAGCAGCAGTACAATAAAACCCCGAACTCTTACGTGATAGGTGGAACTGAATGATATAACCGCGTAAGTCGAATTCACGTAACTCGTGATTTCACTTAACTAATTTCACAAATAAATGCTTATAAATTATTTTTAGTTGGAGCTGGAAACGAAAGAAAATAATAATTTAGAAAAAAAATATTTAGTAAAATCTTAAATATAACAAAAATACAAAATTATACGAACCGAAGTTATTCTGATGTGGAAGGTTTCATAAAATCTAACAAGGTAATCTGCCACCCTTAAAGATGTTTTGGTAGTACAAAATTTCCTCGTACATGCTGGTAATTTTTTTAAATCCTTATTTTCTGAAAAAATGGGCTCTTCGTTAAAGTCTATATTTTTTAAAATTTGGACGGAAGAGAACGGAAGAGCATCTATGGAAGAGTACGTTTTAATCTCCTTCCGTTTACATTTTTTTTTTCAAATATATTTAAAATGCATGCATATTTTATTGAAAATTTCAATAATTGTAGCATAAAAATAATATAATTCTATAAAATAATTGTCGAATATATTTTTTTAATTTTTCAAAACATGTTCCAGAAATTATGACAAAACCCATGGGAAAAAGGGGGAAACAGTGACTTTGCCCTCTATTAGATACCGTATCAACAGATTGCAAAAAGAATTAGTGAATTCGATACTGTGTATTTTCGGAACCAAACTTGGAGAGATGAAACTTGAAATTGTAAATTTTTATAATACAGGCGGTGTTGATATCACTGATGAAATGTGCAGTATATATGACGTAACGCGAATATGTAACCGTTGGCCATTATGAATATTTTATCATCTACTTAATACTGCAGGAATTAATGCTTCCATTGTCTATATCATTCGGGTTTTACTGAAAAAAAATGAGACATTCAATATTATTAGAGGAGATTAGAATGGATCTTGTGCAGCCACAGTGGCATACAAGATCGGAACTCCCAAACCTTAACGAAACACTCAAAAGAAGCTTTACTGACACAGAAGACATTAAAAAAAAGCAAAATTTCCCAAAAAGGGTTTGGCACTGTTTCTTGGTAAAAGTGTAAAAATTATTTGTTTTGTCTTCAAGTAAAAAAAAATATGGCTGAAAGCTAGGGAATACAAGTCTCCTCGAATGTTTGAAAAAGGATTAAAATATTTTTCTACTTTTACTATCCTTATCATATTAATTATAAAGTATATTTGTTATTGGTATATACGTTTTACTTATGGTTTACGAAAAAAATATAAAATTGTCTACTTAAAAAGGAAAATTTATAGGTTTAGTTTAGATTAATGTTAGTCTCATTTGTAAGCAATAAATTTATTAATTTTATTTGTATAATACAAAAAACATCTTGTACTTCTTAAATATATGTCATGATTGACTTAAAAATTTTTCATATTTAAATACACGTGTTAAGAGTTTGGGGTCTTCTCTACACCCCGCGAGTAACGGCGGCAGCAAAAACAGGCGCAGTGACCGCGGGTTAATGAATATGCATATACAAATAAACAAAACTCTAAATCAGTATGTTTACATTTTCAATTAAAAATTCTTCTTGCTTTTTCCATTATAATATTTTAGCTTAGGGGCATATTGCGCTCAATTTCGTCGTCAATCCATATAGAAAGTCGGTTTTTCATTTCCTCCATTGTATTATTTCTAGAACGGGTAATTCCAGTTGCAGAGCTTCTCGTAGTTGCAGTTGCCAATGACAGTATTTTTTTCTTATTCTTAAGAATAGTCCTTATTGTTGAAGCTGCCAAATTCAATGCAGCACCAGTTTCAGATTGACGTTCACCAGTATTTAATCTTCTAATCACTGGCATTTTAGTTTCTAGTGAAATGCTTTTACTTGTTGCTTTATTTTCGTGTTTTTTACTATCACCTATGATTAAAAACTATGTCAACAAATGTTTGAAACGATACAAATATGTTCGTATAACACCGCAGGAAAGAAGAAACACACGTAAACTGCTTCGGATATCGGGAAGCCTAACTCTTCGTGCAGTATTTCGGGGAATCCCACAATTGAAATAAAAGAGCGTCAAACCTAAGCAGCGTTAACCCGCGGTCACTCGCGCCTGTTTTTACTACCGTCGTTACTCGTGGGGTGTAGATAACACCCCAAACTTTAAACACGTGTATTTAATTATGAAAATAAAATTAAGTCATTATGATACATATTTATAAAGTACAAGATGTTTTTTGTATTATACAAATAAAATTATTAAATTTGTTGCATACAAATGAGACTAATATATTAATTTAAACTAAACATACAAAATTTTCATTTTAAAATACATAATTTTATATTTTTTAATAAACCAGTATATATAAAACGTATATACCAGTAATAAATATACTTTATATTTAATGAGGTAATGATAGTAGAAAGTATAGAAAAATAATATTTTAATCATATTCCAAACATTCAGAGCAGACTGTATACATATGCTCAACTTCTCGCGGGAGTTCTCAGCCTCCCAGATAAACTTTTGAAGGTCAGTACATTCCAATCGTTCGAGAAAGAGGGTTGCCATCAGGCCTGAGGGTTCAATGACCTAAAATGTGCAGCTACAGAAAAAAAATCGTGGTTCTGCGCATTCTTTTTAAAATCCTGGTAGGATTTTCTTGTTGCTGGGGTGTACAGAACACCCCGCGCGAGTGATCCCGAGTTAAGCGGGGTCTTCCTGTATTTGAAAATATTTATAAAGGCAGATATTCACAGTGGCCATTGTGCATATCAAGACGTGGAATGGATGAGTAGACACGTCGCACCAGCGCGGTGTCCACCAAAGTACAAGCAGCATGCAGATGAGCAACTAAGTCGTTTTTGTGTCCTTCCATCTCGATACTTCATACCTTGAGAGGACCTCATAGCAAAAAAATTCCAACGGTGTTAGATCAGACGATCGTAGTGGTCATAGAGCCAGAGTCCCATGTCCGATCCAGCTGCCGGAGTATGTAATTTCCAACCAATCACATAGAGAAGCACACAAATGTACCGGAATCCCATCATGAACCATCATCATTCATCGTATTTTTCACGTAAAATAGGGATCGTACAAGTACAATTTCTTATGCATTTCTTATGAACTCCCAATGAGGAATCTGATTGAGCAGATTTTGGACACTGTTTTTGGGATACCCTGTATGTAGTAAACTTTTTAAAAATTGTCTAAACTGTCACAAATAAAGCTCTTAAAAAATGTATAACTCTTATTATTTGTTTTTGAGCACAATGTTATTATTACTAACACATTTTTTTTGAAATTTATATTTTAAAATAAATTCCACTTTTACATCATTTGGAAAAATCGTCAACTTTCTTCGAACCTTTGCAGTAATTTGTATGCATCGTTCTAGATTACCATAAAACACATGACTGTAAAAAACAAATATTACTTCTCTTAGATGCATTTATCATTTGAATTGGTATTTTATGTCTTCCTTAAATTCGAAATTTCTTTAAAACACTTTTCTTTATTTTAAAAAGTCCAGCAAGCCAATGATTTTTGATTTATATACCTTATTCTATTCTTCTTAAAGACGCGTGCCACGTTTCTAGCGGAAGGCCAATTCATTTTTATGACTGATAATGTTCAAAAGCATTTACTATTGTTTCCCGTTCTTCTAATAGAATGATTTTCTAAATTTTGGCCCTTTTAAATAAAAAGAAATATTGCTAACTCAACATTTGCAGCACAAAATGGAAATGATTTCTACCGTTCAGTTTTGAATTCAGTTTTCAGTTTTTTTTTTCTTCTTCCTTTTTGAATGGTATGGATTTCGCAAACGATAAAATGCTTCAAATTTGTATTTTGTTCTGAAAAAAAAAAAGTAGTATTCAGTTAAAATTCTGAAATAGTTAAAATTGAATAAGATATTTTATAGCTTAAAATGAACTGTTGGCTATAGCCTAGTTTAATGACCCTTTGGGCATTTTCCCCAGCTTTTGTTACGATTTTATTTATATTCTATTATAGGGAAATTGGCGTTAAGCCAAATGTCACTTTATAGCATCTACGAGTATTATGTTTGACATTAAAAAAAAGTAATGTAAAAAATACACCATATAAATCTTTATTTGATTTATTTCCGACAAGTAATCAGAATAATGTTTCGACCTTTTTGAATTGATGCCAAGCATTTTACTATAGGATTCTATTTACAATTCATTGAACATGGTACGCTTTACTTAGTTAAGTATGGGAAACTGGCAACGGTTCAAAATCAGTTTTTTCGGTTTTAACAGAAGACCCAAAGAGAGGCATGATTTTCCACAGAACTTATAAAGGGTAACGGTCAAATTTTCAATAAAACATTGAATCCTTTTTTATATCACAATACATTATATTCTTTTCATATTATAATTTTTCAACTTTCTTTAACCTTGGCCATAATTATTTTCTTATTCAGATTGACAGAAGTTACTTCCAATTATAATCTTCATTTCAGTTGAAGAAAACCTTGTTGGCAGGATTAAAATTTTCAATCCATTTCCATCATTCATTTGCATTTTAAATAACTAACAAAATTTTACCCCAAACCTTAACTTTCTGAAAATTCAATTTCAAAACTTTATTTTATTTCAGTATATGGTTTTATTTATTTTAGGTTTGAAGTAAAAAAATATGAAAGTTAGTAAGTATCATTATTATAAAAAAGATAGATAAATGTAAATATTTGGAGGCGTGAATTTGAAAGATGATCGATCACTTAATTAACACAATGGATAACATTAACACAGACATTGCGTTACTTCGTTTTTCCATCTAGCTGTTCTCATCTCTCTGGTATTTCTATCTTTCTTTTTTACAAAACAAGCCCGGGATCCCCGTTCTTCCAGGGGGAATTGAAAAAAATTTAAACAATAAAAAAATTAAAGGATAAAGAAGTTTTAATGATTAATTTTTCGTGAATTCAAACAAAAAACAAAAAAAAAATCCAGCTTTTTCAATTCAGCTGAACAAAAACATGTTTGTTAAATTTTGTCTGTAGATCAAAGTTAAAAAGGTTTATTTTTTTAAACCCTTAATCCCGGTCATTCTTTAAAACACCTTCCCGCTGATCTCCCCAGAAAGAAACATTGTTACCCTTTTTGTTAATTTTAACGCTTAAATACTGTCAATAATTTATATCTGGGAAAATAATATTAATATTATTTTTTGTTGTATTTTTTTTATGTTAAAAAACTTCCACAACCTTTTCCCCTTTAAAAACTGTTTTTTTCTGAAATAAAAAAATAG
>BMAV01026114.1:0-17172 GCA_019973955.1 Trichonephila inaurata madagascariensis | reverse complement strand
CTCATTTCCGCTTATTTTATCTGTGTATCTTTACATAGGAGAAAGCTCTAATACTGAAATTTTTTGCGTTGGTTTATGAACTGAAGCTGTACCAACGCATTCAATTATTTTTTATTTGTCACAAGTTTCAGTTAATGTAAAGGATCTGGCAACAGATTTGTTTTGTTCTGATTTATTCGCGATATGCTCTTATTCGATTTGAGTCATGGAATAAAGTGATTTGTGTTTAAATTTTGTCCTTATGGAATTCTTAACGCTAAAATTTTTTTCTTAATGATTTATTCAAAACTACTTACTTCTTTCCTGTTCTTAGATTCATTAGATCATTTTTTTTAATTTTAGAGTTCGCTAAGTCTATTTAAATTAGAATCTCATTCACATAATATACCTTTTTTTAAAATATATTTTTTGCTTTCTTTTTCAGTCATCAAATTTTGAAATAGAATAAAAGATCCTTTCTGTCAGTGCTTAAATTAATCATCTATCAAGAAAACACTGTCTTTGAAAATAGTAATTGAATCAGATACATTTTGTACTTCAATAAAATATAAATAACTAAAAGAAGTAAAGAATTTTGTCTTCCCAAGACATTACACCTCTAGTTTGGCACTATCCATAGCAAAAATATTTTTTTAAATCCAAATCATTCTGAAGAAGGAAACCAATTTTCTGATAGCAGTTAGAATACTTTTTTCTTTAAATTACTTCAACTCGTTCAACTAACATTGTTATCTTTGAGATAATATTTAACGTAATGCAAAATGAAACAAATTATATATATATATATATTTGGTTGGAGGAGGAGGTGACATCAATTTTTTTCCAGTAATTTTATGTTTCCTTTTCACGAATTTATTCTTTACAACTCAATACAAACCAACAAAGATAAGACAGTTTAGCAGTTTAAACAGTTTTAGGCAAGTATACCTATGCATTTATTATTTTATATAAGCAAAAGCTTTTCAATAGATGATGTTTAACTTTACATATAATTAATTCTTGAAGAGGTTTGTAATTGATAAAAGAAGATTTAATTTACTACTCTATAATTATTTTCAATAAAATTTATAATAATCAAAAATTTAATATAATAATCAAAGATGTTTATAGTTGAAATAAGAAATATATATTAAATGGTCTAATTATCATTAGTTATTTATATTGTGAGTATATATTAGTATTATATTATTTATTTGACATTTAAACAAATTTCAATCAATTTTTCCTTTATATCAATGAATTTGATATTTTCCTTGATGCAAAACTTTACAAATAACAATTTTTTATGCTCAATTTTTCCTTTAATATGCAAATGAAGAAATCCTAAATTGAAAGCAAATAAAACCCCAAAAAAATTAAATTTTATCAATGATTTATTTACACAGGAGAAAAATATTTATGCATTGATATTATGCATTAATATAAAAGTTCTTTCGTCGGGGTTTTTTACTTTTAAAAACGCTGCTGGTTTTGATCCAGGGATACATTTTCTTATGATAACTATTGACAAAAATTATTTTCTTCCCCAATTATAAAGTGTACTTTTTCTTCTGGAATGAAAAAACACAGCTTTTTATAAAAATTATTATAAAAAACTTGAATTTTTTTAAAAAAAAAGGATCTATATCCTGATTCTGTTTTTGGGGTCATAAATAGCCCTTAGAGAAAAAATTATTTTTTGAATAGTAAAAATTAAAAAAGTTTTTTATTTTTTTTTTCGGAATTTTTTGTAAAAGGAATGATTTCTATACGGCAATTATTTGCGTATAATGTCAACGATATTTGTAAAAAGAATATCATAGTTATTTTTTTCAAAAAAATTTTTTTTTGGTGGACTAGCAACAAAAAGAAATCGTTTGAATTAGAATATTATACATATTAAAAATAGTTTTAAGTTAAATTTGAGGGGGGAAAAAAATTATGCAGAATAATCTAAAAATTTAAAATATATTTTATTTATTTCATTTTTTTTTTATATTTGTTTTATTTATTTATATATTTTTTAATAATTTTTTTTATAGTTATAATTCTTTTAATATCTAAAATATTATTCAAACTTTTAAGCAAAACTACTTTCTTTGAATTTTTAAATTTTGAAAATCTTTTGATTTATTTTAACCCTTAAAAGTGAAAAAAAATTTTAAATTTTTTTTTGAAAATTAACTATAACTTTAAAAAAAAACCTTTTATATTTAATTTATTTTATTTTTTTTTTTTCAGCACTTTTCAAGATTTTCATTTTTTTTTTTTTTTAATTTTTTTTTTTTTTTTTTTTAATTTTTTTATTTAATTTTTTGGATTCCATTTTTTTAAAAGCTAGACAAAAAGGCCCCAAAGGGAATAAATAAAATAGAATGACTTCCCAATCTATCTTCCAGTTGCTGCGGGAAATTGATGTTTAGAAAAGAGGCGAACAGAACAACAAAAAAAGGGAAAACCCTGAAAAAAACCCAAGGAAAGTAACTTTCTGGGAGGGGAAATGGAAGGAAAAAAATGAAAAATTTGTTAAAAAGGCCAAATTTTTCCAAATATAACTGTTTTCATAGTTATAAAAAAATTCATTCAATGTTTTTGACTTTTATTAAGTCGCTCACTTTTTTAAATAATCTATATTTGAAAGTGTTTTTATGATATTTTTTTTTGATTTTTTTGCGGCTTTGACTGATTTTATAAAATTTTTTGGGTTTTTTCTTTGTTTTTTTTTTGCTTTTAATAAGAAAAAGAAATAATAGTTCTGCTAACAAATAAAAAAAAAATTTCAATTCAGACCTATTTAAAAAACGTACCCTGTTGTTAAAGCAGAAAGCCTCTTCACCCTCTGTGTTCTATCTAAAATGCCGTATCGAATACTGATTTCACAAAAGTTCAACATGTGAAATTCTATGTATTGTACATTCAAGCGATACATAGTTTAGAGTATTCCCACGCTTTGATAGGGAACTTAAAACAATAAAACAATACAATAGAAAATCAGGTTGTCATCCGTTATTTAAATATGGCTAAAAAAAACTGAAATTCTATTTTAATACTGACCATAATAAAATAAAATAATTGAATTTTCAACATAGTTTACAATT
The DNA here is from genome assembly GCA_019973955.1 of Trichonephila inaurata madagascariensis. Classification (NCBI taxonomy): domain Eukaryota; kingdom Metazoa; phylum Arthropoda; class Arachnida; order Araneae; family Nephilidae; genus Trichonephila; species Trichonephila inaurata. The sequence goes on along the minus strand of BMAV01026114.1, from coordinate 14,095 downwards.
AGTAAACAATCGCTTTGTTAAAAAATTTAAAAAATCATAAAATTTAAATTTAAATTTCAGTTTAGAAAATCTGGCTTGAAATAATGTACGCTTTCGAAAAGAAAAAAAAGAAGAAAAAATCTAATTTATATTGATTGTGTCATTTAAAACACAAGAGCTCTCTTGTGTTGATTTTCCACCCTTATTCTTCTCAAAGTCTCTCACTCTCTCTCTCTTTACTGAAATTTAAAATTTCATCTAAATATCATTTTTCTACCTTCGTTATTAAAACCCTCTGCCATTCTCTTTATTTTGATATAAACTTTTTATTGTCTCACGTTTTTTCCGAATGATCGAATAAATAAAACAAAATGTGTCTGGAAACCACACTATCAAAAGTTCAATCTTTTAAACGTGGTCTCCTCTTTTTATTTCATTTTCCACTCCAATGCTCTGTGGAGTGGCAGTAAAAACAATAGTACTCGGAACAAGAAAAAAACAAAGCAATTTTTTGAGGGGTTAGAAGAATTGAAAAGAGTGAAGTTCCAAAGCACATTTTGGAAGAAGTAAGTCGTTAAACAAAATTGCTGTGTCGTCACTCTGTTACTTCCATAATGCTATACTTTCTCAATCAGTGTTTAACAACGTATTTCGGCAGATTGTATAGTTCGTGTATGAAATATTAAAATAAATCCATTAATCACTATCTCGAAGTTAACGTTCTTCGATTATATATGATTAAAAATTTAATTGTTCGATTGAGCTATTAAGATTGAATTTATTCGAAACTAGAATTGCTTATGATTTCTTAACATTTCTTAACGTGTAATTTAAATATCCTCAAAACTCTTATTTATATTGCTACTGTAATCACAGTGAAATATAAATTACAATGTATTTGAGTTTTTAACATATACGTTATAAAGGCAAATTTTTACTTTCACTGCGTTTTAAGGTATCCTACTACGTTCGGAACCGTGATTTTGCAAAAGCGTAAAAATGATAAAATTTATAATATTCAGTGTCACTTAGATTACAAAATGTATATAAAATTGTTTTATAATAGTATTACAATAAAAATTATTTAAGTGCAATATTTTGACAAAAAATGAACATAGAATGACCCATTTTCAAAATAGTCTCCTTTTTGTGAAAAATGCTTCTATTTTTGCTAAATTTTGGCTGTATAAAGCTCAGACCTCTCTACTGAGGCTCATCTATAATGTTTGAAATATATAACTAAAAAGTGGGCTTATCCATGTTTTACGACAACAGAGGGGAGAAATTTTTAAAAAAACACCGATAATTATTTAAATGGGTTGTAACTCTGAAAATAATATGAATTTTTCAAAAATCATAGTTGAGCCTCTGTACAGAGGTTTAAGCTATATACAGGCAAAACATTATTATAATAGAAGCATTTTGCACAAAATGATAACATTTTGAAAAAAGGTTATTTTAAGTTAGTTTTTTGCCGAAATATTGTATTTAAATAATTTTTTTGTCAAAATGTCCTTACAACAATTTTATACATGTATTCTAATCTAAGTGAGACTAAATATCATGAAAATTATCCATTTATGAGCTTTTTTAAAATCATGATTCCGAACGTAGTCGGATACCTTAAGAGAGTATTTACATTTATAAAAGATTCTGATTTCTGACATTAAATACTTTGAAAAAAATATTAAATTTAATCAATTTATATCTCATATTGATTTGAAATATTTTTACAAGTACTCGCTGTTGGTGCCTAAATATTGCTGCATTTTTGTATAATTAATCAGATCCAGGAAAAGTTGACAATCGAAAGACCTTTATTGTGGCTTAAGAAATCCTTAGAAATATGAAAAACAAATTATGCTGTTTATTAGTGGCACGTGCATAGATTCAACATTAATGTAAAATATAGAAATATTAAAACGTTAAATAAATAAATTTTAAAATCAGAAAATAATATTATTTTTAGACATTTTTTCAAACTGTTGAAAAGTTCCAATTTTGGGAGATATCAACATTGCACACAGACATCCTTTAAAATAAGGTTCTTTATATATTTACATCACAACCATTTTAGGGTAATGTGGAACACATCCCTGTTTTAACTAAATATTGTGTGCGTGTAGACGTTAGTGAATATGTGTGAAATGTATTTATATTTAGAATGCTTGATGTTAGTTTTTTTATTAGCTTAATTAATATAACTATAATACATATAAGTGTAATATTAGTTTTTATAATTATTTTTATTAATTTAAGTTGAAATGCATATTAATTAATTTACTTAACGATAAATGTCAGTTGTTTGGAATTAATTTATCCAAAATTCCCAATTTACTAATTTTAGTGTTTTGCCATTTTTTTTTTAATTAATGCATTTTAATGTCATAAATTGTTTTTATATTCTCTTGTATAACATGATGTTGCTTTCATAGAAGAATATTGACTAGCAATTATTTCCTGGAGTCTCCTGTTCTGATCGCTATAGAAAAGTTAGTATAATCTTTTTAGTCATTTATCGTCTTAAGCGTTTTAAATTTTGGCAAACTAAATTAGGCGCTTTTAAATATATTACATACCAGTACTTTTAAATAAGTAAATTACTTTTTGGTGTTATATTATAACGGGGAATTATAGGCTTTTGCAAATAATTTTTAATATTTAAAAAAAAATTAGTTTTTTTCTTTTCTAATTATATTTTTATCCCAATAATAAAAACAAATAAAAAGAAAAGATTCGCAAATGAAATATTTTTAATGCTGCAGTCGTAAACCAAAAACTAAAAGCTTCCTAATGTGCCTAATGTAATGTTCTTAATAATGCTTCCTACAATGGATATTCCTTTATGTCTTGTACTATCTTGAGATGTATTCTTGCCTCATGCCTATTGTTTCGCATTACAGTTATAATTATAGTAATTCACACCATAAATCTCAGTCTGTTAGGGTATGTAATAAATATGTACTTGTATAGCGTCTTAAATAACAAAAACTTAAGAATGTATCGAAGTCATCAGAGAAATGACAAATCTCCCTTCCCCCAAACTCGCCAAAAATTTATATAATAATCGCTAAGCTGAAATAATTTGCTAAAGAAGGAATTACAGTATCTAAGCCGAATCTCTTAAACGTCTTTTTACCGTCAGAAATAATAATGTTGCGCGATCGTAATCAAATGTAAATGTTGCAAATGTATGTTACAATGTCCATAAGCATATTACAAGTCAAAGTATCAGGAGTTACTTAAGGTATTCGACTACGTTCGGAAGATTGATTTTGCAAAAGCGCATAAATGGATAATTTTCATGATATTTAGTGTCACATAGATTAAAATACATGTACAAAATTGTTTTAAAGACATTTTAACAAAAAAACTCTATTTAAATACAATATTTTGGCAAACAATTATCTTAGAATAATCTTTTTTCAAAGTGTTCTCCTTTTATGAAAAATGCTTCTATTATAATATTTTGCCTGTATATAGCTGAGACCTCTCTACAGAAGCTCAACTAGAATTTTTGAAATACATAACTTAGAAGGGGGTTTATCCATATTTTACGACGACAGAGGGGAGCAATTTTAAGAAAAAAATGCCAATAATTATTTCAATTGGTGGTAACTTTGAAAATAATGAAAATTTTTCAAAAATTCTAGTTGAGCCTCTGTAGAGAGGTCTGATGAATATACAGGCAAAATATTATTAGAATAGAAGCAGTTTTCACAAAAGGAGAACATTTTGAAAAAAAGTTATTCTAAGTTAATTTTTTGACAAAATATTGTATTTAAACAAAAAAATTTGTCAAAATGTCCTTAAAACAATTTTATGCGTGTGTTCTAATCTGAGTGACACTAAATATCATGAAAATTATCCATTTATGCGCTTTTTTAAAATCACGTTTCCGAACGTAGTCGGATACCTTAAAAGAGGTAGCTGGTTTTTGATGAGGTGTCACGAATGGTGTCCTTGATTGCAACGTTGGTAGAAGTTGATTCGAACTGTCCATCTTCGAGTCCAGAGAGCCGTGGCTAGTTTCTACTCCTATGGCAACTCATCCGATTGGGAAATTTAATTGTTACACATGACTTTTAATTACGAATGATAAATCCAACGAGAAATAATATGAAGAAAATGGTGTTTTTTCAGCTTCCTAAATTTGATTCTCCATGGTATTTAAAGCAATATAACTGCTCTTCAATGCAGAAAATAAACCTATAACAGCAAACCAATTGCATAGATGAAAAGCACATACAATCAAAATAAATTTTAATCAGAGATATAGACTAAGAAAGATTTTCAGTGCTTCTGGAGAGATTATAAATCTCTCAGTTGTGCCATCACTTTAAAGAAAATTTTGAATTTTAATGAACATTTTATGATCACATTCTCCATGACCCATACACATGTCAGAAAATATTGAAGTTAATCATGAAATTTAAAGCATGCATCTGTGCAAATTAAGCATTTTTCAACTACAATTTTGAAATTAGTGATTATTTGGAAAAAAATTTCCAAGTAATATTAATGAAAAAATGCATATTTTAACTTTAAATTTTTTTAATATTTTGATATGTATGTATCAAAATATTCTGAAGGAAGATTAATAGGAGATAACTTTCTTCTGCCACTAAAATCTATTAAAATGTAACTTTGTTCATGGACATTTTATAGAAATTTAGTGACATTAGTGTTTGCCTATTTTCTTAAAAAAATTAAATAAAATTATTAAATAATGTCCTTTATAAAATCTCTTTGAGCCTTTTCAAAGCGATGTATTATTTTATGTTTTTATACAAAAAGAAATAGATTGTAAGGGAAGTTTGTGACGGAGAGGAAAAAATCAACATTTCCAACATGATGTATAAACGAGGAACACAAATGAAATGTTTACGAAAAAGGAGTGTTGACAAGTTCCAAAAGCAAAGTTCAGATTTTCTTCTGTTCGATTTTTGTACTTGGCTGTGATATTTTTTTTTTCAAAAATGCTTCAGATTTTTAATTAAAATTTCTGTTCTTCCAATGGCAAGGAGTTATACTTATCTTTCGAGTAAAAAATATTGTCATTCACAAACATACACAATTTTGGGAATTGAATTCTATTTTCTGAATTAAATCTTTTCGGTGAACTGACGCTCTCTGCATCAGGGTACTAGTTGTAAAAAAAATTCTACATGTCTTGAGGATAAAGTGTTTTTTTTTAACCCACTCTCCAATTTTTAACATTCTCGTTTCTATTTTTTGTTTCGAATGTTGTTGTTTTTTTATTTAACGTTGTTATTTATGCTTTTGGAAAATTTACTAAATTAAAAAAAATGTTTTGCAATCTGTGTGTGAGTAGAATATATTTACTCGGTTTTACGCTTTCACAACATATTCTCGAAACGTATAGAACAATTCTGATTTTCATGTCGTCGAAATGTTCTTTTGAAATTCCCTATTGTTTCAATTTTAGGCATGGAAAATTGAATGAAGAATTCCATGTATTTTAAATGTCATGTGTGATTTTTTTTTAATATTTAAATTATTCACCTACAATTCGGACATATTTTATTGCTGTCTCTTGTTGAAAGATACTAAACTTTTAATTAATGCATGAAAAAATGTTTACCAAAGCTAAAAAAATATATTTAAGTTTGTGCTATTCAAAATGAGGAACAGTGCACTATTAGATAGATTTTCAATATTAAAACACTATCTACAATGCATTTTCTTTATTATTCTCTCTTTTCAAAAAAGGAAATATATGAAACCCTTTATTTTAAATCCATCCATTCCATGTTTTTTTCCGAAAAAGAGAAAATCTGAGAAAGAAAACTTCTTTATTTTCAATTTTCTTCGAAATCGTTGTTATTAATTTATAATTTTAAGGTATCCAACTACGTTCAGAACCGTGATTTTTCAAAAGTGTATAAATGGATAATATTTATGATATTTAGTGTCACTTAGATTAGAAAATGTATGTAAAATTGTTTTAAGAATAGTATTACAATAAAAATTATTTAAGTACACTATTTTGACAAAAAAAGAACATAGAAAGACCCATTTTCAAAATAGTCTCCTTTTGTGAAAAATGCCTCTATTATAATAATATTTTGCCTGTATATAGCTTAGACTTCTGTACAGAGGCTCAACTAGAATTTTTGAAATATATAACTTAGAAGTGGGTTTATCCATGTTTTACGTAACAGAGGGCTGAAATTTTAAAAAAACGCCGATAATTATTTAAATTGGTTGTAGCTCTGAAAATAATGTGATTTTTTCAAAATGATAGTTGAGCCTCTGTATAGGCAAAATGTTATTAAAATAGATGTATTTTTGACAATAGGAGAACATTTTGAATAAAGGCTATTCTAAGTTAATTTTTGCCGAAATATTGTATTTAAATAAATTTTTTTATTAAAATGTCCTTTAAAAAATTTTATACATGTATTCTAATCTAAGTGTACACTAAATGTCATGAAAATTATCCATTTATGCGCTTTTGTAAATTCACGGTTCCGAACGTAGTCGGATACCTTAAGCTGCTATATTATTATTGAAATTTTCATTTTTGGGATAGTGGAACAAGTAAAAGAGGAATCTGAAGAAGTAAATTTGAGAGTAAGAATTTTTTTCAAAGCTCTTTTAAATCATTTACAACTATAATATTGTTACGTTGAGGCTCGGGGATTTTATGCAAATCATTCGCAACGAACAAGGCAGTTATTCAGGAGTGATGGAAATTTATCGTCGAAAATCAATCCTCGAAATACAAGATTCAACAGCAATATTTGCAGAATAAATATCTGGTCAACGTGTCACGTTCAACAGCGCTCAAACACAACTATCGGTATCTAAAATACAAGTATGCGAAAGATTAATCACAAGCACCACTCGTCTTACTCAACAGCCGAGCTAATCACTAGTCGAGTTTTCACGGTCAAGGCAAAACTACCAATTTCTAGGCAAAACAATACCAGCTCAGTTTTGGCGAGCGTTTACCAATTTATAGATCTCAAGGATTTTTCGAGAAAAAACCCGATGTGTCATGGATCGTGAAATAGTTGATTTCTCCAGTAATTTCTTAAGGAATCCATAGAACCATGAACTCGCCAAATATGATGTCAACTTGGCTCTATCACAGTGTTTCTCAAACTTTCAACACTTGCGACCCAATATTCAATCACCATTTTCATCGTGGCCCCCTCCATACAATAACAATGTATATAATTTGATCATACGATATTTTGAAGCTAAAACTACAATACGACTTTAACCTCTTCGCCACCGGCGTATATAAACGTCTCTCTCAGACAGTGCATAATTGCCCTGGACGTATATATACGTCTTTCCGAAATATGTTCACTACTATCCATAAAATTATTCCGAAGATTTTGAAACGCAATAAAATGACCTTAACATTGTTTAAGAAGGATTTACTTATTTCACAGTGGATTTTCTTATTTTCCATTTCTCCCTCCCTTCCCAAACACACCACATATGCGTGCATACGTGAAAAACGGTGGCATTGGGGAGTCAATCGCGTAACCTTTAATCTGCAGTTAAGGAATTAATTATAAGACGTACAAAAAAAAATGATCCAGATAGGTCTTAAATTTTGCTTATACTTTTATATATGACCAACCAGTGCGGTAGTTGGTAATAATTAAACTTGTTCTTAACTTAGTATTGTTAAGATTATTATAAAGTTCATTGTTCAGTACTGATACATTTATAAGTGTATTTTATATCAGTGTAAAAATATTTTTTTTTCATTATGAAAGAATGTATTTTGCTTGTTTTACTTTCAAAAAATTAATAATTTTTTAACATAATCTTTTGTTTTTGACTTTTCAATATGCTCGTGGCCCTCTTCTAGTGTGATCACGCCCCCTAGAGGGGCGCTTCGCTACAGTTTGAGAAGCTCTGCTCTATCACTAGCAAGGAGAGGGCATGACTAAGGAAATTCATTTCGGATCGAGACTTGATGTAATAGTAGTATTCCTGTAAGGTGTTCAATCCTTAATGTAATTCCGTCGAATGGCCAGTCAATTCGAAGAAAAAAACCTTCGAAATAATATGCTTTAGCTTTTATAAAATTGTTTCAATTTTTCCACCGCCGAGTGGCTCAACTTTGTAACCGTTTGCCATCGGTGCGGGTGGATCCGAGTTCGAAACACCCGAAAAATATTTTTCTTTAGTTATTTTTTAAAATTAAATAAATTTATTCATGAAAGGTTTATTAAATATTAAATGATATTCTACGCAATTATTTTGCATTTTATAAAGGAAAAAAATTACTGCAAATTATAAGGAATATGTATATAATGTTTTAATAAAATATATTTTATATAAATAAATAATATTTATAATAAAAATATAAAAAGTATGAAATGATATTTTGCAAAAATTATTTATAAATAGTTTTATAAGTGAAATACAATAACAAAAATGAAATATTATAGTATAATAAAATAAAATAAAATAAAATTTTATTATTTTTAAAATTAATTTTTTTATAATTGTAAAAATATTTCCCAAAAAAAAGCCCTTTTTTAATTAAATTTATTTAAACAATTTTAGTAAATGTATTTAAATAATTTTAAAATTTTTAAAATTAATATTGTTTAAATTTTTTAATTAATATTGTTTAAATATTTTAATTAATATTGTTTAAATATTTTAATCAATATTAATTAAATATTTTAGTTAATATCAATTAATTATTTTTAATTAATATTTTAATCAATATTAATTAAATATTTTAATTAATATCAATTAATTATTTTTAATTAATATTAATTTTGAATAATTTTAATGAATAATTAATGTTAATAAATTTTTTCAAAATTTAAATTAATATAATTAATTATTTTAAATATTAATTTTAAGTTTTTTAATGAATAACTAATTTTTAATAAATTTTTTAAATAATTTTTTTAAAATTTATTATGTTTAATTAATTTTAAATTTTTTAAAAAATTTTTAATGAAAAATTTAAATTTTTTAATTAAAAATATTTTTAAAAAATTTTTTTTTAATGATTAATTATTAATATTTTAAATAAAAAATTTTATTTTTTTTTTACTTTATAAAAAAAAAATAATTAAAATATAATGCGTTTTAATCCTTTTCATAAATAAATTTATTTAATTTTAAAAAATAACTGAAGGAATATTGAAAAAAAGATTTTTCGGGGGATTGAACTCGGGTCACCCCCAAAACCGAAGGCAGACGATTTACCAATTGAGCCACAAGGCCGGGGGAAAAATGAAACTTAATTAAAAAAAAGTAAGCATAATTTCAAGGGTTTTTTTTCCGAATTGACTGGGATTGTGGAATTACACATTAAGGTTGAACACCCAAAAATTTCTATATTACATCAAGTCTCGACCCAAATGTTTTTCCTTAGTCGCCCCCTTCCCCTTTTGTAAGTTTTTTTCCAAATTGAATCGTTAAAATTTAATAAAGGGTTTGAAAAAGTATTACAATTTTAACATAAAATAAGTACCACATACAGTAATATTACAGTATTATGCAACCAAATATAAATTTTTCACTCTATTTTATGTATTCTTTACCTAAAATTTGTATCACTATTCTTAGGAATGTGTGATGAAGTGTTTAGAGAAATAAACAGGAAAAAATTTTTGATGGAATTCTAAAAAGAAAAAAATTAAAGGAGGTAAAAAGAATGTTTGTAAGAACTACGCAGGTTTTGAAAATTGTCAAAATCATATACTACTTTATTTCTAACTCTTATCTTTTCCCTTAATATATGTTTTTTTTCAATGATTGTATTCTTTGCTTTATTATATAATTTTAATTAAAGTAAACAGACTAAACCAAATTTATATCTTTAAAAACATAGCAAACATTTCAATTTTTTTTCCTATGATCGCACTATAAAAATTTACTCTGGTGTTCAAAAATTAATAAAATTCTCACTCTGGATTATTTCTAAAAGTACTGAAAATATTTTAATTAAATTAAGAGTGTATAAAAGAAAATTTTAAAAAAACATAAATTTAAATTTTTTAGTTTAAAGACCCCTTTTATGGGTAAAACAAAAGAATCTAAAACAGACGCTTCTCTCTGGATTGATCAAAGTGATTAATAGGGGGCATATATATAGTTTTTTTTTTCTAGTTGCGTAGTTTTCACATTGTGAATTTTTTTCAAATGATTTCCCCGAGACATTTCGATCCTGGCAGATTTTTGGGGGGTTTTGTAAAAAGGAAGACGATTTTGGGAAAAGAGTTCTTTGGGAGTCTTAAAATTTTTTTAAAGGGTTAAGGTTTTGGAGATCTGGCTGACCATTCAATCCAGGAAAAAACATTTTTTTCCAAGAAAATTTGAAAACAAATGATCGCTTTCGAGAAGAAAATGTGTTTCCTATAAAAGTGAAATCATTGACAACTCTGCACCCCCAAAAACATTATACGATTCTTCTCTGTATCTCACGGTTGTCAAATGACCTATATAAAAGATGTGGAGGTATGTGCACAAATCCAACGCAATTTTTAACAGACCTTCAAATACTCACAGCTATATTCATCTCCGGATGTGAAAATAAATGTACATGTGGTGGTTCCTTGGTTTTCTGGTATTAAAAGTGCATCATGAATTAGAGGTTACGTTAAATTTGGATCTACATCAAAAGGAAATGATCTTCCACTGATCTCTGCTCCAATATTGAAGTTCCTTACACCATTGTTCCAGCATCCCGTGTTTTTAGATGCAGGTTACATAAAACAGCCCGTCTTTTTTGCAAATAGACCGCTGCTTTCTAGAAAAAGTAACCTTGAAACTTACTATTCCTGTGATCGTATGAAATGCCAAAAGAGAACTGAGAAAATGTTGTATTTCTACCCCCTTTATTCGTTTTCGATCGACAAACTTTATGGAGGTTTTGTAGGAAACGATGACTGGAAAAACCATAGGAATTTGGGGGCGCAAAAAGCCGAAATTGCAAATTTTGAGGGGAAAAGGCGATTTTAAACAAAAAAAAGCAACATATGAATTTGAAAGTTTATTGAAAGGTTATACTAAAACAGGTGTTTGAAATTACAAAACCCGTAGTCTCTTTTGGGAGGCTTGCCAGCTGGCCGGAATTCTTTTTCGTTTTTTGAAATTCTGGGCATGCCGATCCTCCCCGCAATTACAAAAATATTTGATGGGTAAAAAACTTCCCTAAAAGGTTAAAAAGTCCAACACCAAACTTTCTTTAAACAGGGGGTTGGGCCGCGCCCCCATTTGCTAAATTCATGTGATGTGGAACACACCTGTTCAATTAACGTCCCGTGCCCGTTAAAATCGACTCCATTCAAACCATTAAAATCGACTTCATCATACTACCTCGGGAAAAGAATCACAAATGACGACTTCAGTGGTTTTCGTCTTCTGTTTCTTCCATTCTGTTGTGTTTCTTCCATTCAACGCCTCCTACCACAAGATTGCCCTGAGGAATCTTCCAAAACGTAAGGAACTCCATACAGCTATGTTGTCAGACCTGCCAGACGACATCTGGTTGTAGTTTTGAACACCTGTTGTAATACACTCTTTTTTTCAAAAAAATGTAAAATTTTCTGTCCCTTTTAATGCATTGTTTTTTTCCTTTTTTTTCCCCTTTTTTTTCCCCCCAAGTCACAACAATAATTTGTCACCCCCATTCCCTTTGGATTCTAAGTCATTTTGACCTACACACATTCTGAAAGTTTGTCGGACTGGGAGCGAATCATCCTGCATAATGTCTCATTGTATAAGCAAGCATCAATCAACATTAGAAGTCGGTCTTAAGCTGGCTCTGCAAGCTTTTCTCCTGATAGATGCGGTCTTATTAAACGGTTTTCGTAAGTTGAATGCAAAACTTACCGGCATATTATAATCTCTTGAAATATGTGTTTCAGAATACTTTGCATGAACTCTAACAACCATACTTCACCTCATTCTATTACTTATTATTTGACAAATACTTATTTTAATTACTTGCTTTTGAAATGCGCAAATGAAAAATGTGGATGGCCCGGGAAAAAATTTTTTTTTTTTTCCTGTAAATGCACAGTCTACGTGCTCATGTACGCTTACACTGTTGATGCCTTTACACTTTTCCGGACCCCTTTTTTGATCAATATTTTTCCAAGAAATTTAAAATTTAAAAATTTTTTTTCTTATGAACATTTTACATCCCACCCAGAAGAAATTATTTTTACTTTTCGATGGGTTTTTGTATAACCTTGGGAAGCATCTAACTCATAAAATTAATTATTCAATGCATGTTAGGATATATTTAAAAAAAAGATTTAAAAATTTAAATTTAAAAATAAACAAGGATTAAAAATAACTTTTATGAAATTTTAGATTTTCAATCGACACAAAATAAAAATGATCTGAAAAAACCACATATATTTCGGATCAAAATTTTGCCCTTTTTTTTTTGAGGCCCAAAAACATTGTTCCAAAGAGATGAAATATGAAATCTGCAAAAAGAATGAAAAATATTTTACGAATTTTGTGTAAATAGTGTAAGTAATTTTTATATATTTTAGTGTTTAATGCATTTATATTACCTATGTTATGTTTTTTTCAGAAAATTGACCATTCACAAGCAATCCGACCCCTTTTCTTATAATGGGATCCAATGAGAATTGGCGAAATCTTGGGGAGCCGTTGGCATCATTTTTTGGGGACCGTTTTGGGCCAATTTGGGGCGGCGACCAATTTGGATTTTGGCGTCATTTCCCAGTTGGGGAGTTGGGCCCTCGGGAATCTTGAAAGTAGTAAATTTCCAGTGTCACGTTCAATGACACAGTTTATATTTCTGGAAGTTTCTGTCACGCCTATAAAGGGAGATGCTCGCCGGAACGGAAAGTCTATTAAACCAGCGAGTAGTGAGGATTGTTTTATTAGCCCGTGTTTGTGAAAAATTTTTTTACTTACGTGTTTTTTTAAACACGTTTTGTGTTTGATTGTTGTGAAGGGTGGAAGACCTTTGGATATTTACTCGGAATATCGCGCGAATCCTTATTTAAAGGTTTGGGATTTTTGATAAAAATTCGACGCTCTTAAAAAAATTTTTTATTTTTTTTGGATTGTTTTGCATAAAATCCCTGAACCCCTCGGACCCGTAAAATATCGTGTTTTACATTCTTCATTTTATTTCAAAACAACAAATGGCTTTTTGGTTCATATCTTTTTTGGGAAAAAGCCTTTTATAATAAATTTTTTAAAATTTTAACTTATAGTTAAAATTACCAAGTTTTAAAGTTTAAAAAATTTATTACGTAGATTAAAAAGCAACTTTTAAGACTGTATAATGCTTACAAATTCAGAGTTCACAATTTTATTTCTGAAAACTCATTCAGAAAGAGAGATAGAAAATATATTATAGTAAAATTTTTAACCATTATGTTTTGTGTGAAAAAAACAAAATCATTTAATGTAATTCTGATCTTTTTTATGTTCTTTTTTCATCCAGCATTTTTTTAAAATTGACTACTTCAATAAATTTAGAAATTTTTAACCAAACTTTTAGTTTTTATAAAATATTTTTGTTTAGATATAATTTAGAAAAATATGATCTATGGAGATTACATAAGAACAAAAAGCGATTTGTTTTTTTTGTAGGGAACGCGCGATTTAAAAAAATTTTGTCTTAATTCAATTTAAAAAACAATGTTTTTTTTTAATTTTTTTCATATTTTTAGATTTTTTTTAGTTTATTTTGGGTTTTTTCCATATCCTTTAAACCCCAAACCCCCCCCCAAAAACCGGGGTTTGATATTCTATACTTTTTTCTTCTGGAATTGTCGAAAGTAAGAAAATCCCCAAATCTAACGATTAAATGTTTTGCAAAAAATGTGTTCACTTTTATAACAGATGGGGTTGTAGTTCATGTTTTTCTTTCAGCGGCAAATCCCGCTTTTTTTCAAAAATAACCTTCATCTTTTTTTTTGTGTCAAAAGGTAATTTTTAATGCATTTCTAGTTGCTTGATATAAATTTTGTATTAAAGTTTAAGTAATTGTAAAAAAGAAAAAATTTTTAATTATACACTTTTAAATTTTTCTAGAGGGGGCTCGATTTCGTTTCCCGCAGATCGTGGGGGTTTAAAGGTTTGGAGTCACTGCAGCTATAAATGT
>BMAV01026112.1:0-16089 GCA_019973955.1 Trichonephila inaurata madagascariensis | reverse complement strand
GATGAATGATTAAAAAAAAGTTAGTTGTAGCACTGTGTGATGCCCGGTTTCTTACGAAACGGGTCGATCGACACACTGACATTACATACAGTTTTGACATCGAATATTTTTGGCGCATCCTGAGAGCGCTGGACCATGAATATCGGGAGGGGCTTTGGTTGTGAATTTGTGCAACTTTCTCGACGGCAAGCCCCTTTTTCTTAAGGTCGGACTCGATGTCGGCGACATCGGTATTTGCCGGCAACCCTTTGATCACAATTTTAATAAGTCGGTTGGCTTGATAACGTATAATGTTCCGTTTTCTTTTTAATAAATATTCTTAATATTTTCGTGGTCTTCCGACGACACCGGTTGTATTTTAACCCTTTATTTACCGACGGTACTTATAAGTTCCACTCACTGTAAAATTTCATAGATAAAATAACCATTTTTGCGAATACTCCGACGATACTTAGCAGGAATTTTCTTTGAAATCCACTTTTAATGATCAAATATATCGGTAATAGCATAAATACGAGTTTCCTATGACGCAAATATGAAAAGGGAGACAATTTTACATGTAGAAAAAAACGGAAATAGAACAGTGGCCACCGAAAATTTGAGATGGATGAAACAAATATACGTGGATGAGTAATTAAAAAATATTTTTTCTTGTAAATGTTCATAACAGTCTAAGAATTCTTCTTTAATACATTAAGTTGCACGAAAGATGACTCCGTGTGGGAAAATGGTGACGCCGCTACCGATTCCGAAGTCAGTTGTGACAATGGGAGAGACGAATCATTTTCGAAATACGATACTGACGGTTAGAGTAAGTATAGGTTCATGCATGTATTTGAAAGTTTTTAATGCTGGTAAAATAAATTATTAACATCTTATTATTTCTCATTAATTTCTTGAAACCTTTTACACAATTTTTTATTGAAGTGATAACTTCTATTGGCGCGATTAGCTAGAGAGCGAACGTCACGCTCGGGAATGTAACGCTCATTCGGCTTTTTTCGCCTGTATTCGGAAAACTCCTTGCTCCGGCAAGATCAGTCCACCCCTAAAAAGAAATCACGTGACTAAAAGAGAGGGAAGTTCTCTCCCCGGGTTTTTATTCTCTTATAATTCATGTATCATTATTGAATTTCTTTTTAGTTTTGATGGCACGATATAATAAATTAATGCATTTATGCCAACATCCCTAATTATGTATAAATTTAAGATATTTTGTTTTATGTGAGAAATTAGTGTTTAAATGGGAAATTAGTGTTTTGTTTATTCTCTGTCAAATCTTAATTAACTTAAAATGTTATTAATTACTTAACCTAAAGCTGCACACATTTTATACTAATGCATCGTTATTGTTGTGTGCCCAACTGGTCATCTAATAAACTTGGCAACCATACGTTTCGGTTTTTGTTTCCCAAAAGATGAACCGTTGGTGATGCAAACTTCAAAAGGGACAATCCCTAGGAAATTTAAAAATAAATTCAGATGATATTTCAATAGGAGAGTATCAAAATTAAAGTACATAGCGGGTTATTGCGTTCATAGTATAAAATTCGAATGCTACGATTACAAATAAGATTTGTTGTAGATAAAAAAATCAATTTCGATTCAGAAAATGTCGAAGGGGCAAAATATTTGAGACTTCTGGATAGAGGAGGTTTAAAAATGTTCGCAGATATTGTTATGAAAATCATTTCAACGCAATCTTTTATTTTTAAATTGTATGTCCAAAAAATTAGAGTTAAAATATTTTAAAGTTGATTGCCAATTATCTTGCTTTACAAGCACAACAGAAGCATATCTGGAATTACATGAAATGTGGAATGTCTCGCATTCGTTTAATTCATCTTCTGTAAACTATAACACACCTAAATTTTATTTTTAAAAAAAATATTCATTATATTTGGCAATATATGTTTAAATAATTATGCAAAATACAGCAATGAAGAAATTTTAAAGGCGATGGGCAATCGAAAAGTTAACAAGCTCGATATAAAGACATTTTTGAAAAAATTGCCAATTTTTTTTGGGATGGGGCACTCTTGTTGTCAAGGAAAGTATAGAGTTGCAAAATGTTATCCCCCCCCAAAACATGAAACGCGGTAGCTTGTCCCCCCTCCCCCACCATTATTCCATGAAATTGAAGTTCCTTGCTTCCACTAAATGGGGCTGCCCCCTCCACCTCTTTTAAGGAAAATGAATAGTGGGATTCTTTCAACTGAATCATTTGGGTTTTATTGAGTCATGTATCGGAGAAATGTAGAGCAGAAAATGGACAAATAATTCTAATGGTTACTATTTATATTTCACCCAATCAAAGTGTAAAGAAAATTATCGAATTCATTCACAAAAATTTAGTTGCCTACACTGTGTGTGAGGCCGGATCAACTCTATTGAACAAAAATTGCCTATTATTTTAAGTGGGGATTTTAATGTAGATTTTTCAAAAGACAAATCAAAGCCTTTAGTAGATTTTTTAAAATCAAAATTCAATTTAATTATGTCAAATGATCCAAATGAAAGCACGACAAAGTACGGAACAACGCTTGACGGAGTTTTTATACATATTTAAATATTTTTGAATCTAAAGTATTTATAACCTATTTCCACTACCATAAATCTCTTGTTTCCTTTTTAAAATACTATTAATTCACAAATATGTATACTTAGCAAAAAATACTACTTTATGAGTACAGACATATGATTAAATAATTTTATATGACAATACTAATATAATATCCCCTTGTTTATTATTCACCTAACTAATCACTGAAATAACATTACAAAATTTGAAGTTATCACTTCTATCGTATGGTTATAAGACACACACTCTTTTTTTATATATATATTTTTTTTCAAAAACATTTTGAGGATTAGGGGCGAGACTTAGAATCGATGGCGGTTTAGATTTGAGTAAATATGGTAGTATAATTGCAAATGAAGTTCTAGAACCAAATATACAGCATAAATAATATTTGTAATTAAAGCACTATCCAAATGTGAATAAAAATATAATTTACTTAGAAATTTAAAAATGATTGAAATACCGAAAATAGTATTTCCTTTTATTTTTCAAAATTAATACAGGAATGTCATGAAAAATCATTCTGACAGAATACAGCACTAAAGTACACATACTCAAACTAAATAAAAAAAAATGCTTCACAACTTCAGGGAGTACAGTTACTCGCGTCTGTAAAAATTTTTAAGCTACAAGTGCCCCCTGGACAGTGTTGATTGAGTAACAGCATTCGTCAGTGTAGCCCTTGTGACATGTGCCTTTTCCTTCTTTAACACAGGTTTTAACTTTTCTTCAGAGAACTTTACTGTAAAGGCTGGTTTATATTGGGCTGCTCGTAGGGAAATGGCCTATATGGCCTTTTCCTTGACATAATAAAAAAAACTTCTAAGAGGAAGAAAATTGTTCAACAATGTTATAGTTTTCTTACTTCAAGTAATAGCCCATTTTACTTATGCTGCATCAAACGACTGGAATTTAGAACAATGGTGATTCCTTCATATCTTTCAACTATTATTTGCAAATGTAAAAATGATTTTTCATGCGATGACTTTTTGTGAAACCTTTTCAGAAATTTCAGCAAAATAATGTCTTAAGCTTTGTTGGTGGAAAATCTTTAAAATTGAATTTTCAATACAATATGAGTTGCTATGTGTATATATAAAACGAGTCTTAATTTTTTTGGTATAAAAACATAAATGTGTTCTTAACACACAACTTAAGATCCTTATTACAAATTTCAAAAACAAAGCTTTCCGATTAAGTCCTTTTAAATGATCACTTTAATAGAACAACTTTTTGCATTATTCATAAAATTAATATCCTTGTATGAATATGTGAATGCTTTTTTAAATTACTACTTCGAAAGAAAGCCTTATTGCATATTTCACAAACATGAGGTTTTTCCTTGGTATGTGTACGCAAATGTGATTTTAAAGTATCAACTCGACAGAACGCCCTGTTGCATATTTCACAAACATGAAGCTTTTCCTTGCTATGACTACGTAAATGCCTTTTTAAATCTCCAGTTAGACGAAAAGCCTTGTTGCATAGTTCTACAAAGATGAGGTTTTTCCTTGGTATGAATAAGCAAATGTGAATTTAAATGGCCCCTTTGAGAGAAAGCTTATTGCATATTTCACAAACATGAGGCTTTTCATTGGTATGAATACTTAAATGTGATTTTAAATGACCAACCTGAGCGAAAGCCTTTTTGCATATTTCACAAACATGAGGCTTTTCCTTGGTATGAATACGTAAATGTAAAATTAAATCCCACTTATGAAAGAAAGCTTATTGCATATTTCACAAACATGAGGTTTCTCCTTGGTATGAATATGTAAATGGTTTCTTAAATCACCAACATGATTGAAAGCCTTGTTGCATATTTCACAAACATGAGGCTTTTCCTTGGTATGAGTTCGTAAATGGACATTTAAAGTACGTTTTTGACAGAAAGCCTTGTTGCATATTTCACAAACATGAGGCTTTTCCTTGGTATGAACACGTAAATGTAAAATTAAATCCCATCTTTGAAAGAAAGCTTTATTGCATATTTCACAAACATGAGGCTTTTCATTGGTATGAATACTTACATGTGATTTTAAATGACCAACTTGAGTGAAAGCCTTGTTGCATATTTCTACAAACATGAGGCTTTTCCTTGGTATGAATACGTAAATGGACATTTAAATTACACTTTTGACCGAAAGCTTTGTTGCATATTGCACAAACATGAGGTTTTTCCTTGGTATGAATACTGATATGTGATTTCAAATGGCTAATTTTAAAGAAAGCCTTATTGCATATTTCACAAACATGACACTTTTCCTTGGTATGAGTTTGTAAATGAACATTTGATGTACCTTTTTGACAGAAAGCCATATTACATACTTCACAAACATAAGGCTTTTTTTGGTATAAATACGTAAACATGATTTTAAATGACAAATTTGAGAGATAAACTTGTTGCATTTTTCACAAATATGAGGCTTTATATTGAACTAAATATCAAGGTAAATTTTAAATTACTATTTTGAGGGACAGCCTACTGGTTTCTTTTTTTTATAAAACTGGATAGTTTATTTCAGGAAGAGCATATAAATTGTTAATCAATTTAAACAAAAAGAAAAGGTTGGTTTGCGGAAAAGTTTATTAGAATGGTTAAAAAGAAACTGTCTTCTTAATGCAATATTGAAATCAGAATTTTTGTGCATTTGTTAAGTAATATATGAAAGTAAGAAGTATTGTCTATGTAAAATGAAATCCAGCGGAATATCAGAAATTTAAATAATTAGCAAACCAAATTTTCTTTAATTTGCAGAAAAGATTCTAAAATATATCTGATGAGAATGATTACAAAATTGTATGCAAGTGAAACTTTTCATTATATAACATTATCTTTTCAGCAAAGTAAACAAAACCAAAAAGGTATAATAGGATGGAAATTTACTAATTCATTGAGGATTATTAAAAGGGCCATCTTACATACAGCTATATGTTACAAAACACCAACATATGTTGCATAAAGCTATTAGCTTGAAAAATATGAAAAATAGCACTTCATGTTCTCTTTTAATTGGTAAATGATTGGTTTGATGTACTGGCTCACCGAAATAACAAAACTTTTGGTGTTAAGTCACATAATTATCAACAAAAGTTATTATTATACAGTTGGAGATCACTCAAATTGAATAGATATTTTTTTTTCAAATGGGTATCATAAAAACTTATAAGTTTCTAAAATTTGAAAAATACTCAAGATTTGTTTGTATAAACTACTTTTCTATGATATAACTTAAGAAAAACAGTTTGGGACATTTGATCCTATAGAGATCATGATCATTCAAATGAAAAAATTATTTAAAATTTTTATACAGAATATTTATTGTAACTTTTTCCTGTTGCTCTTGATGAATTGTCCTATCTGAGGGAGAAAAATGTAGCTTGAGATTTAAAAGCCTGAATTCCTAAAAAAGTCTTTAATTTTCACTTAAAAAATATCTCAGTAAAATATAGAAAACTTTACTTCAACACTCTGTAGTCATCTTTTTCTCTAAAAAAAAGTTTTTTTTCCCTCACACATTTTAGAATTCTTTATATGTATCTCATTTCCTTCCTTGAGTCAGTTTAATGTATGAATTCTGCAAGACTAAATTCTTTTATTCCTGTAAAAATAAAAAAGGAGGATTATCATTGTCAAATTATGGAAAAACAAAAAGAATAATTGCAATAACTAGTTAAGTAAAATAACATAGACTCCAAGATTCATAGGTATCCAAAAATATCTTATTTATTATCTTATTTATATCTTTATCTTATTATATTTTGTCTAACTATACTACACCTTCCAAACATTAATTAGTATTGAGTTTTTCAAAGTAAATATTTTAAAATTTCACACCTTAAAATTCCTTTTTAGGATTATTCATTTACCATGTCTCATTTAAAGGGGAAGCACCAATTCTTATTCTTTAACTTAGTTTGAACATGCTTGATTTTGACAATGTTACATTAATTTTTCATGATGTAATAATAAAAAAATTATTTCCTTGTAAATGAATGCTTAGAGAAGGACTTTTGACAGTTAAAAATTCGTGATTTGAAACAGTGTAAAAGGATAAGTGCAGGTCTAATTCTAAAATAATTAATTTAGTATCATTGTAATAAGTACAATAATCTGAGACTAAATCTACACATTTCAAAAATTGACTATATATCTTACAGACGCTTTTTTTCAAAATTAAAATTTTTGAACTTTATAAGTTTATTTAACAAATGGCAGCCTGTTGATTATAAGGACATCAGGCTTCTAGCTCTCCAATATTTTTCTGCAGTAGATATATGAAAACATAATGCAAGGTGTAACGTTTGAAAGAATAATAGGTAGCGTTTTCTTTGTTTAATTTAATTATTGAATTTTTTATTTACATCACAACTATTGAATATTATTTATAAAATTATATACATTGAAGTTATTAAACTTATTTAAAGATTGTTAGAGTCCAATTTTTTTGGGGCGGGGGACCCCTTTGGCCCCTCTCTGGGTAAGTTCAAAACATTTTTTCTCATCCTCTGGTCAGAGGGGTTGGATTCCTGGGGGGTCAAAAGGGGTTGGATTTCAGCCACGCCTCAACCTTTTATCTGCAGCTGGGATGCAGGTTGTATGTTGGTGGGATTTTTTGGGGTAAAAAGATGGCGAGATCAGCCACTCCGCCCTTTCACCCCAAAACCAAGGGCACATTTTGGGGGTGTACAAAAGCCGTCCCGTTGGGAGAATTGTCATTGGTTGGTGTTCATATTTTTATCAGTGGAACTAATTAAAATAGGTGAATCAACAATTTCTTAAATGAAAAAATTAAGCACTATGGCAGGCATGCCCAGTCAAAAGTCTAAACATAGCAGTTGCAACAGAACGTACTTTGTATGAAGTAATGAATGGAAATTTAGCTTCTTTTACAGTTAATCATGTGATTTCCCATTAAATAATAACATCATTAACATGCTGTATCATCATCCCATTAGATGATGATACAGCAGATTGGTTGACTTTTGACAGAAAAGGGCAAAATTGTCAGTAAACAAAACTAAGGTATCAAAGTCATTTTTATGTATAAAAGTATAAAATAAAGGTAGGGGCAGACTTCCCTCTCCTCAGATATCAATGCTGCTAAAAAATGTCAAGCTCCAATTCATATTTTTATAATATTTAAATAAAGCTTTATATATTTTTTTTTTTACCTTCAAAAACTTCAACCAACTGAAGATATTCTTATTTCGGCGACTCAATGAAAACAGCTGTGTCAAAATATCTTTTTTCCTATTCCACAATTTAATATTTGAAAACACATTCATTTTTTTAAAACAAACTCCATAATGAACAATAACGATTTTATCAATATGAACATCAAATGGTGCTAAAAGTATGACAAGATTAAATGTAAGAGCAGTTTCAGTTTTAAGACAAATGTGGATCAATAAGAAAGTCTTGCTTCATTCTGTCACACATCAAGAAGCATTTTGTACCCAAATATTTCCTGAAGAAACAATTTTAATCAGAGGCATAATATATACCCCTGCATCCGGGGAGCCCAGGATTCTAGGGGCCCAAAGCCTGATGTTACGCACTTGGGTCCTAATATTTCTTTTTGTGAGGGGTCCTAATATTCACTGTTACACTACTGATTGTAGAAATGAAGTTCAATTTTAGCAAAGTAACTTACTGCACCATGGCCAAACCATTTTGTCATTACTAGTTAAAGTTCTCTCAAACAAAATGGATAGTGAGAATGTGGATTTACTTATACACATAATAAGGTCCCATGGCATTTGAAAGAAAATTCTTCTTCCATGCTGTAACGTCATGAGTAGTAAGCAAACAAGAAAATTTGTCACAGCCTCATTTTAAAATTAAAGCAGTATTTATTTTGCTTCATAGGTTACTAAAAAGTTCAATAAATATCCCAAAACCCGGGGAAAAAGGGGTCTGTTTCATGAGGGGTTCAACCCTTTTTTCCAAAGGCCCCCTTTTCCCCTTTTTTCTTTTCGGGGCTCCTATCCAGTTTGTCTCCTTCGGGGTTGTACATCTCCATCGGGCTCCCCTCTCTGTCCCCCAGGCTCTATCTCTCTCCCTCCAGGGCTCTCCCGGGTTTTTTTTTCCTCTCCGCTCACTCCAGGGCTCTATCTCAATCCATCTCTCCTCAAAATAAAACCCCTTTTTAAACACCAGGGCGGGGACCACAACACGCCCCTCGTCTTCCTCATTGGCAGGCCAAAAAAAGCCTGCCCCCGTCCCGGGACATTCGTCTCCCATTTGTCCCAAACACAAAAAATTCCTCACCTGTCGGGGAATCTAAGGGGCCCAAATTCTCACCCAAACCGAAACCCCCATTCATCACACCACCTGGGCCTTATACCCCCATTCTCTCGGCACCACTTTCTACGGCTTCGCCTATACGTCAACCTATTGCCCGGCACTTTTTTGGTTACTGTAAATTCCAGACTCGATGTCTGCGTTTGTCGGGGCCAGACAATCCCACAATGACCCCCATCCCACGTGCTTTTGTCCCACTCTTTTTGGGGCCAAAAACTTCACATGAATAGATGGGTGAGGTTCCCCCCAATCGAAGCTCACAACTTTCCCCAAAAAGGTCCATTTCACGGGACTGTCGGCCTCAAGGCTAGTTCAGTTCTTAATTTTTAAAGGTTGTCTTATCGGACTGACCAGGACAGCAACCCAAGTAACAAATAAAATAAAAGTAAAAAAAAAGAATAAATAAAATTTAAAAAACATCCCTTTAAACAAAAAACTTAAACCCCGAATTTTGGGTTTTTTTTCCCAAATTTAATACCCCTAAATTTTTTGGGTTTTAAAAGTTAAATAAAATCATAATATTCACTAACAACACATCAAATCGCTCAATCAATTGTGTTAAACGTCTGTGGTATACACATTACTAAGAGACAAAAAGATTTACAAAAACCATAATATCCTTCCCCCCATATCCTACAGATATTAATTCCCCCTAGCACAAATCAAGAATTGCTTATTCCCATCTACCTAATTCTAACGATATTTCCAACGTTTGAAATAATCAAAATAATCACCTAAAATTCCAAGCCAAACAACATTACAAAAATTTTTTTTAAAATTGTTTTAAATCAAGACCTTCTAAATTGTTAAATTTTGGCTATCGGTAGGCATTTCACAACCATTATAACAAGTTTTCACAATTAGGTATTGTCTTTTACGTTGTTTTGGGAAAATTAGACATTTAATTGGAATATAATTAAATCCCTTTAGCTCATGCAATGAATTTCTAAGTCTATATTATGTGCATGGAACAAATTTTCCGACGGCTCTAATTTACCTTTGGTCGATCTTATTTCCCGGCAACCCCCCACTAAACCACTTTAATACAAATAAAAGCTGCTTCCCGATTTTTCCAAATCTGTCAGAATGTCTATATGATCATTCGTGATCATCAAACCCTTCTAGCCATCTCATAACCTGTGTCGTTAAATTACATCCATAGAAGAAGCGCATACAAACTTAAACCTCACTTTTTTAATAATGTACATGCCAAATGGCAAACGCATGCGGATACTTCGGATAACTCATCATGAGAGAACGACGAAAATACCACTTCCACAAACCCCGTACAGTGACCCACGGTGCCGCATTCTTTTCTCCCAAAACCCTTTTTCATTCTTAACAAAAGATAAATCTCGGCTCGCGTCACCTGGTTCAAATTCCTATACTTAATACATTTAATACGCAGATGGGGTATGGGCCCACTTTTCCCTAACCAAACAACGGCGATTGGTTCGACTGCCCCATCCGTTTACATCTAAGTCTAAAAGATATTTTATCCTCTGTAGCGAATTAATTAACATTTGGGATGTACAACACAAGTTTTGATTTTAAAACGGGTTTCCTATTTAAATTTAAAACCCTCTGTTTAAAAAAATTTCCCCGGGTCTGGGAAAAAACCCCTTTTTTCTTTTTAGTGTTAATCATTCTTAAATAGTTACTTCGATCAGGGGAAAAAAAAGTACCCCTTAAAAAACTCTGGGTGTCAAAAACCATAAATAGCTTTACCGAATAGAATTTTTTTAATCTTTCACTATTCCCCTTTAAGCTATTCTTCCCCAAAAATTTGCCCAAAACCGGGGGTTCTTACGCGGTACAGTTTTTTTAAATTAAGACGATAAATGGTACGGATTCTTTTTCCCGGGGAAATCTATCCGAAATTAAATTCTGAACTAAACCTAGACCTATTTTCCCTCTCTAAACTGTTCCTATCAATCTTTTTTGGGGGTTTTTTGAGGGGAAACTCATTGTTAACTCACCCCCCCTCAAACCTCCCCACACATCACTTTACACATGTTTTTTTCCCCCTTTTAAATGCCCTGCTATGTTAGCCTTTTATGATTTCGAAAAACCCCGATTCACTGTTAACGCTTTTTTCCATCCGTTAACTCACAATGGTATCTTCTTTTTTTTCCATTTTTTTCACAACTCAAGTTTCAGGGTTCACTATTCCCTATCTTCTATCAATTCTAAATAATCAGCTCCTATTTCATCAGAATTTATTACCCGCTTTGCACCCGCGACTGCTCTAATATTTTTTTCCCCCTGCAAACGACCCCCCTTTCCTTTCACCGATTCTATCCACATTGATTTCATTCCCCTCTCAACCATAAACATGTTATTCTTTTTTTGTTCCTATCCCCCTTCTTCAGACGGGGAAAACGTTCGTCCATCTCCGGGTGGTCACAATTTCATTTTCAAAATCACAAGACTGGGATTCTCCCGCTTTTATTAACTACCTGGGTTATAACGGCCTCGCACTAACCGGTTCACTAACTTCTGCGGTACGCTTTCTGACAAACAAAAACATTTGCGAGATTGTTTCCTATTCCTGACTTCAATTCATTTTTTTCTAATTTATTTCGGTTAGCTCAGTCTCTCTAACTCAAATTCCTAGCTAGTCTACGCTCCTCAAATTTTAATTTCCCCTTTTCACGTTCCTTAATTTCCCTTTTTCACGTTCCTTAATTTCCCGTTTTCACGTTTTTAACTTTCCCTTTTTTTCCCTTAAAAAACCCCCTAACAAACATTTAGCTACGCATCATTATAGTATTTACTTTGACAAAATTTTCCCTTATTTAATTTCCCTCGGTAAAGTTACGCCAACTTCTACCCCCAATTTTTTGCAACTTCTAACATTACGCTTTTTTTTTCTTAACAGAAACGCCATGATGCACTAATAAAAACAAACCGAATCAAACAACGTTACAAAATTTTAAAACAGACTCAAGGTAAACTAACAATACACTGCCTAGACTTAACTATATTTTACAAATGTGCCAAATCTAAAAACCCCACAAAACCTCCAACACCCATCCAGCGCACAGTTTAAATGTTTCCTTTCACAAATCTAAAACCACAACAATACCCTACACAATTACTGTGCCAACACAACAAGTATAACTACTATATACTAACTTTTCAACTCAAACAAAAAAAACTAATATCGCACATTTATACACCCTTTTCAAAACTTTAAAATCTTTCTAGTCTCTTATTGTTTACTAAAATTTTCCTAGTCTTTTATATTCCTTATCTCAAAATTTTACATACAAAAAACAATACTCAGTTGCTGTCCGAAAATAATCTCAAAGAAAAAACTCACCCTTTAAAAATTTTTAGACGAGCTAGGAAATGGAACCTTTTTTTCACACAAATCCTTTTTTAAAAAACCCCCTCACAAACAGGCAGGAACTCGTGAAGTCTTGACACGGGGAAATCTTGAAAAACGTCCATCAAAAAAACGGGCAAACAGGTCCCCCTTACATCCCCATTGATTTCAGGCGGAACGGAGACACTTGTATCTGGCTCTTCTCACAGCTGGGGACTCCCCGGGAAAAAAATTCCCATAGCAGGCAACCAAAATCAGGCGGCCCCTTCATCACTAGCAGGAACAGAAACCTCTTGATGTCCGGGGTCCCAAAATCAGACGGGCATTAAAATTTCTCATCACATTCCCCCACGGCTGGCCTTTTTTTTTTCTATCTTCAATAAAACAAGGATTCGGGGGTCTATTTACTCCCAAAAGCCGGATCTACACCGCTGCCACCAATTTAATATATATATATAGCTGTAATGTCGTCAGTAGTTGCTAACAAGAAAATTTGTCACACCTCATTTTAAAATTAAAAAAGTATTTAATAGCTTCATATGTTACTAAAAATCCAAAAATATGCCAAGCCGGGCGGAAGTCTATTTCACTGGGGTTCAATCCTTTTCCCAAAAGGTACTCCCCAAACCCCTTTTTTTTTCCCGGGGTCCTCTCCCGTTTACTCCATCCAGGGCTTCCTCTGTCTCCCCAGGGCATTCTGTTTCCATCCAGGGCTCTTCCGGTTTTTTCCCCTCCTTCTCCTCAAAATCAACCCCTTTTAAAACCAGGAGCGGGTCCACAACACCCCTTGTCTTCCTCATTGGCAGGCCAAGAAAAAAAAGGGCTGCCCCGTCCCCCCGGCCCCATTGTCTCCCATTTGTGCGGAAACACAAAACATTCCCCCGTCCCCCAATCTGGGCCCATAATTCTCATTCAACTTCAAAATCCCCTTCATCACACCACCTGGGCCTTATGCCCCATTCTCTCCCCGATTTCATACAGGGTTCGCCCATACGTCAACCTATTGTCAAAGGGCCCTTTGGTTACTGTAAATTAGACTCGATGTCTGCGTTTATCGAGGGCCCGACAATACACAATGACCTCATGGTTTTTGTCACCTAACGTCTGTTTGGGGCCATAAAACTTCACATGAATAGATGAGTAAGGTTCTCCCCAATCGAAGACGTCACAATGCTTAGAATTAAATTGTTCCTACACAATAAAAGGCATAAAATATTTGGAATTGGCAGAACACAAAAATAAAAAAATTTATTTCCTAAGTAACATTACTTTACATCTAAAGCTTTCAATGTATTGCTACACAGAAAAGTGAATATTGCATACACATTATTAGAAGAGATAGAATGCTTTGAAAACAGGCTACAAATTCTGGAGAATCTTACCGTGGTCATTGAAAATTTTATTGAGAGGAAAGAACTACCTGGTCATTACTCTGACCAATGCATGTTATGGGTCTGTTCCTTTGGATAAAAATTTTAACAGCCCCTTTAGGGTTATGTCTATCATGAAAAAATGCTTCATATAATAATAATTTTTTTACCTAAAATACCTTTGGTGCATCTATTAGAAAAGCTAAAGGAGAAGTGCAGCAGAAAATACTATAAGTGAAAAAGCTGATGATATGCTTAATATAGCTAAAGATATATTGTCATATCTGAAGATAAAAGGTAGTTTTAGATCTGAAAATCTAAATTCCATAAAAAGGGTCTTTATATTTTCATTTAAGAGCATCATTAAAAAAAACTCCCTTGTAAAACATTAGAAAACTTTAATAAAATACTTTATATTTATGTGGTTCACCTTTTTTTGCTTAACATTTTATTTTTTTTTCTGTCAGAAGTCTTGGAATTTCTCCACCTGTCTGATTTTCTGACTTGAGTTAGATCACTTCATGTGTGATTTCTGCAACTGTCTAAATTCTCTTATTCCTCTGAAAATAAAATTCACCATGAATATCAATATACAAATAATAGTGAAACATATGACACAATATAAAATTAGACAAAATATCAAAGGCTCATATTTTCATAATATTTCAGAAAAACAATTACCTCTTATGACTTCCTTTATCACACTATACCATTAAAAAGCATTTGGAATTTTTCCAATGCAAATACTTGCTTCAAATTTCATGAGAACAATATTGCGAGCACAACGGCTTCAGGGTATTTTATATTACATTTGATAAACTCAAATTATTTCATTGACTGGAATATTTCACTAGCCAACTTTCTTTCAAAAAGAGCACAAACTCTCATTTTCTATTAGCTGTATATTCTCTTTCACCTTAACTTAACAGCATTAGAAAATGTACCAATATGCTTAATAAGTAGTCATATACTAAATGCTTATTCTAAACTTCATGAAGAAATCTCTCAAGAATCTATCAGTCAAATCACTCTAAAGGTGTCTAAATTCAGCAGCATTTGTAAAAGTTTTGTTTCTTCACTTGAAAAAACAAAAGACAGTACATGGGATTTTCATATAGAAAAAAGAAAAACTGGATGCACTTTTTCAAAATGAACAGTGTTAATTGAAAATGAAATTATATGAACAATGTTGGATTCATATGAAGAAAAAAGTATACATTATGGTACTTTTTCATGTAACTACAAACTTTACAAAATAAATTCAATATTGATAAATTTTTCAAATGAAATGAAAAATTCTATTTTATTCTTCAGTACCTATGACAATACCTAAACAATATTTACATGCATGGTAAATAATTATTTATAATATAATACACTCATTTAAAATAAAACAAACCATGAAAAAGTGAAGATTTTTATAACAGAAAATTTTGTTCAACTAACAGGTGTAATAAAGGAGCCAATAGAATTAAAGATAAGTACTTAAAATGAAACAAATAAATTTGTTGTATGTATTTTATCTTTTTACCAAATTTGACAAATAACATTAGCTACAGTCTCTTTTTTTATAGTATAACATGAATTTCTATGGCAATGGCTTTGAGTCACTCATAGTAGCCTTTCTTGCTTTGCCAAATTAGGGTGAAACACAGTATAGATTGATTTTGAGAAAGGCTGCAACTTTGTCCATTTTCAGGATGTCATAATACAAAATCATCGATTCCATGTAAATGATGAATGTTTAAAGGGGGATTTTGATGACAGGAATAATTTGAAACAGTGTAAAAAATATGAAGACAGATCTAAAGTTAAATGAAGAAAAAATTCTAATCCTATTTTTAACTACAGCTTCTAAAATAATTAGGTTATCATTACAATAAGTATAATGATACATGATGCAATCAGTAAGTTTTAAGAAGTGTACTTTTTATATTTTTAAAAGGCTTTCTTAGAATTAACCAAAATTTTAAAATTTTGTTAGAAGTAAAAAAAAATGTTATTTTTTAGTGTCATTTTCTGGTAATAGGATTTCCTCTGAGAAAATGAGTAGAGATGAGGTTAAATAATTTTTTGGTGATAATTCTTTTAATGTATGATTTTAAGGTATATATTCTAAAGAAATCCTGCAGCATAAAGTGATTAAGTGTCAGTACAACTATCACAGAAGTTGTAATAGCACAAATTAATCAAATTGATAACTACAACACAATTATTTTTGAAAAAAACTCATTGTGCTACAACATACTTAGAAACACTACACATGTATTTTAGTCAGATCCCACAATTTCCAACCACATTCCAGAAAAAAAATGATACCAGAACTTTTGCTTAACTTCCATATAGGAATTGTAATCTTCAATTAATATTAAGCGCAACACCGTGTCATCTTTGCATGGGTGTTTATTGGCATTGAGCATTGCATTCATAATCATAAAGTAAGAGTGCTAACTACTTTGTTAAGTGAATGGTAGAATGTAAATTTTTCCATATAAACAAC
>BMAV01026111.1:0-108361 GCA_019973955.1 Trichonephila inaurata madagascariensis | reverse complement strand
TTTCCCTTTTAAAGTTCGGGTAGCATTTCTTTTAAATGAACAGTATTTAGATCTATGTAGAAGTCTAATTTCTTTTATGCTCATCTTTTCTTTAATTTTTAAAGCTATCACATTTTTATACCCGACGTATAACGCGCACCTTTAAATTTCGATCTTATTTTTGGTATTAAAAGTGCGCGTTATACGCCGGATTTTACAGTAATTCCGAAAAAAGTACCTTGGCAACGTTTTTTAGTCATCTGCGCCAAGTGGCCCCCCTATACTACACTTTAACCAGCTAGGAAATACAAGGACTCGACCCTCCCAGGTGTCCCCCCCACCGAACAGCATTTTGCCAATGCAAATCTTGAGTAGCTCATTTCATCAATTCACTGAAACAGTTCAGAATTTGATAAAATCCCTTATTTTCATCATGGAAATGGCCTTGAAGAGACGTTATTTTAACATCTTGCGTGAATTGATGGAATTCGATGAAAGTCATAATTTCGTCGTTTTCCTGCATCACATATAATTTAAAACTGGATTTTCATTCTATAATACATGTAAGTATAATCAGAATTACAAAGAATCGTTGTCATTGCTTATGGTTGAAAGGAACGAATCAAACTAATATTAATCCATTTGCATATTCTAACGAATCATGTTTTTTTATTGCAAATATCATCTTTATTTCATCAGGAATAAGAAAACAGTATGTTTTCGGAATTACAACATGTATGCATAAGGCAGCCAAGCTCAGAAGTAATCTCAAGGTTATAGGGAGATGAATGTTCTTTTGTCAACTTGTGTTACGAACGTTTTGAAGACGAAGGATGGAATCACCATTTATTTTTACAACTTTATCTTGACTTTTATATTATTCCTTCATTCAAATTATTCATTTAAATTATATAATGCTTTATCGATACATTTTCGTTTTATCTAATAAACTTTAAGGGATTTGGATTACATACTACTTCCCCCTAAATACTGTCTCTGATTATGATAATAACACGGAAAAAGATTTAGAAATACTAGAAAGAAAAATTGCTATAAAAAGTTCATAGAAATTTACAGTCACATATTGAAGTTTGATACTAAAGAGACAGATGCATTCAAAGGTGTAGATAAAAAATAATATTTTTGTAATTCGTATTTCAAAAACTTGTAGGATTTTATAATTGAAAATTTTATCTTTGGTATTTTGAGCTTTTTTTTTAGATGCAGCTGCCGTAAACTTTTTCTCTCGAGCAAACTTCACTGATGTATCTTAAATGATTTATGAGTAATTCTCAAAAATTTGAGTGTCTTTAAATAAATTAATTTATGGGTGCACATACACACATATGACCACACTAATCAAGTGATCGTGGGTGTGAATTTTAGGCTAGAGTTCTCTTTTTCCTGGTATATTGTTTGGATACTTGGTGATATTTAATCCCCCGCAAAAAATGTTACATCAATCCTGTTCATTTAAAAGTAATGAATATTAAAGCGTGAAGTACAAATCAGATTTTTTAGATAACTTGACCGTAGTTGAAAAATATAAGGAATGTCGCTACTAAGCCTATTGTTGCTACAGCGCGCAATGTTAATGAACAACCAATAAACTTTCTTCTGGTTTCAATTTAAATCCTTGGATATAAGATTCCCTGACCTGATGTAGATTTGGTAGCTGAGTAGTCACGGTCACAAACTCGTGTGACCTGCATGTCCTGAGTCCTATTTCCTATAAAGTTATTCCGTATAGAAGGGGTCAAAATAATCCTATAGGCATGGCTTGGAAATTTGGAGAAGAGGTGTCGACTTAGGTGTCATCTTTGTAACTTGGTCGGGGCTAAAATTAACGAGATCTGTATTTAATAGCCCTCATGTTATCTCAATGAATACGTGCTTATTAGCCCCTTAACTTCCAAATAAAAGTTACGTGATTCGCTTCGTAGTGCCAAAGTTTTTCACATAAGCTTGAGTATATGTTGTATTAAAAAGGCACAAATAAGCGAATAGTTCTCTGATATACGTAAATCCTTTGAAAACACTGTACAGGTTATTGTATTGCATTCCAAAGCCTTCGGGATAGTTTCCGAGGTCCATCGTCAAAAGCCCTCTAGTAGAGCTGAATTAGTGCGACGTTACATCCACTCACTCTCTCATTCACGGAATAGTTTCACTGACATCCGCACCAAGAAAATAATCTTATTTTCGAGGACGGATATATACGCCTGGAGCACAAAATGCTCTAGTTGAGAGTGAGTCGGTTATACACATTGAGGCACTCAGCTCTAACATCACAAAATACAGTTATACGAGGATTATAGGTTTCTTCACGTCATAGGGATATGGATCTGCAATAGATCCTCCATACCCTATCTGATAAGTATTTGGAGGTACGTGAAACCTGAGTGGGAAAACAAAGTTCACTCTGAGTTTGGTGGGTAATGGTATGAACGACGTAAACAGTCTGGGGTAGTAGTCTTCTTATTTCGGTGGGAAAAAAGTCCTGAGAGAGAATTTTGACAGCCAACTGGGAGCTGTAGTGTAAACACTGTCATTAGTTGATAGCAATAAGTGAGAAAGCTCTCTAATGACTGCCCTGAAATTGGATAAATTGAAATAAGAGATTGCTTGCCTGGTGGGTGCAGCGATAAGAAAAATTTTAAAAGTCAAGAATTACAAAAATTAAAGATAAAAATATGGAGTAAAAAATTTAGAATGAGTAGTTTGCATTTTCAACTCAGTTGATGAGGATTACAGGTAACGGATCTCATAGTTTTAAACCACGGCAAGTGACGAGACAATGCATGAGTTGTCTTCGTACTGTTCTGGATTCCAAGCCACATCAATATGAGAATATTGAGAGATGAAAGTTTTAACGTGTATCATCCCATCTACACTTTGACTAGTGTTCGAAAACATGATCATCTTGCCACGAGTTTGTGACCTTGACCACTAGCTTACCATCGGTACTACGTTACGTTTGGAGTAATTATTTAGGATACTAGGCATGGTTACCATTTGGAAACTTCTTGAAGTATTTATTGATGAATTAGCCACCATTTACATGCTCGTTTATTTATAGTTTATATAACCGTTGAACATGCTGCATTCATACTTACAAACATAATTATATATAGGGATAATAGCCTTTGTTGCTCCAAATCCCACATAAAAATATTAACTGTAACTGTAACATAATTATATTAAAGACGCTTGGAAATTTCAGTGATTGATGCCATCCTATGAAGTGCGCTATCTTCAATACTAAATGCCAAATGTATTGTTAGGAACTCAATATTAAATTTTGTTGCATATATAGTCACATGATAGGTATCATAAAAACTAGCGAACAAAATATCCTGCACACACATACGGTCTTTAACAGCCTCGTTTTCAATATCATTCAACCTCTGACATAGAAATTACCCTCTAGATCTATATAAGAATGGCTTCACAGACTTCATTTGTTTGCAGTAATATTAAAACTGCACCCGCGTGAAACCTATAAGTATGCATTCCCAAAGCAGAGCTGAAATCAAATTGATTGCTCTTTGTATTGGATTTACTGGTTTTATGCATAGGTCTCTATTGTTTGTTGAGAATTTCCTTAGAGCGCAAAGTATCGAATATTATCAAATCTTCAGCCAGTTGGAATATCAGCTTTGAACGTTTTACTATGAGCTTAGATTTACCTAATTTGAGGACGGGGACCTCCCACCAAAATTTACTTCTTTCCCCCTTTTTAAACTGTTTTTGTATAACTTTTCAGATTTTATCCATCACCATTTTCATTGTTTTTCGACAGCATTTTAAATTGTTAAAAATTGCTTCTATTACTTAAACAAAATCTTTTGACGAAGCTTAGTTAGAATTTGACGCTCTTCTCGAGCTATATACACTATTGCACTTCCTTAATTCACTTATGGGATTTGATTTGCATAGATGTTACTCTTAATTTACTGTTTAAGCCAGTTGATAGCTCTAATTAATTTTAAAAGTCATAAAGAACAAAAAAAAATGGACTTGGGGTTTTTATCTTTTTATTCGAATTTTTAAGGGGCTACATATATATAAAAATTTTTTAAATTCAGAACAAAACTGACTCGGATCACTTGAATCCTCTTGAACATTGTGACGAAGCACTCAAAATTTACGTTTCCTGATTGGTTTGGGGGAAAAAAAAATTATTTTACTTTTTAACAGACATTGGGGAGTTTTTTTTTTATAATCACATTAGTGGTTCTTGGGGGATAGAAAAAAAAATTTTTGGTCTTTTGACAAATTTATTCCCACTTTCAGTTTGGAGCAATATTCCCTGTACAAATTTTATGTGTGTAGATATATATATATCTTATATTTATTTACTTGTCATATATTGTCTGTATTTCTTAATTTTGTAAGGTTTGTTACCTGTAAATAAAAATTGTAAAGACAGTACAAATCCTTCGGTATCAATCTACCCCGTGCAAAAACTTTATGATCCTCCCATCCAGTGAATTTTTCATACTTCCAACTAATACATAAATTGGACGTTATAAACCTCATCTACGTGTATAAAAGTGAAAAGTAAGACAATAAAAATATAAATGGACAAAAGAAATTAATTTTTCCCTCTATTATGTTTTTCCAAAGTTTAGGGCTATTATTAAATTGAAAACTTTTAATTTTAAAAACTATATTGAATTTTAACCCCATTCCTTTGTCTTAGGTAATAAGTCGGCTGGGTGGCGTAGTTGGTTTGTTGCTGGCCTTTTGTACCCAGCACAGAGCCCGGAACTCCGGCCCAAGACGTATGGATTTTCATGATATAGAAAATCGACAGCGGCCATGTCGTACGATTATATGACACGTAAAATATCGCTAGGTGGGTTCTCCAGGCAAATTTAAATTCTTTTAGAGGGTTGCATCATTGGAGCCAATGTGCCTCCTTCTAGGGAGGAGCAAGTGAGTGAATATTAACGTCGCACTGTTCAGCTACACGAGGGCCTTTGGCGACGGACCACGTAATTTTGAACCATTGTCGAGTGACGTAGACGACACCTGAGCTGGCACCCTCTTTCTTAACTGCCACACCACCGCAACTGGATGACGTTTCATCTCTAGACAGATTTAACGTGCATCGCTGCCCTACATGGCGGGTCTTTAGTGGTACTGGGCTTGAACTCATGACATGCCTGCCATGATCCGATACCTTGACCACTGGCTCCTCTGAGAGGTCATTTTTCTCGAGCTTTTAAGCTTCGGAAATTCTGCTTTTCTTCTTGCCGTCGGCTTCGCTTACCTCTTCCCCGGGATTCTAGCTCCAGACTCCGTCGAGAACAGACTTTAGTTTCTGAGCTCATTTCCTTTGCTTTCCTGCGACTGCGCAGCTTGTTCACGTTGGTTATTTTGACTCAAGCCTAACCTTTGACCTGGACTGAATTATGGCTACCGCCACGACATTGATTTGACTCAAAATGGAATTATCAATAATGTCCACATAACATCTTCACCTTCCAGATTCGTGATTACTGACGAATTCATCTACGATAATCAAATAATCAGTAAGAGAACTGATAAATCTCAGAGATCTTACGCCATCTGGGCAAGGAAACTCGTCTATTGTACCAGCAACCAGTGACGAGTCTATGCCGCCACTAGTGAAGAATTGAAAACATTCACACCGCTCTTATTGCCGCCAAGGAAAGGATGAACTACTGTTGTTCCGCACCACATCGAGGCGTCCTGACGCCCTCATCAAGAAAAGTGGAAGAGAACGCGCCCATCTAACTCCTGTGGACTCTACTCCAAAGAGACTGTTCCATCTGACACCACATTGAACTCTCCCAGCAAGATAACTTTAAAAAATTTAAGACTGAAAACCGACAGAAAGAGACTGATTGATGATGATAGGTTTCAAACCCCAGACAAAAGACATACCGCAAAGAAAATCGGTAAGAAAAACCCTTCGTTGCCTCCTACCACCTCCCAGACTTCTAACTCCACTCAAGCCCCACCCCCACCTGCTGAATCGAGTGATTCTGAGATTTAGGGCGAGGATGCTGGTAAAAGCAACCCCACCACTGTTGGCACCCCCCCAAACAGAATTCCACCACTTTTGTCAAACCTCCTGACAATTGGTGCACTTTACTTCCATAGCTAGGTACTAGCCCCTACTTCTATCAGTAAACTTCGCATTACTGTCCAAAGTAATGACGAATATCGTAAACTCGCTCAATTCCTTCGACATGAAGGAGTTGAGTATAAATGATTTATGCTTACATCTGATCACTCCCTTAAATATTAATCCGTGGAGTCTTCCTACTCTTACCAAAGTAGAAGAAATACGTGTTGAAATCGAGAGAGAAGGGGTTTTCAGATCCATAAAATCTCCCGATTACAAAATTTAAAACCAAAGCCCCCATGCCCCGAATTTACCCACAACTTGTAAATTATACCAAAGCTGTTGGCACAAAAATTTCCTTTGAGCACTATGACAATATTCGCAACAAAAGACCCAATCAATGCTGGAGATGCCAGGGTTTTTTCCATTCTTCGGAAGTCTGCCATCTCCCAATTAATGCCTTAAATGCGCAGGTCCTCACGAGGCGAAAAACTGTAATCGTGCTTTTGAAGACCCACTAATTTGTGCCAACTGCGATGGGGAACATGCGGCGAATTGGCGCCAATGCCCCCATTTTCCGAAGACTAAAAATAATAAAAAAGCGCCCCAAAAGGGCAATCAAAATAAAAATCAACATTCTAAGGTAAAAATAACCATAATAACTTGCCAAAAAATAAAATTAAAGAGATAAATTTTGCCACTCGTAATGACCTAAACTTAAAAAGTAGTCCCATGCATACTCAATCCAAAATCCATCAGCCTCAATCAAATTACCGCGCCGTCATTCCCTCTGTCTCGTATTCCAAATTTGTTTCTGGACAGATCAGGGAGATTAGTCATGTTAATACCCCAAATTCCAATTTTTCAACCATTTTCACAAATGTGGCCTGGTGAATGCTACTTACTAAGGAGTCGATGAGAACTGTTGGCCCGGGCTTTCTGGCGTACCCCTCAGCACTCAGAAACCTTTCTCATCCTGACGATAAGGCCTGTGAAATTTTTCAGGCATATGTCGCGTTAAAAAATGGGCGTAATTATGTTGCACACAATTCGGCCTAACTCTCAAACGTGCAATCAATCACAATTGGGTTTCCAACGCAAAGGGTCTGCGCTCCAAAATTCATGAAGTCAGAGATTTCGTTTTGGAGCAAACTATTGATTTGTTTTTGGTCCAAGAAACCAAACTAGAACCTGGTCAGGAACCC
Organism: Trichonephila inaurata madagascariensis; assembly: GCA_019973955.1. Classification (NCBI taxonomy): domain Eukaryota; kingdom Metazoa; phylum Arthropoda; class Arachnida; order Araneae; family Nephilidae; genus Trichonephila; species Trichonephila inaurata. Next base: position 101,077 of record BMAV01026111.1, on the reverse strand, counting down.
CTGATTGCTAATTATCATCTTTATAAAGATGATCGTAATTTTTCCTGTGAATTCGTACTGCAGGAGGTACCGCTATATTCTGTAAAAGCAATTTCGTTCAAAGCAGAGCTCTTTTACCGTGATATGGTGCATATGGATGCTAGTGTTATCGAAATTAAATTAATAATTTCCTCCGAGTAGTTCCTGCTTTATGCTCGTTTTTGTGCGGAAATCAAGAGAAAATTCCCCGAAAAGGATTTTTCTTAAAATTCTAAATTCAGGTAATAACTTAATCATTGCTGAGTAACTTTTAACGCTTCTCACAAAGCGTGAATAACACCACATGCCTAATAATTTTTGGCTTTTCTGTCTTAAAAATTATTCAAAATTATTATCCTAATACAAGGATTGTTGCACCTACACTCCGTCGCATATTAATTCACGTTCTCGCCCGGGAGCACATGACTCAATTATCGACCTGGTTGTTTTTTTTTAAAAAATATCCCTTTAATTACGTATTTACTAGGAGTTAAGTAGATGATCTTTGTTCGGATCATCTACAATAATATTTTAACTCTATACTTTAACTCTGCTACTATGAAAATTCCAGAGCAACTCTCCACCAATTGAGAGAACTTCCGATTCCTTCTAAAAATAAGCCACTCCCATTCCAGTCTCCCAGCAATGAGCATTTCTGATGTTGCAATTGGTCGGCTTGGAGAACATATTCCGAAGCACTTGTGGCTGCTTCTAAAACCCCAAATTTAAAAACCGCACCTATTAAATTACCTCCAGATATTCTCGCCCAAATTCGCCAGAGAAATAGGGTGTACGGAGATTTTTGACAAAGATCTAGAGACCCTGTTTTAAAATGAACTCCGTACTATCAGCAACGAGATAGCTACAGTGATATTGAGACACCCTCTCTCATGCAAGATGGGGAGAAAACAGTTGAGGAGTTATCTCCCCGAAAAGGCACTCTTTTGGAGGCGTACCTCCCTTCTCAAAAAGCTCTTTCATCACATTCCCTCTAAGGGCGCTCTCGGCAGTATCGCAGTTGCCCTGATTGAAAAGGCCGAGGTAATGCGGACAGCCTTCAAAACACCTGAACCAAATACTGATGTAGAAAATCCTAGATTCGCTGCATATACAAAGGAAGGTCCAAAAGATTCTCATTCCCTACCTGTATGGATCTAAAACATCTCCCTGAAATACAGCAGGGAATTCATTAAAAAATCTCAAAACCAAAAATCTCCGAATGGATCTCATCACAAATCGTATCCTTGAGATTCTTCCCACTAAATTTATCATTTAATTGTTGGTTGTTCAACATGCTTCAAAATTGCTACTTCCCTGCAAGTTGAGGATGCATGTGGTAATCCCCATTCTAAACCCAAATTTATGATTTAATTCAAAACTATCGTCCAATCTCACGACTCAGTAGTTTGAGTAAAAGCATACGAATTCGTGATTTTGAAACCGCCTGAACCAACACTGCTTGAAGGCCAGGAATATTATTATTTCAGAACAGCATGGTTTTGTAACTAAGTGTTTTACAGTAACCCAGTTACTCAGAGTCCCTGAAATTTGTTCACACAGGCTTCCAAACCATCAGGCCATGGGTATGCTAGTTGTGGACATATAGCCAAAGCCTTTGACAAAAATTTGCGATGAGAGGCTTAATATCCAAGATGATGAGACTTGATTTTTGGACCAAATTAAAAAAATTATTTACTGTAATCAAACTCGTGAGAGTTTAGAGTTAGAGTCGAAAACTGCCTCTCCAGCCCTCGTCCGCAAAAGTGGAATTCTTCCGGCGAAAAGTTTGCTTGGACAAAGACTTTAACCTATATATTAACGACATTCCGAAGGCTGACAATGTCCATTTAGCTATGTATGCGGGATGACACTGCTATCATTAGTCAACACACTTGTAATCTCAAAATTATTGAAAGATTACATAATTATATCACAAGTTAAGCTTCAGCTCTGGCCTCGTTGCTTGAAAACTCGCAAAGTTAATGCATCAAAAAAGCGCAAGCCTCCCTTACGAAACAAAGGTGTATAGAAACTTACCCAATATCAACATTTTTGACCAACCCGTCCCCTGGGTCACTGAATTTAAGTACCTAGGGTTCATCCTCGACGCAAAATGGAACTTCACCCTCACATCCATGCTGCACTTCCGTGCGTAGAATGAGCCAAACGCTCAATTGCTTAATTTCGTTAGAGTAAGCTCCAACTGTAATACGGTTTAGCTCTATAAATTATTTCTCCGACCAATTTTGCTTTATATGCATCTCCCATCTGAGCTTTTGTTGCAGTAACTCACTTGAAAAATTGCACGTTTTTCAAAAATAAACATCTTAAAAAATTACTACTAATGCTCCCTGTTTGTCAGAAACGAAATCTTGCACAAAGATCTCAAAAATTGATCCAGTTCTTGATTTCATTAAAATCAGTCCACAAAATGTTTTGACACAGATTACCTCACCCCTTTCTAACCAATCTATCCGAGTCATCCCTGTCTATGATAACACAAAGTCCCAAGCTTTCCAAGTAAAGTCCTAGAGCTGCTCTTCTCACATATATCAGCATTTCCCAGTCCTTAAAAAAGACTTCGAGATCCTGGAATTATAGTCTTTTGGTAACTTTTTAAAATTTTTATTTTCTTTATTTATTTATTTAAAAAAATCTCTAATTTTTAGCTTTTTGTCATTTTGAGCAAGATTTCATCTCCATTAAATTACTTCGACTTAAAACCCACATTCTTCTGAATCGGTCTTGCGTAGTAGTTTAATTCCATGTAAATTCTCCTTTTCCACATCTTTTGTGGATCATCTTTTATTTTGCTCACTTCCCAGCAGATGGCATCTATTATGGATATTTTCTGTGGCAACGCCTTCTATTTCGTTCGTTGTTCAGCGACACTCCCACCTGTCATCACTACAATGATTCAGCAGTGTTTGTCTTCTTTTCCCCTTTATTTTAACATCATGTACCACGAGCACCACGGCATTAATTGCTTTTATTCTCCATTTTATCTTTTTCCCTTCCAAATTCTGTGTCTACTTTCTGATGAAGAGCACAGATTTCTGTCACCTCCCTCCGGGATGGTGCCTCATTAAATATGTTCCATACTTGCCAATTAATTTGTTTCTCGCTCTCTCACAGGTAGTATGTCCTCAGCAACAGGTAAGAAGCTTTCTTTTATAACGGCTCTGAGCTGTTAATAGTTTTAATAGCATCTTTTAAATTTTATGGAACTTTCAATTAATTATTCTCTTTTTCTTATTAATTATGATGGGAGGGTAATACCGTTTTTTGGTAAGGTACCTTGAATTTTGAAGCCGTGGGGAGTGGGTACAGTCCCTCCTCTAGGGAGGAAACTGGGCGTCAAAGTTACCTGTGGCGATTGGTATCCACCAATATGGCGCCGATCTAAAGAACGGGATTCTAGCCTTGGGTGCAGTACTAGGTAGATTGATGAATTCTGTAATAACTGTTAACAATCCACATTTAGAACGAAACAAATGACTTAAGTAATATTAACCCAATTAGATATTTTCGTAAAGCAACTTTCGCAAAAATCATTTTTCGAACGCTTTTGTTAAGCATCAATCCACAGTGCACCAATAGTGCCACTCATCTGCGAAAAAAGCGGCTCAAAAGAACACATAAGCCGTCTCTTCCACGAATTTTGCAATCAAATGAAAGGTGTGTGCAAAAAATAGACATTAATGGTTGAATCCAGGTGGCTCCTTGCTTTGTCCACCCATGTGCGATGCATGCGCAACATGCCTGCTAGGATCGACAGACCTATATCTCTCCGGATTAACTAGGGACGCGGTAGCCTATGGCACGATCGTGGCTGTTCCTTTGCCACGAGTTCCGGAGCCCAGTACCATTAAAGACCCGCTGCCGTGGGAAGTGATGTACCAAATCTGTCGAGAGAGCTGGAAACGTTATCCCGTTGGTGGTGTGGTGCTTAAAGGAGAGGGGTTTAGCTGAGGTGTCGCTCACGTCAGTGCGCCGCAACCTTTTATCGCCACGGACCGGCCAACGTTTCATAATTTTACCGCGGCCCGTTGAGGGTAAGCCACGTTGATTGTTTTTATATTAGATTGTTTTGATTTAAGAATTTTAATTTAGTTACATTTATAAATATGCTTTCAGAATAAAATATAGTTATAAAAAATTAAATATAAGTGATTTAATGTGGAATATTAAGTGATTTCCGTGGAAAGTTGCGCAAATCCGAGAGAAATGCGCCAATTTAAACAAAATGACAATAGTTTAAAGTTCTTTAGGCAGCCCGGCACCATTTGATCCACGGACTGGTACTGGTCATCAGACTGGGGGTTGCGGATCACTGGTCTACGTCACTTGACCATGATACAAAATTACGTGGTCCATCGCCCAATGCCCTCGTGTAGCTGAACAGTGCGACGTTAATATTCATTCACTCACTTGGCGATATATCGCCAAAAATAACACGTATGCCTACAAATACAACCATTCCTGAAGAAAAGAAAGTTTGTGTATAAAGTACTCCTACAAATTTAAACGTAGGAAGCTACTCTTACTTTCCCAATTCTCAGCCCCCAGGGTATCCAATAGGAGTCTAGGATAACTTTATCATTGGCAAACCAGAGAGCAGTTTCTAAGCTCTCTTGCATGCAGATAGAATTCCCCATTCCATCCTGAAGAAGAGCCATAGCCACGACTTTCGGATCTCCTCGTCTCAACCAATGAGAGTTATGCATCTACGCAGAATGTGTGAAAAGCTTCACTTTCGCGAACTTTAACATCTCAGGATGCCAGATATGGTATTGACGACTGCATTACAATACGAATGCTCAAAGAAAGAACGCCTATTCAACCAATGAAACGTAGCAATCGAAAACAAATTTCTTCCCGCTAGATCATATTCGGCTGCTCGAACACATGGCAAATACAAGTCCAGAATTCAAGTTTGCTAGAGATGTTATTCGCTACGTTTTGACCGAATATTGGCCAGGAACCCATTGGAATCCCAGTGGTATCTTTGTTGAATATGACCTTGATTCTCCTTGTACTCCTGATGTACAATACGTGATGAGGGATTTTTTAGATAAGAAAAATGTTGATTTGCACGAATCTTACGATGGATATTTTCCTAACAAAAATATTTCTCCACAGCAGCATTATGAATTTTGTCAAAAAATAACATCTAGTTTGATTATGATGAATGAGTCTGCAGAGGTGATATATACCTTTTTAAAATTATGTGCATCTTTATCATTATTTACTGCACTTTCAGTTGTTTATGGTGTAAATGCGGCTCCTGTTATAACGCATAGACTGCTTCTCCGTTACTTTACATCATTACAAAATCGTAAATTTATTACCGATACGTTTTGGATGGAATTACAGACATTTTGCGAACATTACTAGTAAGAATCATATAACAGTTTCAAAATGATACATTCTTGACTATTCAAATTAAATTTTAACATTTTTTTAATGCAGTGTGAACCATGTTTTTACTTCTTTATATGTTTCATCTTTTAGAATTGTCTTTTAATGTGTTTGTATTGCTTTATACACTACTAATTATACACTTGAATGCCCTTTGTGCTATAAGCTACGTATATGTTTTTCTTTACATCTTAATCTTTTTCTTCAATCAACATGTGATTTTTGCATGAAAGTATTTTGACTTGTTAATGCGAATTAATTTAATAAATGTACGTGACAACAGCAATTATTGTAGCGTGAAAGTAACATTCAGAACAAATTAGGAAAGAAACTTTTTTCTAATAACTACATTTAAATCCTTGCAAAACATATTTCTGGAAAAGTACAAAAATGAAATAAAATTATTTGAAGTTATTGTGGTTTAAATCTGAAAAATTACAAATAGTATATATATATATATATATATATATATATATATATATATATATAGATGAGGAAACAGTAAGTGTAGTAGTAAAATATTCTAAATATGTTTATTTATAAATGTTCAAGAATGAATTTTCGCAACAAAATTTATTCAAATGTAAGCTTGTCTCAAAAACAGTAAAAATATTTTCATCTATTGTTACGCGCCCCTGCAAATATATAATTATCTTTAGAATTCATATGGTCATCCTACGCGCGACACGTATGTATGTAATAATCTGAATTACCTCTCATGCGTCAAAAATTTCATACCGCGCATCTTCAAACTTTCAATATGAACGACCCAATTTTCTTTAATCATAATTTTCTATCACGCACCCTCATACACAATAATGTACTGAACACAATAAAAATATACTTTTGACGCTAAGTGTTTCATTATAAACCATACAAACTATCCAGATAAGTATTAAATTTTACACAAAACCATGAGAGAGGCGCTAGTAATTTTAAACTTGCTTTAATTTAATATTGATAAGTTAACAATCAAAAAATATTATGAAGTACTGATACATTGATAAGTACATTATACTAATGTAAATGAGTATTTTTGATAATGTCAATATGTTTTATTTTACTTCCTTTTCAGTACATTAAACTTATATTAATTCTATTTTCGACTTTTCTTATGCTTTCTCGCAACCCCCTTTACAGAGATATCACACCCGGGCTTATGGGGCATGAGTGATTGATTATTAACGCCGCACTGTTTAGCTACACGAGGGCTTTTAAGACGGACCACGTACTTTGAACCATGGTCGGGCGACGTGGTTTCCATACTGCGAGCTGGCACCCACTTCCTAATTACCACACCACACCAACGGGAGGCGCGCTTATGAGGGAGGGGGTACCCCACAAATTGAAAAAAACGCTTAATTGCACTGTTTGAGTTTCCGTAAAATACAGTATGATAATTTAGTCCTTCCTAACATTAAAATGTACTTTAGATAGATCTTGTCAAAGGGTGCAAATTAGTATTTCTTTGCATTAAAAATTGCATTACTTGGCAAAAAGCTATACTTTAAAAGCCTTTTCTTTTGTCTTAAATATATTGGAAACTAGCCAAAAGCATCTAGCAACGATAAGAGTTTCTGCACAAAACATAGCAAGCGAACAACGATATGATACACACAGTAGACAGAATTCTAAATTAACTTTGTATAGTATTGGGCTGATTTTAATGAAATTTTTCTAATTATCTTTTTGATTCTCAGATAATATTTGTATTAAGAAAGAAAAAAAAAACTAGTTAAATTAATGTCCACAATTCTGTACTGTAAATAAATATACTTTACTATTATTTGGATACACTATGTTAATAATGTACTAAATAAAAGCAACATGTGTTAATCAGTGACTCCTAATGTGGTCTATATGGACCTCCATGGATCTATAACAATCTGCAAAAGGCTCGCAACAATGAAAAAAAATAATTTGGGGGCTCATGAGGTGTAAAAGGGGTACTATGTAGTGGCTATCATTAAACCACATCGTGACTTTAATTTTAAAAGAAAAATAATTTAACGGAACCAGATTTTATATATTTAGCAGATTTATTTACTCAATTTAGTGAAAATAATTTGAAGGTACAAGGTGACAGTATATATTTTATTAAATGAGGGGTTATCATATTTCAGCTTTTCTCTTACCAGAGTTAAGTTAAAGGAGTATAATAATGGATGTTGCTAATTTTTAAGTTTCTCAATTGGCCACAAACAATTTGCCAGAAAAGTTAAATTTTTAACAACATTCAACATTTAAATGCGTTTGAGATGTTTTGTGTGTGTCTTTTGTAATTACAAAAGTAAATGAATTCATATGGTCCCACTGAAAAAAAACACCCGTCACAATTTAAGAGAAACTTATCGGATTAGGCAGTAAATGAAACCTTAAAGTAGAGTTTAGAAACGGATGTCAGCAATTTTGGCTTTAAAAAGACATACCTGTCATTTATCTCGAATTTTGGAGTATTATGAGAAAATTTTTATTGTTTTTCGTTGCTATGGTAGGAGGTTCATCATCGTTGCTAATCTCCAAAAAAAATAAAGAAATAAAATGAATGGTTCCTACTATCCGTGAAGATTTTTAGGGACCTGACAAGATTAAGGCCAAATATTGAGAATTTGTTATTGAAGCACCAGATTCAACCGTAGCATTACAAACCTTTGCTTTTTGACCAGTTATTTTATGTGTTAATCAAGCTTTTATTTAGTTATGTGTTTCTAAAACTTTAAGCACTATACTTCACAACAGTCAGAATATTACATCTTTTAATACATATCTATACAGCTGTCAAAAAGACATTTGGGTTGATATATCTGCAAAAATTCAAGAATTGGTAACAGGATCTACCCTGAACCGAGAAACATGGCAAGGGGTCTATGAGACAGAATATTTAGGAACATCTGGTGTAAATAAATGCAAGTAAATCTAATAGAAATGTAAATAATTAAATTGTTTTCATACTGGAATTATAATTATTCCCGTTAGAAATACTGTTCCTTCTCTTACTAATTTAAAAAAAATAATAACTTGGATGTTTTCTCTCTATAAACCTTCATATATTGTTTCAATCATTCAAATGATTACAATTAATAAGTATTGGATTTCAACTTTAATTCAAGAAGTTTGCCTAATGGATGCACATGCAAAATGTCTCTACCAAACAATTTATGAATATATTCGAACCTCTGGTACTAATGACACTACAGAAGATCAAAAATGTATAGTAATTGTATTTTTAGCAATACAGAGAGAGATAGGCTACATTAGTTTATGTTATGCTCTTGATTGATAAGAGTTTTTAGTTGAAAAATGGTTGCATCTCTTTACTATAATTTCTATGTCCGGCAATACGTGGCCGCGGTAGCCTAGTGGTTAAGGTAATGGACTCGAGGCTGGCTCGTCATGAGTTCGAGCCTAGTACCGCTTATAACACACCGTGTATGGGTGCGATGCAAGATAAATTTGTCGAAAACTCAAAAGTCTTCCCGTTGGTATGGTTTGGAGGTTAGTAAAGAGGGTAACCGCTCTGATGCGTCTTCGTCTCTTGACTATGGTTAAAAATTACGAGGTCCGTTACCAAAAGCCCTCGTAAAGCTTAGCAGTGCGACGTTGAGGCTATCTTCGGCTTATGTTAAAGTATAGGGGCCGAATTCAGAATATTTTTTCAGATATAAAAGTACTCAAACATTAATATTTTATTCTGGTTACAGTATCCTGTGGAGAATCACTTATTTTATCTTACTACTCATTTTTATTCGAGTTGACAGATTTTTTTTTATAAAATGTGTTTCGCATTTTTTCCCCCTATACCGTAATGCTAAATGAGCTATCCCTTCACATGTTAAAAGGAAAAACTAATTATTTCTGAAATATTTTGAAATTTTAAAAACACTACATTATATAAAGAAATGCATAAGTTACAATGTCACACATTTTTTTAAAAAAATTGAAACATTTTTTCTGTCTGAAAATGTGCTCCGAATCAAGTTCACGCTATCGTACATATGGCGAAAACAACCTTAATATTCACTCATTGACTGGAAAGACAATCAGATGAATAATTCTTACACTGCAGTATTATGAAACAAATCGAGCTCGCGTGCAATTTGCACCATGGCTACAATTAACTACATATGTACAGACTAAAAGGGAAATGACTTATTTATTATTATTATTATTAATGATTTTTTTACATTCCTCCTCAGGACAAGAAAGCTATTAGTTCCTCCTGGAAGCAGGTCCCATACATGAGTGCTATGAAGGAAACTGCCCTGGGGTTTCTTTAATGATAACACGATTCTTTATATGCTTCGCAAAGCAAAGGGATAGCCCAGGTGTCGTCCTCATAAATTCACGAATCTTCACAATCTTAAGCCCATTAAGATTTCTTGATGAGGTTCACTTATACGTTCAAACCCTGCCCAAGTCGGTGGATTTTTGGGATGCAGAAAATCGACAGCAGGCATGTCGTATGATTATACGACATGTAAAAGATCCCTAGAGTGTCTGTTTGGCTTAGTGCTCTCGGAAAAATAAAATCCGAGTACAGGTTCACATCGTCAGAGATCACGATTCTTCAATCTGGGGGAGGAAACTGTGCGAGAAAATTACTTCTTGGTATCGCCTATATGGTGACGCAATAAAGATTGATACCAGCTCATGGGAATGTACTGAATATGTAATGGTAAAAATACCAAATCCGCAGCCCCATTAAATAAAAAAAAGATTCACTTGTACGTAATTAAGAAATCTTAAATTTTCAACTAAAAGCGGTACGAAACTTGGAAAAAAAAAATAATTGAAAAAGCAAACTAAAAATAAATACTTAACGAAGTACTTTAAAAAACTATTATCATTTGTTAAAAATTAGATTATTTCAAAGAGTCTTTCGTTTGGCAATTGATTAGGAAAAAAATGTGAACTTAGATAATATTCTACATGTCACCGTATATTTTTTAATAATTCCAAATGTTGTCAAACAGGAGAAATAGATTTCAAAAATAAGACAATGGAACAAATTTTGAAAAAGAAAATGAAATATATCCTGCGTGTGAACATAATGCCTGATCAGAATTAAATTCAATACGCTAGAACTTTTGTTTAAAAATAATTCTATAACGCTCTAGTGTTGCCGGCTAATTTTTTGCTTCATCACCTAATCTAGATTTATAATCGTTAGAAGATTATGATTTGGGTGTGTGTTAATTGAAGAATTAAATCTGGTTGAAAACAGCTCATTAAAATATCTTAAAAGCATATCTAAATTAACATTACAAAAAAATTACACCATCCTATTGATTTATCTAAGATTACTTATATGCGTCTATAAATCATAATTAGTTTTAAAAAAAAAAAACACGTACTCTTAAAATAACTAAATTTTTTTTAAATATCAAAATTTATGTAGAAATTCTTGAAATTTATTGAAGAATATAATTTTATTTCTATACACTTATTATTTTTCATCTAGTTTTTACCGAGGTACTTCGTAAATTCTTGTTATAAAAGAGAGAACGAATTTAATCAAGATCAAGTCTATATCACATCATGTTCCAAAAGACACGAGGTCGCTAAATTTTATCCCCTTGGAGATGATTTTGATATAATCATATTCATATAATACAAAGTTTGTATTTTTTCGAGCTGTATTATGGGTAGAGAATTTTTTCCCCATTTCACAAATTTTATATCGGGTTCTGATTTTAAGGACCTATTCGATACGAATGAGAATATATATTTCGAAATTGAACAGCACAGATATTCCCACACATAGGAAGAGTTCTGGAATGTCAATTGAGAAGGAAGCTTACGATAATACCTTCTTACACGGATGTGCAAAACTTAAAAATAATAGGTTTTTTTTTCTTTTTGCTATAATTCCACTAGAAATCATCTGAAAGACATGGAATTTAGAAAAGAGAAACAGCATTTTGTACTTAAATGATAACGAAATTATAGTTGTGCGAAGTTGAATACAATGCATATAGTACGGAATCAAACAAAAAAGGCTTTATTGAACTCATAGTTTCGTGACACATGATTGTGTCTGTCCAAGAGGAAGAACAACAAGCTGATGTTCTTTAGTATGTCATATGCCATCCCATGCTGCAATGATTTCTTCGCACCGTCTTTCTATACACAGCACTAGATTTTCCAACAATTTTCGACCCTCAGGGGGCTCACCTTTAGGTGGGTACAGGTGTCACAATCCTGAGGTACTCTAGTGATCTTTTCCTTTTCCTAAGGGGTTTATTATCTTTGGTAAACACGGGTGTCACAATCCTGAGGTACCCTCTCTAGTGATCTTTTCCTTTTCCCAAGGGGTTTACTATCTTTGGTAAACACGGGTGTCACGACCCCGGGGTACCCTAGTGATCCTTCTCTATTTTCGACTCTCCATATTGTCATCCAATTTCTCCTTTTCTTCTTTTCCTGTCCAGACCACAGACCTATGAATGTTTGGCGCAGTATAGCCAAAACTGTGGCTCTTGTGCCATAAAACACCAAACTCAAACCCAAACTTAAGCCAACAGTTCTCGAGGTAAGAGTGCTCATTCCCCAATCAGCATCTGTTTTAGTTGTTGGGTGTCCTCAGGAGAACGTAATCGTGAGGCAAGGTGCCTCCCTTAAACATCTCATACATGTTCTATGGAATTTAAACAAAGGCAGAACGCTCACCAATCCAATTCTTTCCAGTAGGTGATGAACATCAGCAGAGAGAGTCCTGTTTGGCTGTGCATTGTCGTCCGTTTTGTTTCTGACATTTACATGAGGATCAACTTTTTACTGAATTGTGTGTTCTTTGTAATGATCTTTATAATCTGCTTTCTGAATTTTCTTGGATATCTGAAAATTTACATAGTTGCTTTTGTTTTGCTAACCACGCATTGTATCTATAGAAAATAATTATATGAAAGTAAGTACGCAATAAAATTGATTAATCAGACCGTAACCCTTTTCGCTTTTCAGTTAATATTTTTCCTGTTTTGACGCATGTGTATGGATTTATATTAAATGTCAGATAGTTCTGCCCATAATTCGTGCCAAATGGAATTTTTCTGTTAAAGGAGAACCATGTAGCATTTTGTATCAAAACTACAAAAAATCAGGGCTCTTCATTAAATAATAATTTTGAAACTACTGAAAAATCCTCTGCATCCGTGCATTGTTTAGTACTTTTAAGCATATCCGCAGGATAACAAAAATCAAAGCCGCAAAGGCGATGAAAAAAATAAGGTTCAAAATAAGTTATTGAAAAATATCCCTAAGTATGCACTTACTACATTCTTAAGGCTATCTTCGGGTAATGTTAAAGAATAGGAGAGACAAATTCGGAATTTTTTTATTTTTACGTTTAAAATTACTGAAACATTAATATTATATTCTCGATGCACTCTATCCTGCATAGAATCACTTATTTTATCATACTACTCATTTTTATCCGAGTTGACACATTAGTTCTTTTATAAAAGGTGTTTTGAATTTGTCCCCTATACCGTAATGTTAAGTGAGCTGACCCTTCACATGCTAAAAGGAAAAATTAATTATTTATGAAAATTTTGAAATTTTAAAAACACTGTATTATAAACACAAATGCATGAGTTACAATGTCACAAATTTTTATAAAAAATTGAGGCAGTTTTTTTTTGTTTAAAAATGTGCTCCACGTCAAGTGCCCGCTCTTGGACGTATGGCGAAAAAAGCCTTAAGCATACAGATTAAATTTAACCTGTGATTTAAGAAAATAAAGCAACCCACATATATAATGCAACATTTTATATATATCTTAAAACTCTACCGAATGTATAATACAGAAAATGGGGCATAATGTGGAATGTATAATATCAAAAGCATATTAGTATCATAAATTAATTTCCGTCACCATTTTTTCACATTCAAATCATAAAAAACCATTTTAATGTCCCAAAAAAACGAATGTTAATCCTCCCATCGTATAACCCGATAATTTTGTGATCTTAACTACTAACCTATCAAGGTTTCTTTAATTCACGGATTACTCAGCGTCAATCTTGGGAAATGGATTTATGGCTTCGTTTTTTTTTTAAATGAGGCTGCGAATTAGCAATTATAGGTTACAGTTGTTACATTCCCCGAAGCTGTTATCACTTTTTAGTATTACACCATATAGGGATACAAATTGCTGCAATTATTTTTTGACGCCTTATATCCTTCCGAGAGGGAGGTACCTGAACTCTTATGGTGATAATGTGTGCAAGAAATTTAATTTTGACAAGGTCATCCAATACATCTTCAACACGCCTCATAATCACACGAGATGTGATTTCAATAAATTTTCTGCCTCATGAAAAATCACCAACTTTGGCCTGTCGAACCCAGAAACTTGGGCGTACAAGAACAGCGCCGAACCAACTACGCCACTCAGCTGGCAAAAATCAATTTCATGCATAGTTGCATTAAAATATCCAAGCAACTAAAACCATTTGAACTGTGAATTGTGATTGATAATTACACTTAAACTCTGCTCAGGATTTCTCTAGGTAAAGAGGTGATATCTATAAGCTTTCATAATCATTCGAGAAAAATAAAAACCCATAATGGAAAAGAAACTAAAAAAGAACTCTTTTTTGCCATCTGATTTCTCAACATCTCAAAACACAGGAAAGTTGCTCAAAGAACAGAAATTTGCAAGAGACATAGTTCGTTATATTGTGAGTGAGTACTTCCTCGGGTTGCATTGGGAACCTACTAGCAATTTCATTGCACAGGATACTGATTCCCTTTTACATATTCTGTAAGGCAGATTGTTAAAGAAATTTTGGATACACATGGTGCCAACATTCACGAACAATATGATGAAGATTTTCCTGAAAAAGATAATGTCACCAAAAACAGTTTTCGAAAATGTTGCATAAATCTACTCCGCCCAGTCATATTTAACACGTTTGAAATCGAATGTTACATAATGATGTCTGTTTCTTTATCTGTATATGCTGGTTTATCCTATTTATACGGGTTGGAGGACGCACCAAATATGTCTAGAATATACATTGCTGCATCCTTCGCAATTTCTAATGCTAATGATGATGCTTGGGAACAACTTGTACATTATTGCGAACATTATCCCCTTATCCATCGATAGATCGTAATGTATTTTTACTTTGATATTGGGCATATTATCATTTCTATCGTTGATCTAAAAATATTTAAGAGCATTTTATAAAGAGTTTTTATTTACTATGGAAGTGTTTCTTAACACGTTATGGTATATTTTATCTATAACATTTTTAACTAAATGTTGATTAGAGTTTGTTTTTGTGTTTTGTTTCAAATTTGTCAATGCACTTAAACTTTTTAGATAATGGAAGTTAGAATTTTAGCTGTATTTTTAATGGCAAAATCTGAATGACGTGTTGTAGTTTATACAATGAATTCTTCCAAATGTGCTATATTTTCTCAGTAAATGTTTAATAATTGAAATATTTTTAGAATAATAAAGAATACTGACATGCCATATCACTTGTTCATTTAACTCATTTTACATAATAGCTGTCAAAAAATTTTATTTAACATTTCATAATTTTCAGGTTGTTTATTCATACTTTTTAAACATTGAATAAAAATTTTATGTGCATTTTCTTAACTTCCAAATATTTTTGAAAAATTTTTTTCCAAAAATTGGGTATTTGCATTAATAAAAATACTGGTATTAAAATGAATTTCTTTTTCAGAATTCAGCCCTTTTTTATGGTTATAGAATATATAAATCATGAGATCACACAATAATGAAAAACCAATTAAAAACCATTGATGCTTCACGTTGGTCATTTTCAGACTTTAAAAATCAATAAGTTCCAAACTACTAAAAAAATCATGTAGGTGAAAAAAATTCGTTAATTTATCTGAAAGGAAATTTTAAAATTTGTCATCCTGACCTCGTCTTTTCAATAACAATGTATTGATTGTAATGATAATGTTCTTTGGCGAAAAGCTGCACTACGATTTTATATATAATTAAAACCTTATAAATTATCAGTATATTAGAATTTGCACGTAATTTTGTGTATGTCAAGCCCATGAGAATCAATAGTAATCCTTAAACTTGTTAATTTGGTATTGATAAATTAATTACTAAATACATTGTGCAGTACTGAAAGTTTTATATTATGTCAGTCTAATTGTGTATTTTATTTTTGTATTGTGTTAGAATACATTTTCGTTTGTTTCCTTTCAATAAATTTGTAATTTTTTAATTATTTTCTTTCGACATTTTGGTATGCTCGTGCCCGCACAAAGAGTTGTGATCCCCCATTAAGGGGCGCACCCCGCAGTTTAGAAACGTCGATTTTGAGGGAAAACTTTCGGTTTATACTGAATCTGCAGTATGTCTATCAACTAGGTTGTGTAGTATGATTCCTGTGCTTGATTTAACATTAATATTCAAAAAAATAGTTTTATTTAATAAAAAATATAGTATTATGAATATAATTTTGAAAAAAAAAATATTTAAATTTACATATAAGCATGATTAATTTAGCAATTAAGAAACAAGAATTAAATATTTTTAAAAAAATTCATAACACAATTCATAACATTTAGTGATTATTTTATCATAAGAGAAACATTTGAAGATTAGAATATATTTTTCCGCAAAAACTTTTTAAAAAAAGAATTTTTTTCTTTAAACACACTATTAGAAATTAAAAGCAATGTTAGTAGAAACCTTATAATTATTAAAATAAATGGATTAAGTCAATATTAAACATAATTAGAATATGAAAATGTTGAAAAAATAACACTTTCACGGACACACACAAACATATGCATAGCATTATTATTTGACTCCAAACCCCGCCTCAAATACTCAATACTTTTTGCAAAAAAATGAAAAATATTGTAAAAATGTTTATCGAAAACTGATATTTAAGAAATTTAATAAAAAATAAATTAAAGGAGAACAAATAAGAAGCAAATAATTTATTCATTCAACCGGTTATCAAAACTTTTAGAAAAATACATGAGCTTGCAATTGCCATATCCCTGTGACGTGAAGAAACTGTACAATACTAAAGCCAGTAATTATACCTAAACAACAAAATAAAAGAGTTAAACCGTCAAGGTGCACATATGATATATCTTTTCATGGGTATTTGATATACTTTTATCTCCTAGAAGCTTTAGCGTTCCTTTTTTATCTATTCCGTAACAGTTATTTTATTTAACCTTGTTTATCGTATAAGCTTAATTAGATTTACATTTGTTTTTATATTAATTAGTTTATTGGTGATTTATCGCCAAATACAACATAAGCCAATATATCTGATGATCCAATAATAAGTTAGTTTCGGATAACGAAGTATAAATTATAATCAGAACGAGTAAGAGAGCAATAAAAATGCTTTCTTGTGTTGTATGATTTTCAACAGCATCAAGGCATGGTGTTTCTATTAACGGAATACAAGTTTATTAGAGATGTCATTCGTTATACGTTTTGAGTGAATATTAGCCGGGAACCCATTGGACTCCAAGCGGTATGTTTTTGTGGCCGCGGTAGCCGAGTGGTATAGGATCGTGGCATGCCTTGTCACGAGTTCGAGCCCAGTACCACTAAATACCTGCCGTGTAGGGCAGCGATGCACGTTAAATCTGTCGAGAGCTGAAACGTCCTCCCGTTCGTGTGTGTGGTAGGAGAGGGGTGCCAGCTCAGGTGTTGTCCACGTCACTTGGCCATGGTTCAAAATTGCGTGGTCCGTCACCAAAAAGTCCTCGTGTAGCTGAACAGTGTGACGTTAATATTCAATCAATCAACCCAGCCGTATGTTTCTGGTTCATGACTCTGATTCGCTTTTTAATCCTGTTGTACAGGAGATAATCAAAAATGTTTAGATGATATAGCTGTTGAGTTACACAGATATTACGATGGACATTTTCCTGACAAAAATATTAATTCAAAGCAGCATTATGAACTACGTAAAGCCAAATCTGAAAGAAGGCGAATATGAAGACATAATATATGTATGTATAGTTTTCTTTGCATGTTTGATCATTGTTCACATCACTCTCAGTTTGTGTATGGCGTAGATGACGCTCCGATTGCAACGCATTTGTTGCTTCTGCGTTACTTTGAAACATTAAAATATGCTAACGTGATTACGGATAGCTTTTGGGACGAATTTCAGTCTTTCTGCCGACAATATCGATTGAAATTATGAAATAAGTTTTTAAATGTTTTTCCTAGTTTTAATGTCTTGCCGTGTTTTTAAATTATTAGTGACATTTTAGAATCTATTAGTGATTTGTTCCGTGTTAAATGTTTGTTTTATAACTCGTGCATGTATGTATACTGAACATTTTTCCTTTAAATACACTGGTGTGCAAAACTTAAGCAACAGGTGGGTTATTGCCATAACTTCCCGAAAAATTATCAGAACATGAAATTCTGAAATGAGGGGGGAATATTATGTAAGGGATGACAAAAAGCATCGGGGAAAAAAGGGAAAACAACGCATACGGTGGGAAAAAAAAAACAAGCTTTTTTGAACGCATATTCGTGACCATGATTGTCTATCAACAGGAAGAACAACAAGCAGATGTCCTTAATATGGTATATGCCCTCCCCCTTTCTACAATGGTTCCTTCGCACCGTCTCTGCATACCGCCAGCTGGTGAAAATTTCTGGGTAGGAGTGCCCATTCCCCAATCCCTCTGTTTAGTTGTTGGTTGATTCCCGGATGATGTAAGCGTGTGGCAATATCTCCCCAAAGCACCCCAAAAATTTTGATGGGATTTAAATCGGGGAACGCTGGCCAGTCCATTAGTGATATCTTCACTTTCCAGCTCCTCAACAGCAAGAGTGCGATGTGGCCGTGCATTGTCATCCATAAAATGAAGTCTGGTCAAAGGCACCCGGGAAAAGACGCACATGGGGAAGAAGTATTTCCTTTACAATAGCGATCCCCGGTTACAGACCCTCTTTTGAAAATGTGAAGTTCAGTTCGCCCGTTCAGCATAATGCCCCCCCAAGACAAGAACTCAGGACCACTAACGGTTCTCCCCTTTGATGTTACTGGGAAAAACCGGGTCCCCGATCTCTTTCAAATCAAAACGT
The DNA here is from genome assembly GCA_019973955.1 of Trichonephila inaurata madagascariensis. Lineage (NCBI taxonomy): Eukaryota > Metazoa > Arthropoda > Arachnida > Araneae > Nephilidae > Trichonephila > Trichonephila inaurata. Next base: position 82,560 of record BMAV01026111.1, on the reverse strand, counting down.
GTTGAGAATCGCTTCTGGTAATGAACGACTTTCATCCGTAAAGGACCGATTTCCATTGATCAGTTGCCCAGTTTTTGTGCTCTCTGGCCCACTTTAAACGGTGGCTTCGGTGGCCAACTTTCAACGGGAGGCAGCGTTCGGACGGCGGGCAAACAGGCTCCCTTTGTGAAGGCGTCTCCCCGTAAACCGCGACACTTGTCGACCCGTTGCGTACAGAGTTTCTGAGCAATGGTGTTTTGCTGATTTCTGTCGACCTCTTTTCACCTGCAGGATTATATATAGGTCGCCCCCTGCGGTTATCGTCCTCGGGCGGCCCCAACCTTTTAACAACTGTACCTGTGGTTTGGAACGCTTTCCAAGCGCGCGAAACGACACTTTGTTGATTCCCAACTCTGCAGCTACACTGGTGACAGTACGCCCCTCCTCCCGCTTTCCGATCATTCTTCCGCTTTGAGAAGTCGTCCAGGTGATTTCTTCTAGCCATATTTCACGAACTGACTCACTGGCACTTGCAGCGAATATTTTTGAATTGCGTCTCCGTCCTTCATTTTATTCTACTGTTGAGCACCCCGCCGACATCACCCCGTTTTGCGTACGCTCACATCCTTCTGACGTTTTGTTCCTGATATTTGCATGCGCATGACGTTTCTACTGATTTAGTTGTTCACTGTACTGATCTCCAGACCTCCTTTTCTGCAATTTCTTGGCTATCTGCTAAATTTTTACATTGTTGCTTAAGTTTTGCGCACCAGTGTATTTAGTTTTGGAAAATGCAATTTAATAAGAGTCCCAAGTTTTAAATCTATTCATTACATAGATGCACTGGTGGGATTTATTGTAATTTATTTTAAAGTTACTTAAACAGATTTATAAGTGAAAAATATTTATTAACCTGGATTATAATAATACTTTGAAACGGTTTTCAAAACTTGTCATGGAAATTAAGACTGAAGCTGTATTTCTAGATATTTAATAATTTACAGTTTTTATAAGTAAAATAACATATGTATGTGAAAAAGTATGAAATAAAAAATTTTACCTCTAATAATTTTCTAAAATTTTCTGAACCGCCAATTCGTAGGCCAAGACACACTAATAAAAACACAAATATTTCTCCATTAAATGAGTTCTGACAAATAATTAATGATTATGAAAATGAATTTCACTTTAGAAGTAATAATATCAATTTAAATTTCTAAAATGATGTAGAAGGATAAGTAAATGATTCCAAAATTGCCGCAAGCTACTGTCGACCACAAGTGTTCCTACAGTTACAATTTTCTATAAACCTTAAAGATTTCGACTAATAAAAATTAAAATATCGGAATTTTAATTTTTATCAATATCTCCAAATTGTTTTTATTGGAATATCAATAATTTTTAAAGTAAATTATAACTGTTATTTTGAAAAACTAAAACAGTTTTAAAAAAATCTATGCTTAAGTGTGGTGATGTTTTTGTTCAGACTAAATTCTTGGGATTAAAACCCCTTTTTTTCTTCTACAAACTAATATGCGCCCCTGGAACCAAACGTTTAATTTTCTTTCAACCCAAACAATTTGCTGTCAATGTTGAATTTTCTGAAACTTAAACCTAAGAAAATTTAGTTTAAGCAGTGAAGCATGGAGTTCGAGGTGTTCTTGGGTGAGGGGTGTACATTAAATCCAGGATTGAGTAATTTGGAATTATTTTATAAGTAATTTAAGGAATAATTTTATTTTATACACCTAAAGTTTGGATATTGAAAAGGACTTAACAAGGTATAATATATATTTAGCTTAAAGGAATATAACTTTTTTCAACAAGATAATGAAGTCAAGCGCGCTGCTCTCTATGTACACCACTACTGTCTCTATAACTGCCCTCAAATTCTGAAAAATTCTTCTACATTACCTGATTTAAGCCTAGAACAGCATATTTAGTAAGGATTTGATTTAAAAAAATAAAACATGACACATAAAAACAATGTGTCGTAAAAATAATCTCAGAAGAATGGAGGAACATCGATGCAGAAATTACAAACAGCTGATGAAATCTATACCAAGAAGTTTAAAAGTTATTGGTGAATGATAAAAGATAATTTACCAAGTTCTAAATTAAGAAAAAAAAATACTATATAAAGGTACGTTGAAATTTTTTTTTACGTCTACGAAGACTTTTGTGTGGCGTAATTTTATTATCAATTTTTCAAAATAATAGCTACACTATGTTTAAAAAATGCTTGTTATTCGAATAACAAGTATTCTGATGTATTAATTTTTATTAGCTTAAAACAAATGTTATAGAAAATTGAAAGAGTATGAACACTTTTTTGGTTCACTGTACATCTGAAAGTATCGGAAAATAATTGTACAAGAATTTTACATATATAATGTGTTGCAATATTAAGTATTCGTGGAATTGAATTTTTCAGAGGAAATCCGAAAGTAGAATTCAATAAATTAATTTTTAATCCTTGAGAACGATTTGAACGTTGTACTGAAACTATTGTTGAGTAGGAATCTCGTGTACTTTCAAAACTATTTTACAAAAATACAGTTCATATGCTGATATTAAATTATTTCAGGAAAAGTCTGTAATGTAAGCCTGCTTGTTTTGGGAAATTAATTTTGCCACACTAGATCACTTTCACATACACTTGCTAGAAAAATTCTGCGTTCGCACACACATTATCGCTTTACATAAACAACGAAAAATAAATAAACTGGAGTTTGAAAATGGTATTTTATTTAGTTCATTTCAAGTATTGGGAATAACTGAAGTAAATTCAGTTTGCTTTTATAATTTTTAAAATAAAGGCAGGTTTGTAGCGAATCGTAGCAAAAATCAAGAAGTTTATTCGTATTGTTATAGTAGTAACTATAAAAATGAGCTATTCAAAAGCTGGTTTGGGAGAATGACTGGTTTTTTTGAGAACCTCCTTAAGTCGTTTCGGCATTGAATTATTAAATCTAACGGTTTTCTTAAGGCTACACGGTACCCTTTTTCAAAAAAATGTTTTTGGAGACAGTTATAGTAAAAATAATTGATGTTTTATATTAGATTAGATTATTAAGCTGATTCTGTACTTAAAATGTCAGTTTGACCAGCCATTATTCTACAATTAAAAAAAATTTTGGAATTTTTTAAACTCCTAAAAATGTTAAAAATTGAGTATTTTATAAGTCATTTTAAGTTATTTATGTTAGTATGGATTTGAAAATCTATTCCCTTGTTGATTTTTAATAATTTTTCTAGAAATACCTGGAAAAAACCCGAAAAGTTTTAAATTATCAACTTTAGCATTTTTTAGAAAAATAAGTAGAAATCTCCGCCATAAACCCATACTAACTTTTATAGAACATACGTTTGGGAGTAAATACAAAAACATTCAAGGCTCTATCTTGAACAGGTTTGATTGATTGAATATTAACGTCGAAAAGTTCAGCTACACGAGGGCTTTTGGCTACGAGCCACGTAATTTTGAACCATGGTCAAGTGACGTAGACGACACATGAGCTGGCACCCCCCTTTCCTAACTAACACACCACATCAACGGGAGGAAGTTTCAGCTCTAGAGAGATTTAACGTGCATCGCTGCCCTACACAGCGGGTCTTTAGTGGTACTGGGCTCGAACTCATGACATGCCTGCCATGATCCGATACATTGACCACTGGCTACGACAGGCCCTCCTCTAGGGAGGAAACTGCGTGTCAAAGTTACCTGTGGCCATTGGTATCCAACAATATAGCGCCGAACTAAAAAGCGTGATTCTGGCTTTCTGTGCAGTACTTGGTAGATTGATTAACTATGTAATAACTATTAACAATCCGCCATTAGAACGAAAAAAATGACTTAGTTAATATTAACTATATTACATATTTTCGTAAAGCAACTTTCGCAAAAATCATTTTTTGGACGCTTTTGTTAAGCATCAATCCACAGTGCACCAATAGTGCCACTCATCTGCAAAAAGAGGCGGCTCACAAGCACACATAAGCCGTCTCTTCCACAAATTTTGCAATCAAATGAAAGGTGTGTGTAAAAAATAGACATTAATGATTGAATCCAGGTGGCTCCTTGCTTTGTCCACCCATGTGCGATGCATGCGCAACATGCCTGCTAGGATCGACAGACCTATATCTCTCCGGACTAACTAGGGACGCGGTAGTAGAGTGGTATAGGTATTGGATCGTTCCGGTCTTTGTCACGAGTTCGAGCCCAGTACCATTAAAGACCCACCGTGTAAGGCAGTGATGCACGCTAAATCTGTCGAGAGCTGAAACGTCATCCCGTTGGTGTGATGTGGTAGTTAGGAGAGGGGGTTGCTAGCTCAGGTGTCGTCTACGTCACTTGACCATGGTACAGAATTACGTGGTTAATCACCCAATGCCCTTGTGTAGCTAAACATTGTGACGTTAATATTCACTCACTCACTTGGCGATATATCGCTAAAAATAACGCGTATGCCTACAAATACAACCATCCCTGAAGAAAAGAAAGTTTGTGTATAAAGTACACATTCAAATTTAAACGTAGGAAGCTACTCCCCCCTTTCCCCCAATTTCAGCCGTCAGGCAGCCAATGGGTCAGAACTTTATTTGACAAACCGAGAGCAGTTTTAAGCTCTCTTGCTCGATACAACCCCCTTTCCCTTCTAAAAACCATAGCCACGCCGGATCTCCTCGTCTCAACCAATGACCGTTATGCATCTACGCAGAATGAAAATCTTCACTTTCGCCAACTTTAACATCTCAGAATGCCAGACATGGTATTGACGACTGCATTACAATACGAATGCTCAAAGAAAGAACGCCTATTCAACCAATGAAACGTAGCAATCGAAAACAAATTTCTTTCCGCTAGATCATATTCGGCTGCTCCAACACATGGCAAATACAAGTCCAGAATTCAAGTTTGCTAGAGATGTTATTCGCTACGTTTTGACCGAATATTGGCCAGGAACCCATTGGAATCCCAGTGGTATCTTTGTTGAATATGACCATGATTCTCCTTGTACTCCTGATGTACAATACATGATCAAGAAATTTTTAGATGAGAATGGTGTTGAATTGCATCAGTCTTACGATGAATATTTTCGTAACAAAAATATTCCTCCACAGCAGCATTATGAATTTTGTCAAGAAATAACATCTAGTTTGATTATGATTAATGAGTCTGCAGAGGCGAAATGTGCCTTTTTAACTTTGTGTGCATCTTTATCATTGTTTACTGCACTTTCAGTTGTGTATGGTGTAAATGTGGCTCCTGTTATAACGCATAGACTGATTCTTCATTTCTTTACATCATTACAAAATCGTGAATTTATTACTGATACGTTTTGGATGGATTTACAGACATTTTGCGAACAATACTAGTAAGAATCATATAACAGTTTCAAAATGATACATTCTTGACTATTCAAATTAAATTTTAACATTTTTTTAATGCAGTGTGAACCATGTTTTTACTTTATATGTTTCATCTTTAGAATTGTCTTAATGTGTTTTATTGCTTTATACACTACTAATTATACACTTGAATGCCCTTTTGTAGTTATAAGTTGTAATGTATATGTTTTTCTTACATCTTAATCTTTTCTTCAATCAACATGTGATTTGTTGTATGAAAGTATTTTTCACTTGTTAATGCGAATTAATTTACTAATGAATGTGACAACAGGCAATTATTGTAGCGTGAAAGTAACATTCAGAACAAATTAGGAAAGAAACTTTTTCTAATAACTACATTTAAATCCTTGCAAATGATATTTCTTGAAAATAATAAAAAATGAAATAAATTATTTGAAGTTATTTGTGGTTTAAATCTGAAAATTACAAATATATATATATATATATATATATATATATATATATATATATATATATATGAGGAAAAGGAAACAGTAAGTGTAGTAAAATATTCTAAATATGTTTATTTATAAAATGTCTAAGAAATGAATTTTCGCAACAAAATTTATTCAAATGTGTTGTCTCGGGAAAACAGTAAAAAATATTTTTATGTATTGTTACAGTACTCTAAAATATATAATTATCTTTAGGAATGAATTCGTATGTATAATCCATGATATGGATACTGTATAATAATAATCTGATACTTCTCATGCGTCAAAAAATTACACCAGTGCATCTCAAACTTTCACAATGAACGACCCAATTTTTAATCATAATTTTCATCACGCACCCCTCATTAAATAATAATGTACTGAACACAATAAAAATATACTTTGACGCTATGCTTTCATTATAAACCATACAAATTATCCGGATAAGTATTAAATTTTGTACATGACAAAACCATGAGAAGCATTATTAAACTTGTTTTAATTTAATATTGATAAGTTAACAATCAAAAATATTATGAAGTACTGATACATTGATAAGTACATTATACTAATGTAAATGAGTATTTTTGATAATGTCAATATGTTTTATTTTACATCCTTTCAGTACATTAAAACTTATATTAATTCTTATTTTCAACTTTTCAATAAGCTCGCATCCCCCTTAGAGATAACACCCCGCTTATGGGGAGGGGCTCCCCACAGTTTGAAAAACGCTTAATTGCACTGTTTGAGTTTCCATAAAATACTGTATGATAATTTAGTACTTCCTAACATTAAAATGTAGGAATTCCATTTTTAAATTTTTTCAAACTTTTAAGTTATTTTTCTTAGGTCATTATAAACAAAAGTAATTATGGATTTGAAAATCTATTCCCTTGTTGATTTTTAATAATTAATTTTCTAGAAAAAACCCGAAAAATTTTAAAATATCAACTGTAGCATTTTTTAGAAAAATAAGTAGAAATCTCCGCCCTAAACCCATACTAACTTTTATAGAACATACGCGCGTTTGGGAGTATATACAAAAAAATTCAAGGCTTTGCCTTGAACAGGTTTGATTGATTGAATATTAACGTCGTACTGTTCAGCTGCACGAGGGCTTTTGGCGACGGACCACGTAATTTTGATCCATTGTCAATTGACGTGGATTACACCTGAACTGGCACCCCCCCCTCCTAACTACCACACCACACCAATGGGGGGGACGGGTTTTACTTGGGCGATTTAACGTGCATCGCTGCCCTACCCGGCGGGTCTTTAGTGGTACTGGACTCGAACCCTTGACAGGGCATGCCACAATACGATGCCTGTACCATACCACTTGGCTACCTCGACTCTATCTTGAACAGGAAAAAGGCCTTATGGATTATAAAACACTTATACCTTCAAAATCGAAAGTCTGAGAAAAACGCATTTAAAGTTTGTTAAGTAATAAAAAAAATTATAATGCCCGTAAAATTCTAATTTTTTAATATGTTATTTTGCAGTGTATGGTCTACATTAAAACTCTATTTTTATTAAATATGACTGAAAATTATATTTTTAATACAAAACATATTTTTTGCATAATATTGATAGCAGCTGTTAAGACTTCAGTTTATATTCAGCTTTATCCTAACCTAATATTTTCATAAAAGTTTCGAAGCATTTATATACAAAATAAAAATGATGCTAAATTAAGCTAAAAATATTTTTCTTCACGTTTCTTCAAATCACAGGGATATGGATCTGCAATAGATCCTCTATTCCTATCTGATAAGTATTTTTGCGCTGACAAGTGGAAAACCTGAGTGGGAAAAACAAAGTTCACTGATTTTTTAGGGAAATGCAGGGAAACGCCACCCCAAGTAGCTTTTGATTTGGGGGAAAAAAATTTTTGAGAATTTTGACAGTCAACGGGGAGCTGTAGTGTAAACACTGTCATAAGGATAGCAAAAGTGAGAAAGTCTTGGCCCCTGAAGGGGGGGAAATTGAAATAAGAGAATGCTTGCCGGGTGCAGGAAGAAAAAATTTTAAAAAGTCAAGAATTCAAAAATTAGAGATAAAAATGGGGGAAAAAAATTTTTAGAATAATAGTTTGTTTTTTAACATTTTAAGCAATACTATTAAGGCTACAGGGAAGTTAAAAGGGGGAAAAATTGAAAAATATCGAAAATAATTTTTGACTTTTTTTAAAATATTAGTTTATCAAACGCAAACAATTTTTGTGGTTTCATGCATTTTTAATGAGTTATGGGTAGTTCCGATTTATCATCCATGCCCCGTCCCTTGTTTAATTCTGATGTCAGCAACAAAGTTAGTACTTTGATAGTAATTTTATATACTGTGACATAGCCTCTCTAATTTTTTTTTTTTTAATGATAATTTATCGGTCGGGATGGCAACAATTTGTTTTAACTGTATCTGAACCAAATTGGCATTATTTGTTTACAATTTGTTCGAACTTCCGTTTGCATTTTTCTTCAATTTTTATTCAAACTTTATATTATTTTTCCCAAAACAAAATTTTTTCAGAACAAAAAGTTCATTTTAAATTGCCTTTTTGTTTAAAAACTATTAGTATGGATTTTATATATCATCGATAAAAGAAAGCCAAAGGTCGCCCTTTACCAAAAGGGGAAAAAAGGTTGGGTAAAAAAAAGCGGGGAAAGTGTCCTGAAACGTTATAAAAAAAACAGTATAAAATTTGCAGAGAGATCCATTCAACCGAGTACATCTTCCCAACCGAGGCAAGTATATTTTCCCCCGGCCCTTTTTTCTGAACTTTTGCAGAAAACCTTGGGGAATATTGTACAAACTGTCCCCTTGTTATAAAACAACACCTTCCTGGGGTAATCTACAAAGATAATTTTTATGCGAACATGTCATGAAAGTTTGGGTTGTGTTTTTTCAATTTTCCAAGGAGCCAAAACACATGATATAAACAGAAGTGGTGGGTCTTCCTATCCATAGGCAGAGGGCATCGTTTTTTAAACTTTTTTCATCGGCTCAACATCCCAAAAAAGGGACCAAAAAAATTTGCCAAATGCATGCACAACTTATCCGTAAAAAACAAAGAGGTGAAAAAAAAAATGACGAAATGTCACGTCAAGGCAGAGAAACCACGTAAAAGGGATGCTTTACTAAAAAGGGCGGGGAAAAAATTTGGAGGTGTCATAGATGGTACTTTGGGAAAAGCGAGGGCATACATCTAACCAGGATTGGGGGAAAATCACGATGTCCAGTGGACTTGTTTGACTTTGAAGTGTTTTCGAAATACGTCGTTGTAGTTACGGCGAGATATGGGAGCAAAAGGGAGAGTTTCCCCAAAATGGCAAAGAGGGCTGCGGATGAGTGGCAAAAATTTTTTGGAACTTCTGAGCCCGGGGGGATGATGCTGACTGAAAGGGGGAGACATCAATTAGTGAGCCAAATGAGAGTTTCCATGCTGAGGATGGGACCAAAAAAATTTTCAATTTTTGTCGGACAAAAAAAATATATGGTTCGATATAAAAATCGAAAAGGAAGAGTCCGAATCATTTCAAAAAAGGCTAGGGAAATCGTTACGCAACAAAATGAAAAGAATAAGGTGAAAAGTGACTTTTTTGGGGGAAACAGGTAAGCCTTTTACAGAAAAAAAAAATCCCAAAAATTGCAAAATTACTATAAAAAAATAAAAGAAATGTTCCCGATACCAATAAAATGAAAACTGCCATATACCGCCTGATGCATTGCTCGTCAACTGACAAAAGCCTATGGGAAGTGTCCAAGGGAACATCGGGGGTTTTTATAAAAAGATAGTCAAAGGGGGGAAAAACCCCCGGGTCTCAAAGTTCCATGAAAAATTTACTTTGGCACGGGGGAGAAAATTATGCCCGTTTTTCAACGTTTAGCTTCAGACAATTTCCAAAAGAGCGTAGCAGGCAAGAAAAAAATTCCAATGAAAGTCTGATAGCCGATTTTCGAAAAAAGCCCAAAAGAGGTATTGCCCCCAAAAAGGGGGCTTAAAAGCAGAACAAAGCCATGAAAGCACAAAAATTTGGGGTATGTGAAACTTTGAATTGAAAGAGGACTCATGCCTAAATGACAGTTTTTCTTACCCCTGAAAAAGATAAATGACGATTTTCAAACTATTTCCCCAAAAAAAGAAAAAGGGAAAAGAAAGCCCCAATACAGATGCGCCATAGTGCCGGGTTTTAAATTTTTTTTTCGACTTAAAAGGTTTTCTTATGTGCAGTTAATTTCTTTTTTTTGAATTTTTTTAAATTTTAAACGTATTGAAATACTTTATATTTACTCATTTGATTTAAATATATAATATAATTGTTAATGTAAAAATGAAAATTTATTCTGCTAATTTTATTAGAATGTTCTTGCTTTCTTCCAATTTTTTTCACGAAATTTCTGTCAATGTGACTGTTAAATAAATAAGAACCTTTTATATACATTCTGCATCTATCTTATATTTGTATGATATTATTGTTTTTCAATTTCAAATTTATATTTTTTCCCAATTTTTTTTTAAAAAAACTATAAGTTTAAATTTTTAAAATAAAAAAATGTTTTTCTCAGAATCAAAAAATTTTCCTCGAAACCAAAATTCAAATGTTCCATGGGTTTTATTTTTTTTGAATTCAACAAAAACTTCCTTAAAATTTATCTCTAATTTATAGTCATAAATTTATCATTTTTAGTAATAGTGATAGGGGAAAAAGAAATTAAAGTTTTTATGTAGGAAATCATTAAAAAATTTTGAAGTTTTCATATAAAAATTTGTTTTCCCATATTTTGTAAATTATCTTCATTACATTGTAAATTTTTTAAAGAATTTCTTAAATAAGTTAAAAAAAAAGAAATTTTAAAAAAATCAAAACGATGGAACGTTTTTTAAAATTTTAAAAATTTTTGTTTTTTAAATTTTTAAAAACTACCATTTTTTTTTTACCAAATTTTTATTGGTTTTAGTTCTGTTACATACAAAGTAAAATTTAAATGTTTGTAAAAATTAAAAATTTTTCTACTGTCCACTGTAGCCTTGGGGATTATAAGAACCGTATATTTTCCGGGCCCTTTTGTTTTTTTTATTTGGAATTTTGAATGTCTATTAAAAATTTGATTATTGGGGTTGGGGAGATTATTAAAAAAATTTAAATTTCAAAACTTTTAATAAAGTTTTTTGGTTTTTAAATCAAGGGCCTTATAGATGTAGGAGTTTCTGGTGTATCTACCAGCTCTAGTTATATTTCTAAAAAATGAGTTTTGCAGAAGGACTTCAAAATTTTAATATTGGTATTTGCTGTAACCCCACTGGGGCAAGCATAACTTAAAATGGATGCAAAACGGCAATTAGCAGAAATTACCTTGTTGTTAAGTCATATCAAATTCCGGTTAATTGTGGGTAAATTCATCTAAAAGCGCAGATCGGAATTTATTTCTTACATCATAGAATGTGAATTGTTTTCCAAGTGAGTGCTTTATCTAAAACGTGCCTAAGTATTTTGTACTCTGAGACCAGTGTAGTGGTGTGGGAGCATGCTTGAGGGAAGGTGTGCAAGGCTTTGTCACCAATTAGCGCAGCAGCCGTACATTCGACATTGATTTTTATCCTCCATGTATTAAAAGGAATTTTTCCGAGAGAAGGTGTTTATTTGCAGGGCAGTGTGATTGTGTGTTGTGATTTTTGTAACAGGCCGTTACACATGTGTCGTCAGCATAGAGGTTTATATTTGTTTGTGGATGTGTGGGCATGTCGCTTATGTATAGGTCTAAATAAAAATTAGGCCAAGGAGAGGGACCCTGTGTTCATAATGGCATGTTGTGTGTGTCAGAGAGATTGTGTTGTTGGCTCTGACCTGTCGCACATTTTACCAAGGTAAATTTATGATATGAATTAATGGAGAGAGGAAAGTTATAATTAATTTATAAATGGGATTACCTACAGAACCGGTCAAAGCCTTCTGAATATCCAAGAAAGACAGTTCAGTGGATCTGCCTCTCCGAGATATCCAGCGGTAATTTTTTCCGTGAGTCTGAGGAGCGGATGACAAGTAGAGAAATGATTAGGGAAGCCATATTGGTTTGGGCTAATTATGTTAGTATCAGAAATATACGAGTTAATGCTACTGAGAGAATCATATAACCTGTAATTTTACTTAGGGTTGGGAGTAAAGTATTTAACTTTACAAGGGTGATAGATATTTTACCAGGCTTTATGGGAAAATAATGGCAGGTTTTTCCAGTTATGAAAGTGCCTAAGAAAGAATTTTGTTTATAAGATAGGTTGGGAATATAATGATTTGTTTTAGTGGTGAAATTTTTGATCATTTTATTTGTGATATTGTCTATTCCTGGGGACTTGTTGATTTTTAGCTTTCTTATGTAATTAGAAATTTAATCTGGGTTAGTAGGAGCGATATGAGTGGAGGGGGGAAGGGAGAAAAAGTTTTCCAGCGCATTAGCGACGTCAGAGTCAAATGAAGTGTTGAAATTACTTGGTCTCTGTCGTTTTCTGTGAAATTGTCTTCAAGGTATTAACTATGAGGTTTGCTTTCTAGTCATCGGTTATAGCGACGCCAGAAGCAGTATTTAGAAACAGGAATATCTGTGCGTTTTTTCTTTACAAGAAATTTTTATTTAATGTTTTCAAAAGGCGTGTCCTGCGTGTTGAGAGCTTCAAGGATTTAGTTTCCACGTGTCGTATGGTGTTTTGAGGTTTATAAGCATTTGTGCTTGTAGTCTGTTTGCTTCTGTTTTGCATGAATTGGATTAAAGTGTAGTTTTGAAAAGAGTTTTTCTTGAAGAGCGATTTTTTTTAAATCAAGATCCTAGATATGATTTGGGGTGTATGCGTGTCGAGTGTTTCTGATTTGTTGTGAGGAGGTAGAATGGGTGGAGCATACGGCTTCAGAAAATTTAGTAATTTTATCCTCCAGAATAACCTGGTTATTATTATTTGTATAATTTTCAAGATGAATGTTATTATTATTAAGGTGCTGCATAAAAGCTAACAAAATTGGTAGTGCTCTACAAGTTTTCTTGATGGGTGGGATGTGAAAAGAGAGAGAAAAATTTAACTGAACAAGGGGTTAGGGATCAAAGGATAACTCAGCTAGGGATGCAATCGTAGTGGGGAGGTCAGAATTTCAGTTAATGCAATATCTAAAATATTTTGCGATTACACCCCATGCCTGGTAGGGGTATCGGGATAAATGATTTCTAGATTCATTAGATCAGCAGAAGTCCTTTAAGCTGAGTTCCTCTGGCCAGATTGTGGGAGCAATTCCACGTATTGATAATGGCGTTAAAATCGCCAAAAATCACACAATGACCGTTGATATGAAGGATAGTTTCGAGGTCTAAGTAAGAATGGTTACCAGAGCGAGGAGATATGTAAATAGAAGTGCATAATTGGGTCCTAAATTAGGAGGGTTGAGAGCGTGACCAGAGTTACTTCAACATGATGAAGCTGGGGAGAAGTATGAATGTGAAATTATAAATTTTTGGCAGATTCAAAGTACCGCCGTAAGCCTGTCGCTCTGTTATACGATCATTTCTGTAGCATTTGCTTAATTATTAACGTTTATGTTGTGTTTAGGCCTCCAGATATGTTTCCTGAACTAGAATTACATCGGGACTGTACTTCTCTACACCGAAATAATTTAAATTCACAAATTTTTATTTAAATGCCGTTTGCGTTTAAGAACACAAACTCAGGCCAACCGTTAATCGACTATTCATAATCATTATCCATAATAGCCTCTACTAAGGCGTATAACTCGCGTTTTTCTAGTTTGTTTATTTTGATTGATTTTTCCTTGAGGTGGATTTGGATTAAAAGTTCATATTGTGTTGCACATTTAGTGCTGTCAATGCACTAATAATTCCTTGTAAGGATTGGGTGATGAGGTTAGCATTAGGATTTTGGTTATTTCTTACATTTACATTAATTTGAGGGGGAATGACAGTTGATTTTTGGCCTGAGTTTGCGAGGCAACGTCAGGAATCCCAGTACTTCGTGTCGCCATTTGTTGAATATTTTTTGGAAGAATTTGTAGCATTTTGATTTTTTTGTTGCATTTGCATAAGAAACATTAGGTCTAACAATACTATTGATTACGTTAGTGTAGTTGTTATTAGTAGATCCTTTTTTGGGCTTACGGTAAAGCGGGCATTTGGCATAGTTTGCCATGTGTCCAACAATCTTAGTTTATGCAATACATTTGTTCAACACGTTGTATTGCACATTCGCAAGTTTGGTGGGATTCACCGCATTTAAGACACCTGGGTTTTAAATGGCAGTTTTCTGCCGTATGATTAAATTTGTTGCAGGAGAAGCATTGGGTTACCACTTTGCTCTCATAGCCTTCAACGCGGACAGTTAAGAAACATAATTTATTTAAATCGAAAATTTTAGAATTGTGGATGTTGCGGGGTAAAGAAATTAAGAATACCGGTAGGAGCTGATTTGTAATGCGGCCGATTAATTGGGATATCTTATCTATGGTGAAGCCCCGAGTTCTATTAAGTCATTTTTGATTTTATCAGTTTTGCTTGTCGCAGGGTAGTCCTTTAATTACCTTGAGAGTTAGGGCTTTTCGCCAGGTGGCATTGACGTAAAATTCGTATTTTAAGTCTTCAAGGGGTGAATGGTTGTCTGTGTAATTCGTTAGTGTTAGTGTAAAGTTTCAAGTACTCACCGGTGAGTTTACCGCGTGTTGATGGGAGTTTGTCTGCGATGGTTTTCATTTGCTGTTTGTATGTATCAGTTACTTTTAACATAATTGGTGGTGGTACACATAGTTAAGAGTAGGTGCATTTAGAGTGTTTTGGTTAAGTGTGGGAGCATTTAAGTTGTTTTCTTTGGGTAAAGGTGCTTTTACGGTGTTCGGGATAGTTGTACTAGCCGAGTCAGTAGCGAGATTGTTTTCTGCCGTTTCCTGAGATAAAATATTAAATTTGTTTGCAAGATCAATTCGAAAGTTTGGTTGAATGTCATTAAAATTACTAATTTTGCTAGAAGGAGGCTTAAGAAGGCCATCAGATTTTTCTTTACATTTAGTCGGGTGAGAGTTTTCGGTTTCCATAATAAAATCATTACTATTATCCGGAGTATCTGAGATCGTGATAATTGGAGTGCTGGCGGGGAAATAATGATGTGGGCAGCCATCAATGACACAAGGGGAGAGAGAGTTGTACTCACTTACCGCTTGATGATGCAGATCTGCGAACTCGTACAGTCTGTTCAGGAACTCCTTCACATAGAGTTATTCCCACGGTTTAGTAAATTCAGAGGGCTTTCCCAGCGCATCGATAGTAAACTGTTATTCTCTTACAAATGTTGAGTATTGGCCCACTTCCTTGGCAAGTTGCTGCAGTTGTGAACAGATCTTGGTCGGCGTGGGTGTGCTAGTCCTTGTAGGCGTCCGGTGTTCCATGTCCAGAAGAGTGTCAAAATTTAGATCTATAGTCGAGAAGGAGTAAAAGATTGAAAGAACGAACAAATGGGTGTCGCTCTACCCTGACAGCTCTGAAAAGAGCTATGGAGACGACTAGATATTGCTCCCAAATGATCGGTATGAAAGCTAAAGATTGTAGAAGTCAAACAATAAGGAGCGTATTTGCTATTAAACTCTGATAATTAATAAATTAATAAAAGAATTAATTATATATACATCAATAAGTTCTTTATTTGTAACAATTTTAGTTGAATTAAGATTGTTTCTTTAGTGAGTGAATATTAACGTCGCACTCTGTTCAGCTACAAGAGGGCTTTTGACGACGGACCACGTAATTTTGAACCATGGTCAAGTGACGTGGACGACACCTGAGCTGGAACCCCCTCTTAACTACCACACCACACCAACGGGAGGACGTTTCAGCTCTAGACAGATTTAACGTGCATCGCTGCCCTACACGGCGGGTCTTTAGTGGTACTGGGCTCGAACTCATGACATGCCTACCATGATCCGATACCTTGACCACTGGGCTACCGCAGCCCCTAAGATGGTTTCTTCTATCAACTTATAGGTAAAAATATATAACTCGTAAAATTTCAGAGTTGACCTGTTTCACAAATAACGCCCAACCCGCACGATCGTGCGGGTACCATCTACGTTCCAGAGGGGGAGAGGGAATTGTGTTTTATTTATTTTTCCCAATATTATTAAGGTCCATATAGTATTAATTACCAGAAGAATTTAATATTTGAAGATAAAAATAATTCGGGTCTTAAATGGATAAGCTGTATAATAATATAAAATTTATAGAGGTTAACTCTTGAGTGTCCTGATAATTCTCGAAAGTCATAGATTTTACACAACTGTTTTTTGAAAATTTCGATAGATATGCAGAAAATCTACTACCTTTACTCGAATCTAAGCCGCAATATTTTTCCAGTGGAAATGTCGCTAAAATCGAGTGTGGCTTAGAATCGAAGAAAAACATTTGTTAAATGGGGGGAATTGAATTTACGCCCCTTTCAAAGAAAGCGTACTTGTATCGATGAGTGCTCCAGTGTCATTGTTTATCTTCAAAATTCAGTCTATTCTAAATATCGTTGTCTGCTCGTATTTAGGATAATTATGTATATGCTTACTTTTTTAATTCGTTTATACGTCAAGAATATTGGTAATATGATCAAAAGGAGTTTATTGCGATTCACGTATAAAAAGGGAAGCCATTTTATATGCAGATGAAAATGGGAACAGAGCAGAGGACATAGAAAATTTGACATGAAGGAATCGAGTATGCGTCGATGGCGTAAGCAAAACGATATAATTTTTTTTTTGTAAATTTTTATCAGTCATTAATATATAATTTCTTACATACCTTTATAATAGATTCTTAAAAAAGTTTTATTTAAGGCGTTTCAGGGGTGTTATAAATTTTTCTAGAGGTCTGAAAATATAAACAATTTTCAAACAGGTATAATTCATTTAAAATTAAATTTAATGATTGGAATCTTTTACACATTATTTATAAAAGAATGGGGCTTCAGAAAAGTATAAAATGTTTAAAATATAATCCTAATTTTAAAAATCCTAAGCATATAGAAAATTATATGATAAATATTAGTATTTTGTGTTGCGCACTTCTTTTTCTACAATAGTAGCATCTGATGTATAAAATTTATAGAATTATAAAATGGATCATACTCTTTAAGCCGTACCTAATTTTGGTAATTATATGTCTTTGTATTTCAAAATATTTTGTAAAACATTGCAATTTTAAATATTTTTAAAAAATATATTTTTATTTATGAAAATATGTAAGTTATTATTCTATTTATATAAAAATAGCGACAGTGTAATGCGAGAATACATTTAACTTTATTATTCAACTTATATAGCTAGAGTAATTAAAAGCTACTATTTTTAGAAAATAGCGTGCGCAACGCAAAAAAACTTAATATTTATCTTAGAATTTTTCATATGCTAATGATTTTTAAAATTATGATTATATTTTAAACATTTTATACTTTTTCTGAAGCCATTCTTTTATAAATAAAGTGTAAAGATTCGGAATAATTTTAGTGAGAGATTTAAAAAGAATTATACCTGTTTGAAAATTGTTTATATTTTCAGACCTCTAGAAAAATTTAACACCCCTGAGACCCCATAACAAATGCATTGGATGGCCCGGAGGGACAGAGGATGGGAAATCGGAGACGCCAGCGCAAATTCCAAGATCAGCTGTGCCAGTGGGAATGACGAATTTTCGAAACATAATACTGACAGATTAATTATAGGTTTCTGTATGTATTTAAATGCTTTTAATACTGGTATAAAATATATTAATTATTTACTTATTATTTCTCACTATTTTTTTTAAAAAAAATCTTACTTATTGAATTTTGATGGAATTTTTACACAATTTTTTTTTAAATTTTTTTTTCAGAAAAAAATGTATAGGCATTCAGGAGTGCGGTATAGAAATAATGAAGTTTCAGATTCGAGTAAATATGGTAATTAAAAAATAAAATTTCTACCAACAATGATCGTCTAGTAGTCAAACAATCGTAGCCTGCTTTGTCCAGTCGTGTGTTCGATCTCTGGTGTCAATGAAGACACGTCATACGCTCAAAATGTATAAATGCTGGGAAATTTGATTCCAAAAACAACAGGATCATGGATTGACTTATTATAAATGTGGCCTTTAGAGAATACATGAGGGGTATTGCATGAAGTTTGATCCTCCAGAAAAAGTGGCGTAACACTCGAATTCCAAAAGCTCAGCATCGCAACATGAGGTTAGAGATATACAGGTGGAACTTGAAAACTCCCACACTGTTACACCATAAGTTTCTACTGCCACTAAGACTATTTCATGATTTGACACTACCTTCAACGAACACAAATACTCTAGTATAAAAAAATTAATGAAATGTATAAAATGCAATTGGAGTGTGCATTTTGATTCTAAGAAAATATCACAAATCATGAATATTTGGAGTTTTATACTTAATAGACTTACATTAAAATCCAAGGTGACGGTGCAACATTAAAAGTTATAATATATTAGTGGGTATAAAAGAAAATGAACTGATACATGTTTTAAAATTGGCACAACATATTTAAGAAAAGTAGTAGTAAAGTGCAATATTTTAAAAGAAATAGTACTATAAAATATGTTTAAAATGTAATAGGACAATTTTTTTGAAAAAAAAGGATACTATAAAACAAGAAAATAACTTTTTGCATTAACTAGTATAAAGAAGTTATAGCTTAGGACACATCAAATTTATAAGATGTGAACTCTTTATATATATATAGTAACTTAACATACAAATGTGTGTGTGATATAAAACATTTTATTTTTATTCCTATATCTTCAACATTATTAGGAATTTAGGATTAGCAGATGCAAGTTCGGGTTTTTATTTTATGCTCGTAAGGACCTAATTTGATACCGGAGTACTATGTGCCAAACAGAGTTGTAGAATATTGAAACCAAGATGGTGCCCAAGCTGTTACAAATCGTCCGGAAAATAATTTTAGAGAACTCTTTTGAAACAGATTTCAAATAAAGAGTTTTACATGTAACCTCTTATTATGTATATAATAACAATTTACTATTTATAAAATTATATAATAAAATTAATCAATTATTAATATCATTTTGAATATTCCAAGAAACTTCCAGTTCCTTTGATGAATTTCACAGAAAAAAAACACAGCCCTGGCATTCTTTTATAAAAATATATTCTGGTAGTTTCACCAATGATATGTGAAATATCTGTATTCGAAAATAGTGCAAAATAAGACAGAGGACAATCAGTACCTTAAAGAATTATTGCAATAAAAATGATTAAATTTTTAGAGATCGAATTAAAATCGTCTGAAAATAATAGGGTTACCACAGAAAAAATCCAATAATAATAATATACGTCAATCCCATGGCAACCACATTACCGCATCACAAAAATATCACAATAACCTTATAATAATGTTATTTCCCATCTTGGCGAACATATACGCTTCAGTATCAAATTAGCATAAAAAATAGCATTGTTTTAAAATACTGAAGTCATAAAATATAATTATTCATAATTTTAAAAGAGTTAAAATTAATGTTGCATACATCTCTCGAGCTAATGCATTGGTACTAATTTATGCGTTTTTATTTTAAATACGTGTTGTATTACTCGTTAAAATTTCATTTAAACCAAATTTATAGCGTCTAAAACTAAGAAAACAGGATGATTGACATAGCCGTCAGTATATGACGTTTTATATTTTTTATTTATTCGGATAAAATAAACCAGACTAAAAATATTCAGTTTAAAGTATATCAATTCTAGTCTAGCTCATTATATTATTCTTTATAATATAAACCAGTCACATACCACTATTTGGGCCCTTTTAAACAAGATTTTAATGGTTTATAAAACAAAAGAAAAAATTCCAATAAAACAATTTAACAAAAATAAGTGCTGGAAATATTAAAAACGGGGAATTTTTCGCGGGTTAAAATTTACCTTTTTGCGATATCCCCTAAAAAGTATTCCATGAATTTTCAGTCATCTGAGACTCTTCCTTTATTGGACATTATCGTATATTTTTTCTCACAGCGACTCTTCTTGCTTCTTTCAATTCCGTTCTTGCTCAGGAAAGGGGCCCCAAAAGAAAGTGAAAAACTCTGCTGGTTGAAGCCCTCTCTTCTAAAATCCTTTTTTTTAATTGCTGCATCAGTTAGCTGTTTTTTTATTTTCCCGGTTCCTGGCAATGAGCTGATTTTCCCTTTAAACTAGAAAAAAAATACTTTTCCCTTTTTCCATTTTGAAAAAAATGCGAAAACCCCAAATAAATCCACAAATGGAAATTTTATTCAACCCCTCGAGATTTTTTTTTCTTTTTTTTTGAATGTTTTCCCGGATATATGTTTTCCCCAACCCAAAAGGGTAAAAGCTTTTTTTAAAAAATTAAATCCATCTTATACGTTTTTCCCCCTTTCATTTTTTTTTGACTCTTCCCCCCGAAAAAACTTTTCTACAAGTACTGCAGGTAACACTGTTTTAAATCACGTTCCCCGTTTTTTTACGTCACGGGATATGTATCTCTTTAGATCTTCCATCCCAAATTCTGAAAAAGTTTTTTGGCGCGGGAAAAATTAAAAAACCTGAGTGGGAAAAAAAAAGTTCCCCTGAGTCGGTTTTTTTTTTAAATCCAGGGGTGTCATTTTAAAAAAACTACTTTTTTTTCAAAAAGATTGGTGATTGCTCGTTCGTCTCACCCAAAAAAAGGCATCAATATATATATAATTTTAACTAAGTTAATTTCAATTTTAACCCTCTAAGTGGTCTGCACGTAAAATCCGGCCATTTAAAATTTCCCCTTTTTCCAAGTAAGATTCCAAAATCTTTTTTTAAATACGGCTAAACCCCGTTTTTTTGAAAAACATTTGAAAAAACCCGTGCGGTGCATTTTCAAAAGCCAATCTTTTAGAATTGGAGGTTAATCAATTTAATTGACAAATTTGACATTTGAGTTGCCCACTTCATTTTTTAAAGGGTTACCCGGGAACAAAGGTTAAAAAAGGTTTTTTGAAAAAAAATGTCAAATTTTTTTTATGATTTTAAAAAAAAGGGCCCCAACCTTCAAGTTTTAAAACAGTTTTTTGTTTAATTTTCTTAAAAATTAAAACTCAAAGATATGGGGAAATTTAATAAGTCATATTTATTGAAAACGAAACCGGAAGTAATGTCATCTGTCCAGAAGTGACGACATACCCGGGTGTTTAATTATTATTTCCCAAAAATGGAATTTCAAAACCAAAATTTTAATTCTTTTTTACTATATAAGCCCCCGTTTGCAAATTTATTTCAAACAATTTTGTTGAAAAAAGATTGGCAACGGAATTTTAAGACAATCACTATTCTATGTTTTTTTTTACCCCATTCGACGTTAGATTTACCACGCCTATCTTAATTCTTTTTTTTCTATTTTTTGGGCTTTTTTTTTAGAATTTAAATTTTTTTTTAATTTGATTTTAAATTTTTTTATATTACCTGAAATCGTGGGTAAATGTCGTTCATATCGCCCCGTAAAAAAAAGTTTCATAAAACCCAAAAAAATGCCCCTTGAAACTCCCTTCATCGGGAAAAAAAATTATGACCACCAGTTCACAAAAAGTGCAGCAATGTAATCAGGTAAATAATGATAAAAATTATTTCAGAACATTTAACTGGAAAAAAGGTTGATTGATATAAAATTTTAATTGGTATTTTTGCTTTATTGTTTTTGCCCAAAAAAGTGTACAGCAGGAAGCCTTTATCTTGTAAAAAAATTCAGGTTTGGATTATCTTCAAACTTTACTTTGCACTGAAAAAATTGCATTTTTCATATCGGCATTTTGTAACTTCAAAAAGGGTTAGACAAAATGAACTCAATACCCCTTTTTTTGTTTTGGCTTAAGATTGATAGGTAAGGTGTTTCAGCGGGAAAAAAACTGTCCGGAAAATTTCCCCCCTTTTTCTTTTAAAAACTTGCTTCCGCCAACAAGAAAAAAACTCCTCGGTGTTTCCTTTGGGGAAAAATAATGAATGACGCAGCAAAAAGGGATTAAACAATTAAAAAAAATCCCCATGAACCCGTAAATTGGGTTTTTTCGATTGGATGGTACCCAAAAGGGGTTGTGGCCCTTTTTTTCGCTAAATGGTTGTTAGTGCAATATCTGTTGAAAAACTGGGAAAATTGTTGACTTTGAAATTTTATCTCAGTTTTTTTAAAAAAATGAATTCAAAAAACGAAAAACAAAATGTGAAATTGCGTTTAATAAATAAAGGGTTTCATACGGTTTTTGGGCCGGTTTTGGGGTTTTTCGAATTTTTTTAGAGGGCGGAAAATATAGAATGTTTCGATACACTGACTATTATGGGGATGGAATTCCCAAAACTTTTGATGCCGTGAAAAACATTTGGGGAAAAATTGTTTGAAGGGTAGAATGTATAGAGCATATTCAAAAAAAATTTGGAACAAGGCTTCCGGAAAAATTTAAAAACAGAAATAAAAGGGCTCGGGGGAGGTAGATTGACTGATGGTTTAATTAATAAGCTACAGCATTACTATGGAAATTTCTATTCAAGCAATATTGGGAACTTGGACAAACGGTTCTGGTTTTTTGCCCTTTTTTCATTTTTGCTCATCAAAACATCAAAAAAAATGGACAGTGCCCTGTGGAGCTGAAAGTTGGTTTAAATTTAACGGGCTAAAGCTTCTAAATATTGTGTATCCCGGATAAATCCGGGGCTGCCACAAAATACTCTTAACACGATAAAAGGTTTTATGGTTTTGTAAAAACTTTTAAAAAAAATTTTAAAAAGGCAAAACTAAAATCAAACGAAAATTTTTAAAAATTTTTTGGCGAAAATTACCAAAAAATTTTCTTTGGGGCATCAAACATTTCGTTTGGGGTTTTATTTTTTCTATTTTGCGGTTTTTAAAAATGGCCTTCGAGGGTTAATTTCCATATTAAATGAAATGGGTATTGCTTCGGGGTTTTTATATTTCCGGGGTTTAAATTGGGTTCGAAACGTCACTACTGCCAAAAAGCAAAACCTGCAGGAAAAAAAAACTTTTGGGCCATTTTTGAAAAAACAAATATAAAATTTAGGAAGAAGGAATTACATTTCAAAGACGGGGGAAAATTTTTAAATTTTTTTTTTTAAAATATACTTTAAAGTAACTTGGGATATTTTTAAATGTGTTTTTTTAAGAATAGAAATTTTTCACGATAATTTTTTCACGAAAAAATGATATTTAAAACAGTTATATAAAATCCCAAAGAAATTTGCAACATTTTTTGTTATAAGCCCTTGAGAGTGTAGCAAACGGGTTTTAAGATACTTACATTTTTAAACACATTTTAAAAGTTTCTTTTTTGCTTAAAAATTAAGGTAATTTTTTACGAAAAAACATTAACGTGAAGTTCGAAAGCTTAAATATTTTTTTAAACCCGCGGTTTTTTACACTTCAGGTAATAAAAATATCAAAGCAATTAAAATTACATTATGTCCAATATATTTTTTTTTGCTGTTTTTCCCAAAAATTTTAAAATTTTTTTAAAAAATTTTATAAAAAAAAATGTTTTTTTTTTTTTTAAAACAGAAGGGAAAACATCAAAATTTTTTTGATAATTAAAACTCTTTAAGCTTATTTATGTTTTTAAAACAATAAAATTCTTAAAATCAGTTTTGAAAAAATTGGTCTTCGAACTTAGTCGGGTGCCTTAAATTTCAGCACCAGGCTAACGTGCCCAATTTAAGTTTCAGCAGATTTTACCGTGCTTCATTTTTCCCCTCACGCCAGTGGTGGCCGCAGCTGGTGGTATAGGTATCGGATCGTGGCTTGCCTTGTCACGAGTTCGAGCCAATACCACTAAAAAACCCGCATGTGGGGCAGCGATGCACGTTAAATTTGTCAGAGCTGAAACGTCCTCCCTTTGGTGCGGTTTGGTAGGAGAGGGGTGCCAGCTCAGGTGTTGTCCACGTCATTGACCATGGTTAAATCGGGTCCGTCGCCAAAACCCCTCGTGTAGCTGAACGGGGTTTTTTGCGACAGTTTAATTATTCAATAAAATAAAAAAACCTCACCCCGGAGGCCCCAGAAAAATGCGGGTCAAATTTAGGGCTGGGGGGGTTGGTTTTCATGAGTTTGCCGGGTTTCCTTAAGAAGGGGAAAAGGCCGTGGACAGCGGAAGGCAGCGAAAAAATTTATTCAGGCCTAACTTCCTCATTCTAATTGTTAAGGATGTGCCTTTTCAGGCGTTCCCATTTCCCCCTGACCACATTGGGTTACAAAATTTGGAAAATCCTTTCGCAAAATTTAACTTACACAACGCCTCAAAATTTAAAACTCTACACATTCAGAAGAACCAATAGCGTAGTTAACTAAACGTTTCCTTTTGTCTGATTTATTTGCCAAACATTTCTTACACCCCATGAACTGAATTAAAGATTAGAAAGTTCTTGTAAGGTTCTTTGAAATTACTTTAATGGCGTTTTTTGGTAATTGACTAAACTAAAAACCAATACACATTCAACCCTCTTGAAATCGTACGTGACTATCTACTTCAGGTATCGTCATCGTAAACTGCTATAGCTTCAAAGTATGAGTTCCGACCCCAATATCTTTAGTGTGTTGCTTTAAAATTCAACACATATAAACAATTACTCACTCAATCAGTAACTAGCAAGATTCAATGAATGAAACTGGTGCATATATGACGCACCCATCCTGAATGATTTAAGGTCTCTCTACAAAGTAACACGAGAATGTAAATTTTGAACCATGGTTAAGTAAAGAGCACGACAAATGAGGGGCAATGGGTGGACTTTGAGTCACGACAGATTTAACGTGTATCAGCCTCTCTAATCGACCAGTCTTCAAGGGCACTAGGGTTTGTACTCATGACTCGCTGGACACGAACTCGTGACTATAACCACTAAGCTACCAAAATTTCTGATAGGACAAAATAATATCATTTTTTGTTCCACTCCTCGTAAAATGATCATTTAATAAATCGGCCAATTCAATATCATTTTATCTAAAAATCTATGCTTACAATTTTTTTTTTTTTTGTATTTTTAATATTTTGTACCTGATTGATAAAACTATATATATATATAAAGTGAAGAGATAACAAAAAAATGAAAAGACTGGAACCTTCAACAGTATTATTTTTGCTATCAACCAATGACAGTGCTTTTACACTACAGCTCCCAGTTGACTGTCAAAATTTTCGGGACTTTTTCTCCACCGAAATCAGAAGCCTACTACCCCCAGACTGTGACGTCATTCGCCTGCATTACCCTATCAGTTAATCTGATCACTTAAAGCGACTCGGTGAACTTTGTTTTTCCCACTTAAGTTTTCCACTTGTCAGCGCCAAAATACTTATCAGATAGGGGAAGGAGGATCTATTGCCAAACCCATATCCCTGTCACGTGAAAAGACGTGAAACAGTATTATGAAGAGATTAATGGCTGATTTTAGTGTTTCACATGCATCAGACTATTGCAGTTTCAATGAAATATAGTCTCGAACGCGCGAATGGACTGATACATAGCATGGCTACAATTTGTGATTAATTATATCTGTATTGCTGGCGCACTATGGCTCTCAAGAACCCATCGTGTAAAGGAGGCTGGCGTATCTTAAATCGGTTGAGGTTCAATTTTCTTCGGGTGGTGTGTAATGGTAGTTAAAAGAGGGAAACTCACTTGACTATGATTGAAAATTACGAGATCTGTGTTCAAAAGCTCTAATGTTACTTTACAGTGAGACGTAAACATACATTCATTATCCCACTAATGATTATTTGTTGAAAAATCCACATTTTTATGAGGGCACAAAAATACATTTAAAAAAAATAATTGTTTTCTATGAGTTAATAAAAAAATGTAACGATTTCTGCTGCTCAGATATCAATATAAGGTAAAACTGGATTTTCATTCTATAATTTATGTGTATATAATTATAATTGCAAAGATTCGTTGTAGTTGTTAATGACTGAAAGAGAACGAATCAAAATGATATCAATGGATTTGCAGATTCCAAAGCAGCATATTTTTTATAGCAGATGTGTCAGTTTTTTTTTTATCAGGAATAAGAAAACAGACTTTTTTCGGAGTTTCAACATGTATTAATGATGCAGTAAAGCTCTGAGTTGAGTTGAGTTTGGTGTTTTATGGCGCAAGAGCCAATTTTGGCTATACTGCGCCAAACATCCATAGGTCTGGACGGGAAAAGAAGAAATGGATGACAAGATGGAGGGTCGAAAACAGAGAAGGATCACTGGGGTACCCCGGGGTCGTGACACTCGTGTTTACCAAATATAGTAAACCCCCTGGGAAAAGGTAAAGATCACTAGGGTACCTCTGGATTGTGACACCTGTACCCACCTAAAGAAGGTGAGCCCCTGAGGAGGCAGCAAAGCTTTGAGGTAATCTCAAGTTTAGAGAAAAGAATGTGTTCTTTTTTCAACTTGTGTTATGAACGTTTTGAAGACGAAGGACGGAATTACCTTTATTTCTACACCTTTGTCTTGATTTCTATATTATTCGTTCATTTTAAATATTAATTTTAAATTTATTAAATACTTTATCGATACACTTTTGTTAAATATTTTATATTTTGAACTTTAAGGGATTCGGATTATATACTTTTCCCTGCATACTGTATTTGATTATGATAATAACACGTTGAAAGATTTATAATTACTAGAAAATAAATTGCTATACAAAAGTTCGAAGGAAATTACAGTCTCAATAAAGTCTGATACTAAAGACAGATGCATTGAACGGTGTGGGTAAAATTTTTTTTTTAATTCGTATTTAAAAACTTGTACGATTTTATAATTGAAAACTATATCTCTCCATATTTTGAGCCTTTTTTTTTCTGATACAGCTGTCATAAAATATTTCTCTGGAGCAATCTTCACTGATCTTAAATGATGCATGAATAATTCTCAAAAATTTGATTATGTTCTTAATAAAGTTAATTTCTGGCTGCATATACACATATGACTAAGCTAATCAAGTGATCGTTGGTGTGAATTAGCAACTGAAGTTCTATTGCTCGTATAGTGGTTGGATACTCTTGGGGCTACTTAATCACCTGCAAGGACAAAGGTTATTCTAATCCATGCTCACATCGACGTGGTGCAGAATTGTGAAGTACAACTCATTTTTTTCCCTTATAACTTGACCATAGTTAAAGAATATAAGGAACATCACTACTAAACCTCGTGTTGGTTCAGAGCACCATGTTAATGAGCAACCAATCAACTTCACGTAATAGGGATATGGATCTGCAATAAATCCTCCATCCCCTATCTGATAAGTATTTTGGCGCTGACAAGTGGAAAACCTGAGTGGAACCAATCAACTAGCTGCTAGTTTCCTTTTAAACGCATGTATAAAATATTATCTGTCCCGTGGTAGTTTCAGTAAAGTGGTAATTTTAAATCCTCAAACCTCTAAAGATCTTCCTCATAGACTGTCTGGCACATGTTAAATCTACCGAGGATCAAAATAATCCCATAGGCGTTGCTTGGAAGTTTGGAGAAAGGGTGCCAACTCAGGTGTCATCCTTGGTCGAAGCTCAAATTAATGAGATCTCAAGCTTATAACCCTCCTGCTGTCTCAGTGAATAAGGTTTTATTAGTTCCGTAACTAAGAATTAAAAGTTACGCGATTCAGTCCCCAGTGTAAAAATTTTCAAATAGGTTTGCGTACATAGTGCATTGTGTGGTGCCTGTGTGCAGGGGGAGGAAGGATAAACGGTAAAAATAAGCGAGTTTTTCTCTATAATAAGTAAATCGTTTGTAAATAGTGTCAAGTTCATTTTATTGTATTCCAAAGCCTTCGAATAGTTTCCGAGGTCCATCGTCAAAAGCCCTCTAGTAGAGCTGAATAGTGCGACGCGTTAAATTCACTCACTCATTCACTTTAGATAGTTTCACCGATAGCCGAACCAAGAAAATATCGTACTTCCGAGGACGGATACGTTTGGGGGCAATGATGGACCAATGAAGCGAGTCGGTTCTACATGCTGTGGAATTTAAGGTTTTAACATTACAATATAAAGTAAAACGAAGGCTACAGGTAACGGATCTCGTAATTTTAAACCACGGTCAAGTGACGAGTCGACGCATGAGCCTGATCCCTATTTTTCTTAATTCCATGACACATCAACATGAGAAATTTGTGACACCAAAGGTTTAACGTGTATCATCCCCTCTACACCATGACTAGTGTTCGAAAACATGACACGCCTGGCACGAGTTTGTGACCTTGACCACTAGCTTAACACCTCTACTACGTTGCGCGCGTTTGGAGCAATTATTTAGGATACTAGACATGAGCACTATTTTGAATTTTCTTGAAGTATTTATTGCTGAATTAGCCACCATTCAAGTACTGTATCATTTATAGTTTAGGCAATCGTCGAAAAGGCGGCATTCATACTGACAACATAATTGATTATCTCAGAAATGCTTGGAAATTTCAGTGATAAAGTGTGATATATTCAACAATAAATGTAGGATTAAATATAAATTTTGTTGCATATATATGCAAAACATTATTATTATAGGAGCATTTTTCATAAAAAGAGAATATTTTGAAAAAGGGTATTCTAGGTTCATTTTTTCACCAAAGTATTGCATTTAAATAATTAATTAATGCAAAAATATTCTTAAAACCATTTTATTAGTGTATTCTAATCTAAGTGACATTAAATATAAAAGAAAAATATTCGTTTGCACGATTTGCAAAATCACGGTTCCGAGTGAGTGAATATTAACGTCGCATTAAAACAGTTATCGCAGGCGAGACGCGACCACGGGAATACACCCGAAGCGTAGTACTTAATTGTCATTAACATTACCACGGAGATTTTAACGTATCGCCAGCTTACACGGCGGGCGGGCTCGAACTCATGACATGCCTGCCATGATCCTATACCTATCCGACTGGGCTACCGCAGCCCATCACGGTTCCGAACGTAAGCGCATACCGTAACAAGTGTGGCGACAAATTTGTGGCAGCGGTAGCCGAGTGGTATAGGAATCTGATCGTGGCTTGCCTTGTCACGATTTCGAGCCCAGTACCACTAAAGACCCGCCGTGTAGGGCAGGGATGCACGTTAAATCTGTCGAGAGCTGAAACGTCCTCCCCATTGGTGTGGTGTGGTAGTTAGAGGGTGCCGCTTCAGGTGTCGCCGTCCACGTCACTTGACCATGGTTCAAAGTTACGTGGTCCGTCGCCAAAAGCCCTCGTGTAGCTTAACAGTGTGACGTTAATATTCAATCAATCAATCATTGGCGACACATCGCCAAAAATAACACGTATGCCAACAACTCCAACCCTACCAGAATTAAAGAATATTTGTATATAAAGTACCCATACAAAATGAAACGTAACTGTCGATAGCAAATTTCTTTATGGTATATGATATTAAGCTGCTCCTACACATGATAAATACAAGTCCAGAATTTAAGTTTGCTAGAGATGTTATTCGCTACGTATTGACAGAATATTGCCCCGAAACCCATTGGAATCCCAGCGGTATCTTTGTCGAATATGACTTTGATTCTCCTTGTACTCCTGATGTACAAGACACGATCAAGACTTTTTTAGATGACAATTTTGTTGAATTACACGCCCCTTACGATGGAAAATTTCCTGACAAAAACATTTCTTCTACAGCAGCATTATGAATTTTGTCAAAACGTAGCATCTAAGATTATTATGGTTATTGTGCCTTCAGAGGCGAAATATGCCTTTTTAATATTGTGTGCATCTTTATCATTGTTTACTGCACTTTCAGTTGTTTATGGTGTAAATGCGGCTCCTATTACAACGCATAGACTGATTCTCCGTTACTTTACATCATTACAAAATCGTGAATTTATTACCGATACGTTTTGGATGGAATTACAGACATTTTGCGAACTTTAGTAACAAGAGTAATATGACAGTTTCAAAATGATATATTCTTGACTCTATTAAAATTAAATTCTAACATGTTTTTTAATACGGTGAATCATGTTTTTACTTCCAATGCTTCATTTTTAGAATTGTCTTAATGTGTTTTATTTTTGATTTGTTCTTATTTTGGGATGTACCCTATAGTTACAAAAGCTATAAACTCCTGTGTGTTGATGAATTTTATTGAAATTTATGCATTGAAAAAAAGTAAAATTTAGAAAATCAGTTTTTGTTTTGTCTCATTATAAATTATTTATCATCAAACATTTCAGTGATCAACTTTGAATATAAGTTATTAAAACGATACCAATGTACTTAAAACTTCAAATATTGAACAACATGAATTAAGGTATCCGACTACGTTCGGAACCGTGATTTTGCAAAAGCGTGTAAATGGATAATATTTGATATTTAGTGTCACTTAGTTTAGAAAACATGTATAAAATTGTTTTAAGGACATTAAGAAGAAAACAAATTATTATTTACAATATTGTGGCAAAAAATTAACTTAGAATAACCTTTTTTCCAAATGTTTTCCATTTGTAAAAAATGCTTCTATTGTATTAATATTTTGCCTGTATTCAGCTCAGACCTCTATACAGAGGCTCAACTAGAATTTTTGAAACGCATAACTTTGGAAGTAGGTTTATCCATGTTTTACGAAACCTGAAGGGATAAATTTTAAGAAAATACGCCGATAATTCTTTCAAATGGTTGTAACTCTGAAAAACAATGTGAATTATTCAACAATCACAGTTGAGCCTCTGTACAGAGGTCTGAGCTATATACAGGTTTAGTGAAGTATTCGATTTGAACTGATTTCCAAAGTAGAAATAAGAAAAGCATTTGTCATAGTGATAGACAGCCCTCTTTCTACGTGTAGCTTCAGGGCTCATTGTATAGATAAGTTGAAGTACGTTTAAACTGTGAAGGTATGATACAAATCAATCCGTAAGACTTAAGGTATCCGAACACGTTGAAATTAACCGAATTCGATCAAGATATATATTTTTGTTTTTTATTTTATTGAATAGAGCTATCTTTTGGCTTTACGAAACATGTTTTGGTTTGTTCCTACGCTACCTAGAGGCCAAGTTACAATCAACTTTATAAAGATAGAAAAACCGGAGAAGTGGTACAACTTACATACTACCAGAAGTGAGTATTTAAGTTGCTTGAAATCTGTCAGGGTGAGTCTGGTAACTCAAAATGCTATGAATGTATTTCTATGAAACGTTTTGAGCTATATATTTATACTATTTTCTAAAAAATATACTTAACTATTTCTTATTGTATGAATACTTTATTAGTTATGGCTTGTTAGTTAAATAGTGGTTTCGTAAAGAATGTAACAATTCTTATAATGTTTTTACAATAATGAGTTTAAATTTTCACATTTTAATAGCATATTAAAAAAATTTTTAGTACATTTTTGTGGATACATGCATCTAATTTGTTTCAATAATATTTTTACTAATATATGTTTATTACTTTTTCCTCTAACTGCTTTGAAGTCCTTCAAATATATTTCTAAAATGTTACTTAGAATTGTGATTTTTGTAAAAACTGGTAACTTATTTCAAATATTGTTAGTTAAATAGTAGTATTTATTGGTATTGAGTCCTAAAAACATTTAAAATGTTTAAATAAGTTACTTTGTTAAAAAGTACTCCAAACGTGTTCGGATACCTTAAAAGTTTATCCAGAAGAATTACAATATGATACATATCCAGATGAATCCATTGAAGTAACTTGTTCATCCAGAAATGGGTATACACCCTAAAATGTATCGGCCCACTGCAATAGAAACGCTCATTTAGACTACATGAGGGATACTGGCGTTGGACGGCGTATTTTTAAACCTCGATGAAGTGATGAGAAAAACACCTGAGCTATAGTACCCCCAACTGCCTAAACTTCCACACGCCGTAAATGTGAAGATTTTGAGTTTCGACAGATTTAATGTGTGACATTCTCTTTACACAGCTAATATTCAGTGGCACCAAGACTGGAAATCACGATTTGAAATAAACCATTCCTACCATGAGTTCATGACCATTGGGCTATCACGGTCACCTTGGAATCAAACGAGAAAAGAAGCTTTCACACACTATTGTGTGAATGAAAAAAAACTCCACAGAAACAGGGAAACATAATATGCATACAAACAGAATTTAACACACAAAAGGTTATGGAATAATTCCAATTGAATTAACTTCCAAAGTAGAAGAAAGGAAACGCATTTTTTGGAATGATAGATATCTTTCATCCCAGGTGTAACTTCAAAGCTTGCGGTATAGTTGGATAGATGCACGTTAGATTTGTGAATTTCAAAGGAACGTTAACTCACATTAATGTGGGGGAGGGGGTATGTGGAAAGGGATAGTCCAGGTATCGTCATCATCACTTCACCAATGTTCACAATCTTAAATCCATTAAGATTTCTTAATGAGATTCACTTATATGTCATTAAGGAATCTTAAGTTTTCAACTAAAAGGATATACGAAACTCGGAAAAAGAAAATCATTGAAACAGTAAACTAAAAATAAATATTTAACGAAGTACACTTTATATATATAAAAAAAACATTTACCATTTGTTAAAATTAGATTGTTTCGAAGTGGGCTTTTTTTTGGCAACTAATTAAGAAAAAAATGTGAATCTAGATACTATGTATTCAAGAAATCACCATACATTTTTTAATAATTCCTAATTTGATCAAACCAGAGAAATCGATTTCAAAATAAGACAATGGAACAAATTTTAAAAAAGAAAATGAAATATATTCTGTGTGTAAAGATAATGCCTTTTAAAATTTTATTATCAGAAGCAAATTCAATTTACTACAACTTGCTTGGGTATCACCTTAACGCCCTTTGTTTACTGATCATATTTTGCTTCATCATCTAAATTTAGTTTAAAATCGTAAGAAAATTATGATTCGGGCGTGTTATTTGAAGGTTTTAATACGCGGTGAAAAAGCACATTCAAACGTTTTAAATATATATCTAATAAAAAATTACAAAATAAATTATTCCAGTCTATTGATTTATCCGAGATTATTTATTTCTATAAATCATAATATTAATTTTAAAAAATATGTAGTTGCAAAACAAATAAGCTTCTTTTAAATATCAAAACTCATGCACACAAATTTCTTAAATTTTTTCAAGAATAATTTTTTTTGCTCTTATTATTTTCCATCTAACTTTTCTTTCCGAGGAACCTCCTAAATTATTGTTATAAAAGAGACATTTCAAACACAAGATCTTTTATGTGTATATCATCATGTCCCAAAAGACATGAGGTGGTTAAACTTTGTCCTTGGAGATTATTTCAAGAAACTCTTATTTATATAAAATACAGTTCCTAATTTTTCGGTTTGTATTACAAGGAGAGAATTTTTCTCCCCATTTCAAAAATTGTATGCCGTTCTCCTTTTTCAGGGGCCTATTTGATACGAATGATATATTTCAAATATATTTCAAAATTTATATAAATTTAAAATTTAAAATCCCAGACAAAATTCCCAAAAAACAATGTAAGAGTTATGGATGTCCATTCTGAAGGAATTTTTACGACAGAACCTTCTTCCCTTTTGGGAAAATGTAAGTGACAGGGTTTTTTTAAATTTTCTACGAAAAAATCTGAAAACATGAAATTCAGAAAAAAAACAGCATTTGTCTTAAATGATGACGAAATCATAGTTACGCAGAAATAAATTTGAACGGAATAAAAAAAAAGGATTTTTGAACCCAGTACGAAACATGATTGTCTGCGAAAGGTGGAACAACAAGCGATGTTTTTAAAAAGTTATAAACCCTTCCCAGACAGAATTCTTCGCACCGATTTTAAAATTTGGCACTAAATTATCCATCATTTTTTGAGGAAAGGTTTCCATTGCTCAATCAGCATCTGTTTCAGTTTTTGGGGTTTCCCTCTGGAGAAAGAAACCCGAAAAAGACATCTCCCCCCTTCCATACGGTTGTATGGGTTTAAATCAAGGTAAAACGCTGACCAACGAATCGAGGATATCTTTTTTTTCAAGTAGCTGCTGAAAACACAGTCCGTTGTCATGTATTGTCATTGTGCATTGTCGTCCGTTTTTTTCCTGACATTTGTCGCACACCTTTCTACTGTTCGGCAGGGGATCATTAACCCTTTTTTTGCAAAGGCATCACGAAAATTGTAGGCTTTTTTTGTCACCATTTAAAAATTTTTAAAAAAAAAATGTTTGGTATGCAATATAATTAAGTAATAAGTTCTCACATAACCCTTTTCAGCTTTTCAGTTATTTGTCTTCTGTTTTGTCGCATGCGCATCAGCACTTTTAACCAAATCCGCAGAATAACAAATTTCAGTGCCCTCAAGGGTAATGAAAATAAATAAGGTTAAAAATAAGTTATTGAAAGACACTCTTAAGAATGACTTCACTTTGCATCCTTAAACATGCGGTTTTAACCGGTGAAATAAAAGTAAAATATAACCTGTGGAAAAAAAACCCCCTTTAAAGACACGTTTTATTTCAAAACTCTGCCAGGGTAATACGGAAAAAGGGGGGGTAATATGCAATTTATTATCAACGCAGAATAAGTAGTATCATAAATTAATTTTCTTGTTTCCATTTTTCTACACTCCTATATTTAGCAGAAACTTAATTTTAATTTCAAGGAATGTTAAACCTCTCATAATATGACCGGATTATTTTGTGACCTTAACCGCTTACCTAATAAGGTTTCTGTAATGCATGGATTACTCAGGGTCAATCTTAGGAAATAGATTTATGATAAAATCACTTTCAAAATTTCATTCGTTTTTTTTCTTTTAAATAGACTGCGAATTGACAATTAAAAGATACAGACATAATACATTCCCCACAAAAGCTATTATCACTTTTTAGCATGAAACTATGTAGGTGGATATCAATTACTGCAATTTAATTTTGATGCCTTATACCCTTTGAGGAAACTTGATATTTTATATAGGGGAATTTAGCAAGAAATTTATTTTTGACAAGATCAAAAAAGCCAAACAGGCCCTGTAGAGATCTTTAACATGCACCCAAATAAATAAATTTTATAGTTTTTCTGCATCAAAAAACCACATTTGGGGCCAGGTCTAAAGCCGCATTCACACTAACAGGCGTCGAGCGTTGACTCGTCATCTCGGGTGAAATAAAGTATCTGATTGGCTAGACGCTCAATGCTCGAATCTAACTATCTTAGTGTGAATACGGCTTAACCCACAAACTTGAGCCTACAAGGCCAGGGCCAAACCAACTACGGCACTCAGCTGGCAAAAATCAATTTCATTTGTATAATGGATAGAATTATTCCACCCAAAGATCCAACCAACTAAAACCATTATAACAGTGAATAGTGACTGATTATAACATTTAAACTGCTCAGGATTTCTCTAGGTAAGGAGGTGGTGTCTATAAGGCTTTCATAATCATTCAAGAAAAATAAGAACCTGCAATGCAAATGAAACTAAAAAGGAACTCTTTTTTGCCATCTGATTTCTCAACATCTCAAAACTCACAAAAGTTGCTCAGAAATTTTCAAGGAAATAGTTCGTTATATTTTAGTGAATACCCCCGGTTTGCATTGGAAACCTACTAGCAATTTCATTGTCGATATTTATTCCCCTTTTTTCACACTGTATGACAGATTGTTAAGGATATTTTGGATACACATTGTGCCAAAAATTCCCAAAAGATAGATGAAGACTTTCTTGAAAAAAATAATGCACCAAAAAATTTTTAAAATAAGCAAAATCACCGCCCAGTTCACTGTTGAAAACGAATGTTGTCAATGATGTTTGTAAGGGGATATGCTGGTCATCCATTTTTTTGGGGGAGGGCGCACCAAATATGTCTAGAATATACATTTTGCATCCTTCGCAATTCTCATGTAATGATGATGCCGGGAACAACTTTTACATTTTTGAACTTATCCAAATCTACCATAGGTCGTGTATTTTTACTTTTATATTGAGTCACATCAGCATTTCTGTTGTTGATCTGAAATATTTAAGTGTATTTTTAAAAATTTATTTATTACTGGGAAAGGGTTTTTTATAACCAATCTTATTGATTTTAACACTTTAAATTGTTA
The DNA here is from genome assembly GCA_019973955.1 of Trichonephila inaurata madagascariensis. Classification (NCBI taxonomy): domain Eukaryota; kingdom Metazoa; phylum Arthropoda; class Arachnida; order Araneae; family Nephilidae; genus Trichonephila; species Trichonephila inaurata. The sequence continues at coordinate 46,629 of BMAV01026111.1, read as the reverse complement.
GTTTGAATTTTTTTAAGTGTTTTATTTCAAACTCTTATATAAATGCAATTGAATTTTTGATAATGTTTAAAAATTTTATGTATTTTTTTAAAGGCAAAAATTTGAAAAGTGTTTTGATTATATAACAAAATTTGTAAATTTCTAATTTTTTAAAAAGGGTTTTTTTAAAATTTTTTTTTTAAATAATAAATAATAACATGCTGTATGACTTGTTTATTTAACTGATTTTACACAATAGTAACTATTTTACATAATAGCCTTCGATTTTTTTTAACATTACATAATTTTCAAGTTATATATTCATACTTTTAAACGCGTTTGTGTGTCACAGATATTATTGAAAAAACACTGTTGAAGAATACCAGACAGTACAACTGCGCTTTTTAGAGTGATTACGAACAGACCCAAGCAGTGTGATAGAGCTTGTTGTATTTTACGTCGAGAAATACCAATCAGCGCCATAGGGCTTTTTTCGTTTTACACCGATGAATCCCAAATCGAAACTATAGTATTGTTTTACCTATTGTAAAATGTACTATTTACATTAAAAAGAGTTGTGTAATGTACTTGCGTCAGTAAGTCTGAGCACTCGACTTCAATAATCGGTAACGCACCGTCAGTTGTCGATTGATTGATTGAATATTAACGTCGCACTGTTCAGCTACACGAGGGCTTTTGACGACGGTCTACGTAATTTTGAACCATGGTCAAGTGACGTGGACACCTGATCTGGCCTCCCCTCTAACTACCACACCACATCAACGGGAGGACGTTTCAGCTCTCGATAGATTTAACGTGCATCGCTGCCCTACACGGCGGGTCTTTAGTGGTACTGGGCTCGAACTCGTGACAAGACGTGCCACGATCCGATACCTATATAACTCGGCTACCACGGCCACACCGTCAGTTGTCTAAGATGTTCGAAATGTACTGGGTTTCTCCACCTAAAATCTCAGCAATACCATCGTGCTGCTTGAGACCCAAACGGTTAAGCATCGTGTAAGAAATGTATACATTTTCGTAACTTCTAAATAGTTTTCAAAAATTTATTTTTCAGAAATTATTATTTGCATTGGTTTTAAAACCAGTGTTTTTTATCAATTTCTTTATAAGAATTCAGCTTTTTTTATGGTTCTAGGATATATAAATCTTAATGAAATTAAACTCTTGCATAACACGAATCAAAATCCATTGATGCTTCATGCAGTTAAATTTTTAAAGCCTGAAAGTGATTAAGTCCCGAAGTACTAAAGAATCATGCAGGTGAAAAAATTTGATAATTTTATAAACCTTAATCTAAAAGGAAATTTGTAAAGAAAAATGCCCATTTCTCCATTTCTTACAGATTTAATTGATAAATCAAACAATTTATCTTAAAGTCTCCAAGTCATTAAGCAGACTTTAAAAGTTTGATTCGTAGGTTTAATAAACAATTTGTGTATCATGGTAGTAATGCAGAGATTGTACGGAATTTTAATTGAATTTCAATTGCTTCAGCGAAAAATTACAGATGCTTCTCGCAATTCTGTTTTTAAAATCTTAAGCAATGAGAGAAATGAATGCCGATTCTTAAGTGAAAATTTGTTTAGTAAATGTTTTTGCCTTACAGAGAAAATTTTGTAATTATTCAGCTCCATGTTTCGAAAACTTTCAGTATTTGCAACCCAATTTCCAATTGATTTTCATCGTGAACCGTCTCTTCAATAAAAATGTATTGATTGCAATACAAGTAATAATGTGCTTTGAATTAAGGCTACAATACGATTTTAATTAAAACTTTACAAATTACCAATGTAAGTATTAGAACTTGCATATCATTTTGTATGTGAGAAGCCAATGGGAGTCGCTAGTAATTATTAAACGTGTTCTTAATTTAGTATTGATAAATTATCAAACTCATTGTGCAGTACTACAAAATTTATAAGTATTTTATTTTTTTGTTTCAGAATGCATTTTTTGCTTTACTTCCTTTCAGTAAATTTATAATTTCTTAAATCTTGTTTTTGATTTTTTTTCCGAATTTTATTAATTGATAAATATACATATAAGCATGCTTTATTTAGCAATTAAGAAAACAACAAGTTAAAAAATTTTAAAACAAAAAATCATTATACGATTGATAACATTTAGTGATTATTTCATCTTAAGAGAAAAATTTAAAGGTTAGAATATAATATCTTTCGAAAAACATTTGAAGAGTAATTGATTTCTTATAACACATTATTATAGAAATACAAAGAAATGCTAGCAGAAACTGAATAATTATTAAAATAATTGGATTTTGTTTAATATTAAACTCTTTACCCTCTCGCAGCGTAGTGCTAAGTGTTAAGAATGTTTGCCCATGGAAGTCGCAAGATGAGCAGCAAGAGGGCTAAGAATATGAACTGTTGAAAAAAATAACACTTCAGTGGACGCACACAAACATATGCATTTGAATCCAAGCCCAACCCAAAGAAGAAAGTGTAAAGAAAGTTTATCAAAAACTGATATTTACGAAATTTAATAAAGAATAAATAAAGGGACAACTAATAAGAATTTATTTATTTTACCGGTTATCAAAACTTGTAGAAACGTACATGAGCTTGAAATTGCTCGAACCATCAGTATTATGCTCAATTTGCCTCATCCAAAGAATTTTTACCCAATCTATTCTAGGCCGCACCCGAGTTTCTCAATAGTGTTAAAACTAGAAAAAGGTACGACTTAGATTCGAAAACATTTGTTTTTTTTTCTTTTAAGGTTTTATTAGTTCCGTAACTAAGAATTAAAAAGTTACGCGATTCAGTCCCCAGTGTAAAAAATTTTCAAATAGGTTTGCGTACATAGTGCATTGTGTGGTGCTCAGTGCAGGGGGAGAAAAGGAGAAACGGTAAAATAAGCGAGTTTTTCTCTATAATAAGTAAACGTTTGTAAATAGTGTCAAGTTCATTTTATTGTATTCCAAAGCCTTTCGTGAATATTTCCGAGGTCCATCGTCAAAAGCCCCTCTAGTATTTCGAATAGTGCGACACGCGTTAAATTCACTCACTCATTCAATTTTAGATAGTTTCACCGATAGCCGAACCAAGAAAATATCGTACTTCCGAGGACGGATACGTTTGGGGCAATGATGGACCAATGAAGGAGTCGGTTCTACATGCTGTGGAATTTGGGTTTTAACATTACAATATAAAGTAAAACGAAGGCTACAGGTAACGGATCTCGTAATTTTAAAACCACTTGGGTCAAGTGACGAGTCGACGCGCTGTTCGGATCCCTATTTTTCTTAATTCCATGACACATCAACATGAGAAATTTGTGACACCAAAGGTTTAACGTATCATCCCCTACACCATGACTAGTGCTCTAAAAACATGACACGCCTGGCACGAGTTTGTATCTTGACCACTAGCTTAACACCTCTACTACGTTGCGCGCGTTTGGAGCAATTATTTAGATACTAGACATGAGCACTATTTTGAATTTCCTTTTGAAGTATTTATTGCTGAATTAGCCACCATTCAAGTACTGTATCATTTATAGTTTAGCAATCGTCGAAAAGGCGGCATTCATACTGACAACATAATTGATTATCTCAGAAATGCTTGGAAATTTCAGTGATAAAGTGTGATATATTCAAACAATAAAATGTAGGATTAAATATAAATTTTGTTGCATATATATGCAAAACATTATTATTATAGGAGCATTTTTCTACAAAAAAGAGAATATTTTGAAAAAGGGTATTCTAGGTTCATTTTTTCACCAAAGTATTGAATTTAAATAATTACTTAATGCAAAAATATTCTTAAAACCATTTTATAAGTGTATTCTAATCTAAGTGACATTAAATATAAAAGAAAAATATTCGTTTGCACGATTTGCAAAATCACGTTTCCGAGTGAGTGAATATTAACGTCGCATTAAAACAGTTATCGCAGGCGAGACGCGACCACGGGAATACACCCGAAGCGTAGTACTTAATTGTCATTAACATTACCACGGAGATTTTAACGTATCGCCAGCTTACACGGCGGGCGGGCTCGAACTCATGACATGCCTGCCATGATCCTATACCTTAACCACTGGGCTACCGCAGCCCATCACGGTTCCGAACGTAAACGCATACCGTAACAAGTGTGTTTGGCGACACATTTGTGGCAGCGGTAGCCGAGTGGTATAGGAATCTGATCGTGGCTTGCCTTGTCACGAGTTCGAGCCCAGTACCACTAAAGACCCGCCGTGTAGGGCAGGGATGCACGTTAAATCTGTCGAGAGCTGAAACGTCCTCCCATTGGTGTGGTGTGGTAGTTAGAGGGTGCCGCTTCAGGTGTCGCCGTCCACGTCACTTGACCATGGTTCAAAGTTACGTGGTCCGTCGCCAAAAGTCCTCGTGTAGCTTAACAGTGTGACGTTAATATTCAATCATTGGCAACACATCGCCAAAAATAACACGTATGCCAACAACTCCAACCCTACCAGAATTAAAGAATATTTGTATATAAAGTACCCATACAAAATGAAACGTAACAGTCGATAGCAAATTTCTTTATGGTATATGATATTAAGCTGCTCCTACACATGATAAATACAAGTCCAGAATTTAAGTTTGCTAGAGATGTTATTCGCTACGTATTGACAGAATATTGCCCCGAAACCCATTGGAATCCCAGCGGTATCTTTGTCGAATATGACTTTGATTCTCCTTGTACTCCTGATGTACAAGACACGATCAAGACTTTTTTAGATGACAATTTTGTTGAATTACACGCCTCTTACGATGGAAAATTTCCTGACAAAAACATTTCTCTACAGCAGCATTATGAATTTTGTCAAAACGTAGCATCTAAGATTATTATGGTTATTGTACCTTCAGAGGCGAAATATGCATTTTTAATATTGTGTGCATCTTTATCATTGTTTACTGCACTTTCAGTTGTTTATGGTGTAAATGCGGCTCCTATTACAACGCATAGACTGATTCTCCGTTACTTTACATCATTACAAAATCGTGAATTTATTACCGATACGTTTTGGATGGAATTACAGACATTTTGCGAACTTTAGTAACAAGAGTAATATGACAGTTTCAAAATGATATATTCTTGACTCTATTAAAATTAAATTCTAACATGTTTTTTAATACGGTGAATCATGTTTTTACTTCCAATGCTTCATTTTTAGAATTGTCTTAATGTGTTTTATTTTTGCTTTGTTCTTATTTTGGGATGTACCCTATAGTTACAAAAGCTATAAACTCCTGTGTGTTGATGAATTTTATTGAAATTTATGCATTGAAAAAAAGTAAAATTTAGAAAATCAGTTTTTGTTTTGTCTCATTATAAATTATTTATCATCAAACATTTCAGTGATCAACTTTGAATATAAGTTATTAAAACGATACCAATGTACTTAAAACTTCAAATATTGAACAACATGAATTAAGGTATCCGACTACGTTCGGAACCGTGATTTTGCAAAAGCGTGTAAATGGATAATATTTGATATTTAGTGTCACTTAGTTTAGAAAACATATATAAAATTGTTTTAAGGACATTATGAAGAAAACAAATTATTAATTACAATATTGTGGCAAAAAATTAACTTAGAATAACCTTTTTTCCAAATGTTTTCCATTTGTAAAAAATGCTTCTATTGTATTAATATTTTGCCTGTATATAGCTCAGACCTCTATACAGAGGCTCAACTAGAATTTTTGAAACGCATAACTTTGGAAGTAGGCTTATCCATGTTTTACGAAACCTGAAGGGATAAATTTTAAGAAAATACGCCGATAATTCTTTCAAATGGTTGTAACTCTGAAAAACAATGAGAATTATTCAACAATCATAGTTGAGCCTCTGTACAGAGGTCTGAGCTATATACAGGTTTAGTGAAGTATTCGAATTGAACTGATTTCCAAAGTAGAAATAAGAAAAGCATTTGTCATAGTGATAGACAGCCCTCTTTCCACGTGTAGCTTCAGGGCTCATTGTATAGATAAGTTGAAGTACGTTTAAACTGTGAAGGTATGATACAAATCAATCCGTAAGACTTAAGGTATCCGAACACGTTGAAATTGACCGAATTCGATCAAGATATATATTTTTGTTTTTTATTTTATTGAATAGAGCTATCTTTTGGCTTTACGAAACATGTTTTGGTTTGTTCCTACGCTACCTAGAGGCCAAGTTACAATCAACTTTATAAAGATAGAAAAACCGGAGAAGTGGTACAACTTACATACTACCAGAAGTGAGTATTTAAGTTGCTCGAAATCTGTCAGGGTGAGTCTGGTAACTCAAAATGCTATGAATGCATTTCTATGAAACGTTTTGAGCTATATATTTATACTATTTTCTAAAAAATATACTTAACTATTTCTTATTGTATGAATACTTTTTTAGTTATGGCTTGTTAGTTAAAGAATGTAACAATTCTTATAATGTTTACACAATGAGCTCTAAATTTTCACATTTTAATAGCATATTAAAATTTTAGTACATTTTTTAGATACATGCATCTAATTTGTTTCAATAATATTTTTACTAATATATGTTTATTACTTTTTCCTCTAACTGCTTTGAAGTCCTTCAAATATATTTCTAAAATGTTACTTAGAATTGTGATTTTTGTAAAAACTGGTAACTTATTTCAAATATTGTTAGTTAAATAGTAGTATTTATTGGTATTGAGTCCTAAAAACATTTAAAATGTTTAAATAAGTTACTTTGTTAAAAAGTACTCCAAACGTGTTCGGATACCTTAAAAGTTTATCCAGAAGAATTACAATATGATACATATCCAGATGAATCCATTGAAGTAACTTGTTCATCCAGAAATGGGTATACACCCTAAAATGTATCGGCCCACTGCAATAGAAACGCTCATTTAGACTACATGAGGGATACTGGCGTTGGACGGCGTATTTTTAAACCTCGATGAAGTGATGAGAAAAACACCTGAGCTATAGTACCCCCAACTGCTTAAACTTCCACACGCCGTAAATGTGAAAATTTTGAGTTTCGACAGATTTAATGTGTGACATTCTCTTTACACAGCTAATATTCAGTGGCACCAAGACTGGAAATCACGATTTGAAATAAACCATTCCTACCATGAGTTCATGACCATTGGGCTATCACGGTCACCTTGGAATCAAACGAGAAAAGCTTTCACACACTATTGTGTGAATGAAAAAAACTCCACAGAAACAGGGAAACATAATATGCATACAAACAGAATTTAACACACAAAAGGTTATGGAATAATTCCAATTGAATTAACTTCCAAAGTAGAAGAAAGGAAACGCATTTTTTGGAATGATAGATATCTCTCATCCCAGGTGTAACTTCAGAGCTTGCGGTATAGTTGGATAGATGCACGTTAGATTTGTGAATTTCAAAGGAACGTTAACTCACACAATGTGTGTGTGGGGTATGTGGACAGTCCAGGTACGTCACTCTCATCACTTCACCAATGTTCACAATCTTAAATCCATTAAGATTTCTTAATGAGAGATTCACTTATATGTCATTAAGAAATCTTAAGTTTTCAACTAAAAGGATACGAAACTCGGAAAAAGAAAATCATTGTGAAACAGTAAACTAAAAATAAATAACACTTAACGAAGTACACTTTATATATATAAAAAAAAAAACATTTACCATTTGTTAAAATTAGATTGTTTCGAAGTGGGCTTTTTTGGCAACTAATTAAGAAAAAAATGTGAATCTAGATACTATGTATTCAACAAATCACCATACATTTTTTAATAATTCCTAATTTGATCAAACCAGAGAAATCGATTTCAAAATAAGACAATGGAACAAATTTTAAAAAAGAAAATGAAATATATTCTGTGTGTAAAGATAATGCCTTTTAAAATTTTATTATCAGAAGCAAATTCAATTTACTACAACTTGCTTGGGTATCACCTTAACGCCCTTTGTTTACTGATCATATTTTGCTTCATCGCCTAAATTTAGTTTAAAATCGTAAGAAAATTATGATTCGGGCGTGTTATTTGAAGGTTTTAATACGAGGTGAAAAAGCACATTCAAACGTTTTAAATACATATCTAATATAAAATTACAAAATAAATTATTCCAGTCTATTGATTTATCCGAGATTATTTATTTCTATAAATCATAATATTAATTTTAAAAAATATGTAGTTGCAAAACAAATAAGCTTCTTTTAAATATCAAAACTCATGCACACAAATTTCTTAAATTTTTTCAAGAATATTTTTTTTTGCTCTTATTATTTTCCATCTAACTTTTCTTTCCGAGGAACCTCCTAAATTATTGTTATAAAAGAGACATTTCAAACACAAGATCTTTTATGTGTATATCATCATGTCCCAAAAGACATGAGGTGGTTAAACTTTGTCCTTGGAGATTATTTCAAGAAACTCTTATTTATATAAAATACAGTTCGTAATTTTTCGGTTTGTATTACAAGGAGAGAATTTTTCTCCCCATTTCAAAAATTGTATGCCAGGTTCTCCTTTTTCAGGGGCCTATTTGATACGAATGATATATTTCAAATATATTTCAAAATTTATATAAATTTAAAATTTAAAATCCCAGACACACATTCCAAAACAATGTACAGAGTTATCGGATGTCCATTCTGAAGGAACTTTACGACAGAACCTTCTTACACTATTGTGCAAATCGTAAGTGACAGGGTTTTTTTAATTATAACTCTACGAGAAATAATCTGAAAAACATGAAATTCAGAAATGAGAAACAGCATTTGTACTTAAATGATGACGAAATCATAGTTACGCAGAAAATGAATGGCGAACGGAATCAAAACGTTGATTTATTGAACCCAGTACGAAACATGATTAAGTTCTGCGCCTAAAGAGTGGAACAACAAGCAGATGTTCTTACTAAAGTTATAAACCCTTCCACACGACAATGAATTCTTCGCACCGTATCTTAATATTCGGCACTAAATTATCCATCATTTCTTGAGGTAAGAGTGTCCATTGCTCAATCAGCATCTGTTTCAGTTGTTGGGTGTCCTCTGGAGAAAGTAATCAAGCCGCAAGACATCTCCCCAAAACCTTCCATACGTGTTGTATGGGATTTAAATCAAGGTAAAACGCTGACCAATCGAATCGAGTGATATCTTTATTTCAAGTAGCTGCTGAACATCAGCAGTCCGTTGTCATGTATTGTCATTGTGCATTGTCGTCCGTTTTGTTCCTGACATTTGCATACGCATCACCTTTCTACTGGTCACAGCACCGGGCCGTACCATCTATGGTAACCGCTTCGCACCGGCCAGTCACGAACATTGTCACGGCCTGCTCGTCACGCGGTATTCTATGGTAAAACCCAACATGCTAGGTATGCAATATAATTAAGTAATAAGTTCTCACATAACCCTTTTCAGCTTTTCAGTTATTTGTCTTCTGTTTTGTCGCATGCGCATCAGCACTTTTAACCAAATCCGCAGAATAACAAATTTCAGTGCCCTCAAGGGTAATGAAAATAAATAAGGTTAAAAATAAGTTATTGAAAGACACTCTTAAGAATGACTTCACTTACAGCATCCTTAAACATGCAGAGTAAAATTTAACCGGTGAAATAAAGAGTAAAATATAACCTGTGGTTAAAAAAAAAATAACCCCCTTAATGACACGTTTTATTTCTTAAAACTCTGCCGAAGGTGTAATACGGAAAATGGGGAATAATATGCAATTTATTATCAACGCAGAATAAGTAGTATCATAAATTAATGTTCAATCGTTTCCATTTTTCTACACTTCCATATATTTAGCAGAAACTTAATTTTAATTTCAAGGAATGTTGGGTAAACCTCTCTATAACTGGATTTACTTCGTGACCTTAAACCGCTTACCTAATAGTTTCTCAAAATGCATGGATTACTCAGGGTCAATCTTAGGAAATAGATTTATGACTAATGATCACTTTCAGACCAATTTCATTCGTTTTTTTTCTTTTAAATGAGACTGCGAATTGACAATTAAAGGATACAGACATAATACATTCCCCACAAAAGCTATTATCACTTTTTAGCATGAAACTATGTAGGTGAATATCAATTACTGCAATTTAATTTTGATGCCTTATATCCTGAGAGAGAGAAACTTGATATTTTATATAGTGTGAATGTGAGCAAGAAATTTATTTTTGACAAGATCAAAAAAGCCAAACAGGCCCTGTAGAGATCTTTAACATGCAAGCACCAACATATTTATATAAACTTATAGATTTCTGCATCATGCAAAACTACCACTTGGGCCAGAGTCTAAAGCCGCATTCACACTAAGGCATGAAGCGTCGAGCATTGACTCGTCATCTCGGGTGAAATAAAGTCTGATTGGCTAGACGCTCAATGCTCGAATCTAACTATCTTAGTGTGAATACGGCTTAACCTAGCCAAACTTTGCTCACAAGGGCCAAAGTCCCAACTACGGCACCTCAGCTGGCAAAAATCACCCCCATTTGTATAATGGATAGGAATTTATTCTCAACCAAAGATCCAACCCAACAAACCATTATAACAGTGAATAAGTACCTGATTAAGTAACATTTAAACTGCCTGTGGATTTAGGTATATATGTGCCTTATAAGGCTTTCACAATCATTCTAAGGTACATAAACCTGCAATGCAAATGAAACTAAAAAGGAACTCTTTTTTGCCATCTGATTTCTCAACATCTCAAAACTCACAAAAGTTGCTCAGAAATTTGCAAGAGAAATAGTTCGTTATATTGTAAGTGAATACTTCCTCGGTTTGCATTGGAAACCTACTAGCAATTTCATTGTCAAGGATACTGATTCCCCTTTTACACATCTGTATGACAGATTGTTAAGGATATTTTGGATACACATTGTGCCAAAATTCACAAATGATATGATGAAGACTTTCTTGAAAAAGATAATGTCACCAAAAAAATTTTCGAAAATGTAGAAAAGCAAAATCACCGCCCAGTTACTAACTGTTTGAAATCGAATGTTGTGCCAATGATGTTCTGTACGTATATGCTTGGTTCATCCATGATAATGGTAGAGACGCAACCAAATATGTCTAGAATATACATTGTTGCATCCTTCGCAATTTCTCATGCTAATGATGATGCCTGGGAACAACTTATACATTACAAGTAATCATTATCCACCATCTTACCTAATAGATCGTGTATTTTTTTACTTGATATTGAGTCACATCAGCATTTCTGTTGTTGGATCTGAAAAATATTTAAGTGTATTTGGGTAAATTTTATTTATTACTGAGAAGCGTTTCTTTATAACACTTAATGCTATATTTGATTTGCTACCACTTAACGTTCGTTAGTTTGAATTTTTTTGCAAGTGTTTTATTTCAAACTCTTATATATAGCAATGCAATTGACATTTTAGATAATGTAAATTAAAAATTTTATTGTATTTTAATGCAGCAAAATTTGAAAAAGTGCTGTGATTTATATAACAAAAATGTTGTAAATGTGCTACATTTTCACAGTGATTTTAAGAATTATTTTTAAATACAATAAATAATATTAAATATGCTGTATGACTTGTTTTATTTAACTGATTTTTACACAATAGTAACTATTATACATAAATAGCCCTTCTGATTTTTTTAACATACATAATTTTCAAGTTAAGTATATTCATACCTTTAAACGTTTCACACATAGATATTGAAAAAAACAATGTTTGTTAAATAATTGCACAGAAAGTAACTGGTAGCTTAGGAGGATTACGAAATACACCCTAAGTAGTGCGGATAGAGCGTGTTGTATTTACGTCGAGAAATACCAATCAGCCACAGGTCTTTTCCTCTTTTTCACCATTTAGAATCCAAATCGAAACTATAGTATTGAGCCACCTATTGTAAATACCATTTACATTGTAAAAGAGTTGTGTAATGCAATTTGCGTCGGAAGTAAGTCTGAGCACTCGACTTCACACTGGGCAAAACGCACCGCAAGTCGCATTAAATGATTAAATATTAACAAATTTCAATTGTTCAGCTACACGAGGGCTTTTGACGACGGCCCATACCTTGAACCATGGTCAAGCATTTTAATTTTGACACCTGAGCTGGCCTCCCCTAACTACCACACCACATCAACGGGAGGACGTTTCGCAGCTTCCTGATGATTTAACGTGCATCGCTGCCCTACACGGCGGGTATTAGTGAAAATGAACTTGCACAAGACGCCACGATCCGATTACTATATAACTCGGCTACCACGGCCACACCGTCAGTTGTCTACATGTTCGAAATGTACTGGCTTCCACCTAAAATCTCAGCAATGCCTGTCGTGCTGCTTGAGACCCGCAAACGGTTACAGCATCGTGTAAGAAATGTATACATTTTCGTAACTTCTAAATAGTCTTCAAAACTTATTTTCAGAAATTATTATTTGCATTGGTTTTAAAACCAGTGTTTTTATCAATTTCTTTTATAAGAATTCAGCTCTTTTTATGGTTATAGGATATATAAATCTTAATCAAATCAAACACTTACATAACACGAATCAAAATCCATTGATGCTTCATGCAAGTTAAATTTTTAAAGTCTGAAAGTGATTAAGTCCCGAAGTACTAAAGAATCATGCAGTAGCAAAAAAATTGACAATTGGCAAACCCGAATTCCAAAAGGAAATTTGTAAAGAAATGCCCGATTCTCCATTTCTTACAGATTTAATTGATAAACGTTCACCTTATCTTAAAGTCTCCAAGTCATTAAGCAGGACTTTCAAAAGTTTCATCTGCAATAAGTTTTATTAAAACACTGGCGTATCATTATGGTAGTATTGCAAGATTGTACGAATTTTGATTTGAATTTCACCTGTTTGAAGTAGTGAAAACATACAGATGTCAAATTTCGTTTTTAAAATCTTAAACAATAAGAGAAATGAATGCCGATTCTATGAAAATTTTACTTTGGCAAATGTTTTTGCCCTGCCAGAGAAAATTTAATGAGTTCGTGTTTAGCAACTTTTCAGTATTTGCAACCTAATTTTCAATTGATTTTCACCGTGAACCCTCTCTTCAATAACAATGTATTGATTGTAATACAAGTAATAATGTGCTTTGAAGTAAGGCTACAATACGATTTTAATTAAAACTTTACAAATTATCAATGTAAGTATTAAAGCTTGCATATAATTTTGTATGTGAGAAGCCAATGGGAGTCGCAAGTAATTATTAAACGTGTTCTTAATTTAGTATTGATAAATTATCAAATACGTTGTGCAGTAGTGCAAAATTTATAAGTATTTTATTTTTTGTTGCAGAATGCATTTTGCTCTTTGCTTCCTTTCAATAAATTTGTAATTTCTTAAATCTTGTTTTGATTTTTTCAAAATTATATTTATTTAAATATACATATAAGCAGGATTTTTTAGCAATTAAAAAAAACAACAATAAGTTAAAAAAATTTAAAACAAAAAACCATTATACGATTGACAACATTTAGTGATTATTTCATCTGAAGAGAAAAATTTAAAGGTTAGAATAATAACTTTCAAAAAACATTTGAAGAGTAATTGATTTCTTATAACACATTATTATAGAAACACAAAAAGAAATGCTAGTAGAAACGCAATAATTACAAATAATTAGATTTGCTTAATATTAAAACTTCAACCTCTACCGTAGTGTTAAGTAAGTTGCCAAACGTTGCCCATGTAAAGCCTGCAAGATGAGCAGCAAGAGGTGGCTAAGAATATGAACTGTTGAAAAATAACACTCTCAGTGGACGCACACAAACATATGCATTTGAACTAAGCCAACCCAAAGAAGAAAGGTGTACGGAAAGTTACCAAACTGATATTTTTACGAAATTGCATGTTAGTACCAAATAGAGACAAATCAATAAGAATTTATTTATTTTACCGGTTATCAAAAACTTTGGTAGAAACGTAATATGAGCTTGAATGTTTCGAACCATCAGTATTATACTCAATTTGCCTCATCCAAAGAATTTTACCCCGACTATTCTAGCCCAACCCCGAGTTTCTCAATAGTGTTAAAATCCAGTTAAAACACAGACTTAGATTCTTCGGTGTTCATTTTGTATTTTTTCTTTCAATGGTCCATCTCTTCACCAGGGTTATCTAAAGACGGTACTTTTGTATATGCCATCCACCGATTTCTTAGAACCGCAAAACCCCACCAAATGCCATATAAGTACGCGTAAAACTGACTTTTGTGTAACTAACTGCAACTATCTTATTTATAAGTAGTTGAAAATAGCATTTCACTCTGTGTGAACCGTTCCCGTGCATATTAAATCACAACAATCCTGAATATGCATTCTCCGTAAAAAAATTCTTTATAATTTATAACATTCTTCTTTTATTTTTGGGAAAAATGATTAAAATTGGACACCTATTCCTACGGATAAGAATGCTGTGAAGTATTTGAATCGAAGACGTAAGTGTATAACCGAAAGATTACTTATAGTTTATAAAAGAACGGCGAAACTATTAAAATGACGGTTCCACAAGAAGCTGTTATGTTCTTACTTAGATAGCGTAGCTTACATAAAAATAAACTTATCGCGATTTTCGATATAATTGTGCCGTCTTGGGCACCTCAATAATTTAGTTATTATATCTTTAGTTCACATTTCAAGACTAAATGCTGGTTTTTATAAAAATACTTAATTCCTCTTCTTCGTTAATTTAGGTGTTGACCTGCTGTTAAGGAAGGAATATGCGTGGGGATTTGTCTTCGCGCATGTGCTAAAACAGTAATAGAATTTGGCGATGTCTTTTGAGAAGACGAAATTTATCGCGGTTATAAAGGGCTAGTATCCTAAAGACTTGTCACGCGCACAAGGGAGAATGAGTGTTATAATAATGTCACACTATAAAGCAGCACTAGAGCTATTAATGAGGTACCTCGTACTTTTGAGCCATTCTCAAGTGACGAAGACGACACCTGAGCTGGCACTCTCTCTCCTAAGTTCCACACCTCACCAACTAGATGACGTTTGATCTCCAACAGATTTAAATTACAACAGCACTTTACACGGAGAATCTTCAGGGTTGCGAGGCTCTAACTCATGACACGCTAGCCATTAATCTCTGACATTGACCACTAGTCAACCAGGATCTACTAAAAATTTGTCGCCGCCATTACATTGTAGAATTGTAGGAGTCAAGGTAGCCTAGTGGTCGAGGTAACGAACTCATGGCTGGCATGTCATGAGTTCGAGCTTAGTACTGCTGAAGATCTTCCGTGCAGAAGGGCAATGGTTCTAGTGAGTGAGTAGTCACCCTATTCAGCTACACGAGGGCGTTTGGTGATGGACCTAGCAATTTTAAATCATGACCAAGTGACGAGGAAGACACCTGAGCTGGCAACCCATTTCCTTCCCCACCACATAAACGTGACGAAGTTTGATTTCCGACAGATTTAAAGTACGTCATACCTTCTACACGGCGGGTTTCCATCGGTACTAGACGCCAGCTATGAGTCCGATACCTTGACCACTAGGCTACATCAGCCACCTGTAATGGCTCAAATGTCCTCCCTTTGATGTGGTGTGGAAGTAATAAGGGAGTGCCAGCTTAGGTCTGGTCCTGGTCACTTGAGTTTTGTTCACAATTATGAGCTCCGTCACCAATATTTCTGATGCAGCATTATAGAGCGACGTAAATATAGCTGTCTCTGTGTACAGTACTAAAGCCAGTAAGAACACATATTTTTCCCGCCTAAATAAAAGATCTATGACTTTTAATATGATCGTACGATTTTTCAATTCATGTGAATAAAAAATAATTTTATTTCCTAGAAGCTTTAGCATTCCTGATTTTTTCTATACCTTAACGTTTATTTTATTCATTTAATTTTGTTTATCGTAACCTTAATGAAATTTACATTTCTTTTGTCTTAATTAGCTTATTGGCGATTTATTGCCAAATACAAAATAAGCCAATAAATCTAACCATCGAATAATAAATGAATTTCTTTTTTACAAAGTATAAGTATAAAACAAAACGAAGTAATCGATACAATTGCATCCTTGTGTTAGATGGTATTAAGCAGCATCAAGGCATGGCGCATCTATTACCAGAATACAAATTTATTAGAGATGTCATTCGTTACGTTTTAAGTGAATATTGGCCGGGAACCCATTGGACTCCCAGCGGTATGTTTCTGGTCCAGGACTCTGATTCGCCTTTCACTCCTGTTGTACAGGAAATAATCAAAACTATTTTAGATGATAACGCTGTTGATTTCCACAGATGTTACGATGAATATTTTCCTGACAAAAATATTACTCCAAATCAGCATTATGAATTATGTATAGACAAATCTGAAAGCTTGATAGACGGCGAATATGAGGACGTAATATATGTGTTTATATTTATGTGTGCATGTTTGTCATTGTTCACAGCACTTTCAGTTTTGTATGGTGTAGATGCCGCTCTAATTGTTACGCATTGGGTAATTCTGCGTTACTTTGAATCATTGAAATATGCTAATGTGATTACGGATAGCTTTTGGGACGATTTTCAGTCTGCTTGTAGTCATTGTTGAGAGAAATCGTGAAATAAGTTTTAAAATGTGTTTCCTAGTTTTTAAGTTTTGCACTGTTTTAAGTTTTTAGTGACATTTTAAATCTGTATTAGTGATTTGTTCCGCAATAAATGTGTATTTCATAACTTGTGCAAGTATGTATACTCGACATTTTTCTTTAAAATATTTAGTTTTGGAAAATACAAATTAGTAGAGAGCTCTATTCAAAACTTGTCATGGAAATTAAGACTGAAGCTGTATTTCTAGATATTTAATAATTTACTGTTTTTATAAGTAAAATAACACGCGTATGCGAAAAAGTATTAAATAAAAAACTTTACTTAAAAATTTTCTGAAATTATTTAAACAGCTAATTCGTATACCAATGCAAACCAATAAAAACACAAATATTTCTCTATTAAATGAGTCTTGAGTTATATTGAATGATTATAAAAATGAAGTTCATCGCAGAAGTCATAATATCAATTTAAATTTCCCAAATGATGTAGAAAGATAAGTAAATGTTTCCAAAAATTGCCGCCCAGCTACACTTACAATTTTTTATAAACCTTAATGATTTCGACTAATAAAAATTAAACTATCGGAATTTTAATTTTTTAATAATATCTCTGAAAATTGTTTTTATTGTAATATCATAATTTTTAAAACATATTTTAACTATTATTTTGAAAAATTAAATCAATGTAAAAAAAAATCTATGATGACGTGTGTTGTTTTCTTCAGACTAAACTGTCTTGGGATTAAGTTCCTCATTTTTTTCTTCAATAAACTAATATGCGCCCTTTCAAATGAAACAATTTGCTGTCAATGTTGAACTTTCTGAAACTTAATCTCAAGAATTTAGTTTATACAGTGAAAAATGGAGTTTGAGGTGTTCTTGGATGAGAGGTGTAAATCAGCTCCAGGATTGCGTAATTTGAAATTATTTGGTTGCATTTTGAAACATGAGCTCTTTTTAAGTAGTTTAAGGAACATTTTTAATTTATCTACACAAAGTTTGGATATTGAAGAGGACTTAACAAGGTAAAATATTTAGCTTAACAAGATAATGAAGCAAAGAGTGCTGCTTTCAATGTACGCCACTGGTTCCTCTATAATTGTCCCCAAATTCTGCAAAAATCTCCAAAATTACCTGATTTAAGCCTAGTAGAGCATATTTCGTGAAAACTTGATTAAAAAAAGAAAACATGACATATAAAAAGAAAATGTGACATAAAAAATTCACAGAAGACTGAAGAAACTTTCATGCTGAAATTATATATAAAAAACTGGTAAAATCTATAGCAAGACGTTTAAAAGTTATTCTGATTGATAAAAGTTATTTTACCAAATTCTGAATTAAGAAAATTAAAATACAGTATTTAAAGCTATGTTGAATTTTTTTTACGTGTACAAAGACTTTTGTGTGGCTTAATTTTTTATTAATTTTTCAAAATAATAGCTACACTATGTTTTAAGGAATGCTTGTTATTCCAATAATAACAATGTGAAGATATAAAAATAATTCTGATGTATTAATTTTTATTAGTCGAAAGCAATGCATTTTATAGAAAATTGCAAGTGTATGAACACTTTTGTGTGGTTCACTGTACATCTGAAAGTATCGGAAAATAATTGTATAAAATTTTTACGCATAGAATGCGTTGCAATATTAAGTATTCGTTGAATGGAAATATTCAGTGTTTGACTAGGAATCCAAAAATAGAATTCGATAAATTCGTTTTAAAACTTGAGAACGTTTTTAACGTTGTACTGAAACTACTATTGAGTATGAATCTCGAGTTTATTTCAAAAATATTTGACCAGAATGCAGCTTAACCCGCGATCACTCGAGCGGGGTGTTTTGTACACCCCAGCAACAAGAAAAGCCTCCTACAATTCTAAAAAGAATGCGTAGAGCCACGAATTTTTCTGTAGCTGCCCATTTTAGGTCATTGAACCTTCAGGCTTGATGTAATCAATCTCGCTAGGACGATTGAAATGTTATGACCTTCAAAAGTTTATTTGGGGTGCTGAGAACACCCTGCGAGTGATTGAGTTATGTTTTCGTACTCAAAGCATCTACGGAAAAATACGTTTTACCCTTTCCGTTTACATATTTTTATCAAATATATTAATATACATGAATATTTTATTTAAACTTTCAATAAATGTGGTATAAAAATAATATAATTCTATAAAATAATTGTAAAATATAGTTTTTTTAAAAAAATTTTCTAAACATTTTCCTGAAATTATGACAAAAACTCCATGGGAAAGGGAGAAATAGCGACTTCGTAGTCTATTAGATACTGTATCAACAGATTGTCAAGATGAACTAAATGAATTCGATGACTGCGTAATTTCGTAACCAAAGTTGGAGGGAAGAAATTTGAAATTGTAAATATTTATAATACCACTGATGAAATGTGAGTTATATGATGTATCGCAAATATGTAACCTTTGGCCATTGCGAATATTTTATCATCTACTTAATACTGCAGAAATTAATTCTTCCTTTGCTTATCATTCGGTTCTTCCTGAAAATAAATGAGACATTCAATATTATTAAAGGAGATTAGAATGGATCTTGTTTAGCCACAGTGGGATATGAGATCGGATCTAACAAACCTTAACAAAACACTCAAAAGAAGCTTTACTGACGCAGAATATATTAAAAAGAGCATTAATCCACCAAAAAAGGGGCGTTGCACTGTTTGTCCACGGTTAAAAGATGTAAAAATTATTTTTTTGTCTTCAATGTAAGAAAAATATGTGCTTAAAGCATATGAATACATTCTGCTCTGAATGTTTGAAAAGTGATTAAAATATTATTTTTCTTATTTTTACTATCCTTATCATTAATTGTAAAGTATATTTATTACTGGTATATATGTTTTATTTGTGGTTTATGAAAAAATATAAAATTGTGTACTTCAAAATGAAAATTTAGTAGGTTTAGCTTAAATTAATGCTAGTCTCATTTGAATGAAATAAATTTAACAATTTTGTTTGTATAATACAAAAAACATTTTATACTTCATAAATATATATCATAATTGGCTTAAAAAATTTTTCATATTTAAATACTCGTGTTAAGAGTTTGGGGTGTTCTCTTCACCCCGCGAGTAACGACGGTAGAAAAACAGGCGCGAGTGACCGCGGGTTAAATGATGATGTTAAATTCTAAGCTGATATTAAATTATTTCAGAAAAAGTCGACTAATGTAAGCCGGCTTGGTAATTTGGGAAATTATATTTTGTCACTATATTGCTTTTACATACACTTGCTGGAAAAATTCTGCGTTAAAACATACAGTCTTGCTTACTTAAACGAAAAAAATAAATAAAAACTGGAGTTTGAAAATTATGTTTAATTTACATAATTTCAAGTATTGAGAATAACTAAATTAAGTTTATATAGTTTGTTTTTATTGCTTTTAAAATAAAGACACGTTTGTAGCGATCCTAACAAAAATCAAGTAGAAAAAGTTGGTTTTAACTGATTTAGTAATAACTATAAAAAATATTTAAAAAAGATAATGAGATATTTAATTGCTGGTTGTGGAGATTGATTGGTTCTTTTGAGAACCTCCTTAAGTCGTTTCGGCATTGAATTATTAAATCTAATGGTTTCTTCAGCGCTTATCTTTTCCCATTTATTCTTATGAACACTATTCAACATATCATTGATAGATATATTGTGTTGACGAACTGTACGCTCCATTAAATCCCGTAGATGTTCTATAGAATTCAGATCCAGTGACTGCGGGGGTCGTGTGCAGTTCACATTTGGTACATTTTACAATTGCCAAAGCTTTACAATCTCAGCGGTATGCTTATGATCGTTGCTGTCCGTGTTGGGAAAAAAACGACCATCTCAAGCCGAGTTTGGTGGCACTTTCTTTTAAATTAGTTCTTAGGACAACAAGGTAATCATATTTGTTCATAATTGGTTCGATATACTCCAACTTGCCAAAATCATTGCTTATCATGCACCCCAACATAATAACTTCACCGTCACCGTGCCTTACCGTTGGTACTAAATACTCTTTTGGAAGACCTGTACAAGGTTTTCCTCATACCAATTTCCGATATTTTATGCCAAAGATGCAAAATTTTCTATCATCGGAGAATATCACAGTCCTCCAGATCTCTGGAGGCTTGTGTTTATGCATTTTTTAAAAAGGTATCCGTTGATTTTTGGAATATACGGCTTGCTGTGAGCCACTCGACTACGGCATCCGACACTTTTCAAGAGTTTTCTTGCAGTATCCCCACAAATATTTTTGTTACACTTCTCGTGACTGCAGGTTGGTAATTGGTTGCAGTTAAACGCGTATTTTTTCCCCGCCAAAAATATACTTCAGTTTTCTCTGATTGTAAGTTAAGATGCACGACCTCAACGAGGTTTGGATGTATAAACTCCTTTTATTAGTAGTTTAGTTATTAGTAACATTTTGGATAGTTGAATACTGCTATTCAACGGATCTGGTTATTTCACGACGACTTTTTCCATCTTTCCTCATGTTCACAATGATTTTAAGCTAACTGATATTAATTTACGTCTTGTCATTCTCCTTGAGTTGCATCGCATCTCAAAAAAAGTAAAAATTATTGCGTTACAAATTTCTTAAGCTATTTACTTGATATCTGCATGCAAAAACTCTTAACCTATAAATGTCTATTGATACAATTTCCAGGAATCAAGAATATTCAAATAGTGAACACAAACGTTTTCTGCCTATTATTTGTGCAATTTGCTACCAAATTCCTGTTATCTTATTTAGTTGTTTAATTCAAAATTATCAAATTCTTGCATGCTCAATTTTTCAATTCCTACTATTAGCTCACAATCTCTATATATTTATTTATTTATATATATATATATTTATTTATCTTGGCGGAATTTTCAATCGTTAATAAAATACATTTTAAAGCACTCAATTGAGCTGAAATTTTATATACATGATTATTTTGGATGACAATACATATATTTAATTATAATTAAAAAATTAATTAATTTAAACTAATTATTCAAAGAATTACAAACACATCCAAATTGGCATCATGAAATGGCATTGTGTGAAAACTTGAGGGGTTTTTTGTTCTCCCATTTTAAGGCATTCAGTTGAACTGAAACTTTTTATACACGATTGCTTTGGATGACAATACGATACTTTAATGATAATTAATAAAAATTAATATCCACTTAAATCTTGTGATTCTGTCATATGTATATAAATATTTATATTAATTGTAACTATTTAATGAAAAAAAATTAAAAATATTTTTTTCTTTTTATTTAAGTAAGAATTGACTTAAAATTTTTTTTATAATTACTTGTTTAAAAATAGTAAACAAGTTCATGAAATTTTGATAGTAAAAATTTTTTTTCGGTTAAATTTTACGTTTATTTTATGATTTGCTATAGCTGAATTCAAACTTTTTCTAGCTAGTGCATATTGTAATTTCACAGCAATTTTTATTTCCTATCTAAATATTAAATCCTTATCACTCTTCTCAAATAAAACAATAGAAATATAATTATGGTGAGTAAGGATTAGGCATAGAATAATTGATTTAATCATTCGTATATCCATATTAAGAAATATTTTCCTCTTCTATGTTCCTTTCGTGCAATTTAAGGAATGCAATTACCAATTAAACTTATAAGTAGATTTAGCAATATGAGTAGATTAATCTAACTTGGTAAAAAAAATAATATATATTTCGTGTCTTAGACTTTACCCGTATACAAGTATTAGCTCTGACACACATAAAAATTAAGAAAAATTCATTTTGTTTTCTAGGAATTAATTTCGCTTTTTGTGTTTTTTATTATATTTTCTTAAAATAGACTGACCTGAGTTACAATAAACAACTCGAATTAATGACTGAAAAATGGTATTCCACCCCAAAGCTCTCGTGGAGATTTTGAATATGAATCAAGCAACATAATTTCTAATTTCTTTCTTAAGAGTCATTTTCATTTAACAATTTAGTTTTTCGAATTAGTTCTTAAATTCGTATTTCGGCTTAAAGAACACTTGTAAAGTGAAACAAGCAGTTGAAGATGAAAATGTGTTTCCTCAAATCCCTTAACCCAGTGCTTCAAATTTTCAATGGTTGCGACCCAATTTTCAATCTTAATTTTCATCGCGCCCCCTTCACACAATAACAATGTATTGAATGAAATAATAATGCACTTTGACCTTAAAGCTACAATACTATTTTAATCATAAATGGAACAAATTATTAAGATAAGTATTAAATTTTCTATATGATCAAGCCTACGTGAATCGCTGATAATTATTAAACTTGTTCTTCACTTAATATTGTAAGATCAATTATTAAATACATTGATAATTAATCTCAGTACTGGTACAAGCCCAAATGTACGTGTTATATATTTTCCTTCCTTTAAGTAAATTTGAAATTTTTTAAATACTTTATTTCTGATTTTCTGCTATGTTCGCGCCCCCTTGTAGAATTACGACGTTTTTCTAGGGGGGAGGGTGGCGTGCCCCACTGTTTGAGAAATGCTACCTTAACCCAATCTTATCATCAGATAGGCACAATTAAGTCCTGATATTGTATCCAGGGTAGAGGAAAGGAAAAATATGTCATTAGTATTTTTACGACCATCGTAGCTTACTGTTTCTACCACGAAATCAAAACTGACATTGTTATGGCTTGATCTAGGATTATATTTTAATACCGCTAAATAATTCGTGAGAATATAAAACAGTCTTAAATTGCATCCTCAACTCTTGATCAAGATACAAGATCTCCAATAATCCAAAATTAAACGATCTTTCTTACACACTTTTCTGGTCTTTTTTAATCCACATTGCAATCTGAAGCGTCAGACCTCGCAGTTATGAACCTCGGCTAAGAGTTGAAGACGATATAGAAGCTTGCATTCCATTTTCTTAATTTCCAACACGTGCCAAAGTAAGAATTTCAGGCCTCGACAGATTTAACGTGCATCAACATCTCTATACTATGAGTCTTCAGTGGAGCGAGTGAGTAAATATTAACGTCGCACTATTCAGCTACATGAGGGCTTTTGGCGACAGACCTCGTAATTTTTAACCACTGTCAAATAACGAGGCCTTTTGAGCTGGCTACCTCCTCTCCTAACTACCTACACCCCACCAACCAGAAGATGTTTGAGCTCTCGACAGATTTAACGTGCATCGCTCGTAATGGGTACATGGTGAGTCCTTAGTGGTACAAGACTCGAACTTGTGACAAACCAGCCACCTTGACTACTAGGCTACCACGGCCACGAGTCTTCAATGGCACCAGGCCTCGAAGTCCTGACTCGACAATACTGGTCACGAGTTCATCACCGTGACTACTATGTTCCCACATCCATATCTCTGTCTTTCTCTCTATACGTAAATCATTCTATAGTAAGATATTTGAAATCTATTGCTTTTGTTCAAATAAAAATTTATTATTGATACCAAAGGGTAAATTAATGTTCCTTCATGCCTATCATTAAAGCTATACAAGAGAACTGGTGGAATGCCCAACGAAACCAAGCTCACCCGAAGAGGGTTTAGAGCGACAAACCGAATCCCTCGGATATTTTTTACTTTGATATTGAGTCACATCAGCATTTCTGTTGTTGATCTGAAAATATTTAAGTGTATTTTATAAAGAATTTATTTATTACTGAGAAGTGTTTCTTAACACTTAATGCTATATTTGATTTATAACACTTTTAACTAAATGTTAGTTTGAATTTTTTTTGTGTGTTTTATTTGAAATTTAGCAATGCAATTAACTTTTTAGATAGTTAAAATTTTAGCTGTATTTTTAATGGCAAAATTTGAATGAAGTGTTATAGATTATATAACAAAATGTTTTAAATGTGCTACATTTTCGCAGTAGATTTTTAAGAATTATTTTTTTTAAATAATAAATAATACTGACATGCTGTATGACTTGTTCATTTAACTGATTTTACACAATAGTAACTATTTTACATAATATATAGCCTTCGATTTTTTAACATTACATAATTTTCAAGTTATATATTCATACTTTTAAACGTTTGTGTCACAGAGATTATTGAAATAACACTGTTGAAGAATACCAGACAGCGCAACTGCGCTTTTTAGAGTGATTACGAACAGACCCAAGCAGTGTGATATAGCTTGTATTTTACGTCGAGAAATACCAATCAGCGCTATAGGACTTTTTTCATTTTACACCGATGAATCCCAATCGAAAATATAGTATTGTTTTACCTATTGTAAAATGTACTATATACATTAAAAAGAGTTGTATAATGTACTTAGCTTAGTAAGTCTGAGCACTCGACTTCAATAATCGGTAACGCACCGTCAGTTGTCGATTGATTGAACATTAATGTCGCAATTTTCAGCTACAAGAGGGCTTTTGGCGATGGACCACGTAATTTTGAACCATGGGCAAGTGAAGTGGACGACTCCTGAGCTTGCATCCTCCTCTCCTAACTACCACACCACACCAACGGGAGGACATTTAAGCTCTCGACAGATTTAACGTGCATCGCTGCCCTACATGGCGGGTCTTTAGTGGTACTGGGCTCGAACTTGTGACAAGACGTGCCACGATCCGATACCACTCGGCTACCACGGCCACACCGTTAGTTGTCTAAGATGTTCGAAATGTACTGGGTTTCTCCACATAAAATCTCAGCAGTACCTCGTGCTGCTTGAGACTCAAACAGTTAAAGCATCGTGTAAGAAAGGTATACATTTTCTTAACTTCTAAATAGTCTTCAAAAATTTATTTTTCAGAATTTATTATTTACATTGGTAAAAAATACTGGTTTTAAAACCAATTTCTTTTTCAGAAATTTCAGCTCTTTTTATGGTTATAGGATATATAAATCTTAATGAAATTAAACACTTACATAACACGAATCAAAATCCATTGATGCTTCATGCAGTTAAATTTTTAAAGTCTGAAAGTGAATAAGGCCCGAAGTACTAAAGAATCATGCAGGTGAAAAAATTTGCTAATTTTATAAACCTTAATCTAAAAGGAAATTTGTAAAGAAAAATGCCCGATTCTCCATTTCTTACAGATTTAATTGATAAATCAAACAATTTATCTTAAAGTCTCCAAGTCATTAAGCAGACTTTAAAAAGTTTGATTCGTACGTTTATTAAACAATTTGTGTATCATGGTAGTAATGCAAGAGATTGTACGGAATTTTATTGAATTTCAATTGCTTCAGCAAAAACATACAGATGCTTCTCGCAATTCTGTTTTTAAAATCTAAAACAATAAGAGAAATGAATGCCGATTCTTAAGTGAAAATTTGTTTAGTAAATGTTTTTGCCTCACAGAGAAAATTTTGTAATTATTCAGGGCCATGTTTCGCAAACTTTCAGTATTTGCAACCCAATTTTCAATTGATTTTCACCGTGAACCCTCTCTTCAATAACAATGTATTGATTGTAATACAAGTAATAAGGGCTTTGAATTTTGGGTTTTACAAACGATTTTAATTAAATTACAAATTTAATTATATTAAAAACTTCATATAATTTTGAATGTGAGAAGCCAAGGGGGCGCTAGTAATTTTAAAGGGTTTTTAAATTTAGTATTGATAAATTATCAAATACTTTGCAGTATTCCAAAATTTTATAATATTTTATTTTTGTTTAAAAATTTTTTTTTTCCTTTCAATAAATTTATAATTTCTTAAATCTTGTTTTTGATTTTTTTTTTCGAATTATATTTATTTAAATGTACATATAAGCATGCTTTATTTAGCAATTAAGAAAACAACAAGTTAAAAAATTTTAAAACAAAAAATCATTATACGATTGATAACATTTATGATTATTTCATCTTAAGAGAAAAATTTAAAGGTTAGAATATAATATCTTTCAAAAAACATTTAAAGAGAAATTGATTTCTTTTAACACATTATTGAAATCAAAGAAATGAAAGCAGAAACTGAATAATTATTAAAATAATTGGATTAGGTTTAATATTAAACATCTTAACCCTCTCGCAGCGTAGTGATACGTGGGTTAAAAATGTTTGCCCGTGGAAGTAGCGGGATGAGAAGCGAGAAGGCAGAATATGAAATTGTGTGTTAAAGAAATAACACTTCCGTGGACGCACACAAGCAAATGTATTTGAATCCAACCTAAAGAAGAAAGTAACTGTAAAGAAGGTTTTTCAAAAACTAATATTTACGAAATTTAATAAAGAATAAATTAAGGGACATTTAATAAGAAGAATTTATTTATTTTACCGGTTATCGAAGCTTGTAGAAACGTACATGAGCTTTTTGTTTTTAAACCCTCGTATTTTGCTAATTTTTTTCACCACAGAATTTTACCCATTCTATTCTAGGCCGCACCTGAGTTTCAATAGCGTTAAAACTAGAAAAAGGTACGACTTATATTCGAAAACACTTGGTGCATATATATACACACTCGCAAATTTTTTATATATTTTTGTTTCAATGATCATTTCTTTACCAGGAGTATCTAAAGACGGTACTTTTTTTTATTATGCCATCCACCGATTTCTTAGAATCAAGAAACTTCACCAAATGCTGCCATATGTAGCCAGTAAGGAAAATTGATTCCCTTTTTGTAACTTTCAACCACTTATTTTTAAGAGTTGAAAAAAACCACTCTGTGTGAAACTTTCCCCCTGCTATTAAATCACAACAATTATTTAAAATTTCCTAAAAAATTTTTTTAATTTATAACATTCTTTATTTTTGAAAAAGATTAAAATTGGAACCTATTTTCCCACGGAAAAGAAGGTAATTTTAAGAAGACGTAAGTTATAACCGAAAGATTATTTTTTAGTTTATAAAAACGGCAAAAATTTAAATGGCGGGTTTCCCCGAAGGGTTTTGTTTTATTTTGATAGGTAGCTTTCAAAAATAAACTTATCCGGGTTTTCATAAAAATTTGGGTCTTGGGAACTCAATTTTATTATTATATCTTTAGTTCACATTTCAAGTCTAAATGCTGGTTTTTATAAAAAAAAATACTCAATTCCTCTTCGTTAATTTAGGTGTTGACCTGCTGTTAAGGAAGGAATATGCGTGGGGATTTGTCTTCGCGCATGTGCTAAAACAGTAATAGATTTGGCGATGTCTTTTGAGAAGACGAAATTTATCTCGTTTATAAAGGGCTAGTATCCTAAAGACTTGTCACGCGCACAAGGGAGAATGAGTGTTATAATAATGTCACACTATAAAGCAGCACTAGAGCTATTGGTGAGGAACCTCGTACTTTTGAGCCATTCTCAAGTGACGAAGACGACACCTGAGCTGGCACTCTCTCCTAAGTTCCACACCTCACCAACTAGATGACGTTTGATCTCCGACAGATTTAAATTACAACAGCACTTTACACGGAGAATCTTCAGGGGTGCGAGGCTCTAACTCATGACACGCTAGCCATCAATCTCTGACATTGACCACTAGTTAACCAGGATCTACTAAAAATTGTCGCCGCCATTACATTGTAGAATTGTAGGAGTCAAGGTAGCCTAGTGGTCGAGGTAACGAACTCATGGCTGGCATGTCATGAGTTCGAGCTTAGTACTGCTGAAGATCTTCCGTGCAGAAGGGCAATGGTTCTAGTGAGTGAGTAGTCACCCTATTCAGCTACACGAGGGCGTTTGGTGATGGACCTAGCAATTTTTAATGATGACCAAGTGACAATGAAGACACCTGAGCTGGCAGCCCCTTTCCTTCCCCACCACTTAAATTGACGAAGTTTGATCTTCGACAGATTTAAAGTACGTCATACCTTTTACACGGCGGGTTCCATCGGTACTAGACGCCAGCTATGAGTCCGATACCTTGACCACTAGGCTACATCAGCCACATGTAATGGCTCAAATGTCCTCCCTTGATTTGGGGGTGGAGTAATAAGGGAGTGCCAGCTTAGGTCTTATCCTGGTCACTTGAGTTTTGTTCACAATTATGAGCTCCGTCACCAATATTTCTGATGCAGCATTATAGAGCGACGTAAATATAGCTGTCTCTGTGTACAGTACCAAAGCCAGTAAGAACACATATTTTTTTCCCGCCTAAATAAAAGATCTATGACTTTTAATATGATCGTACGATTTTCAATTCATGTGAATAAAAAATAATTTTATTTCCTAGAAGCTTTAGCTTTCCTAATTCTTTTCTATACCTTAACGTTTATTTTATTCATTTAATTTTGTTTAACGTAATCTTAATGAAATTTACATTTCTTTTATCTTAATTAGCTTATTGGCGATTCATTGCCAAATATAAAATAAGCCAATAAATCTAACCATCGAATAATAAACGAATTTCTTTTTTACAAAGTATAAGTATAAATCAAAACGAAGTAATCGATACAAATGCTTCCTTGTGTTAGATGGTATTCAGCAGCATCAAGGCATGGCGCATCTATTACCAGAGTACAAGTTTATTAGAGATGTTATTCGTTACGTTTTAAGTGAATATTGGCCGGGAACCCATTGGACTCCCAGCGGTATGTTTCTGGTCCAGGACTCTGATTCGCCTTTCACTCCTGTTGTACAGGAAACAATCAAAACTATTCTAGATGATAACGCTGTTGATTTCCACAGAAGTTACGATGAATATTTTCCTGACAAAAATATTACTCCACATCAGCATTATGAATTATGTAAAGACAAATCTGAAAGCTTGACAGAAGGCGAATATGAGGACGTAATATATGTATTTATATTTATGTGTGCATGTTTGTCATTGTTCACAGCACTTTCAGTTTTGTATGGTGTAGATGCCGCTCCAATTGTTACGCATAGGTTAATTCTCCGTTACTTTGAATCATTGAAATATGCTAATGTGATTACGGATAGCTTTTGGGACGATTTTCAGTTAGCTTGTAGTCAATGTCGAGAGAAATCGTGAAATAAGTTTTAAAATGTTTCCTAGTTTTTAAGTTTTGCACTGTTTTAAGATTTTAGTGACATTTTGGAATCTGTATTAGTAATTTGTTCCGCAATTAATGAGTATTTCATAACTTGTGCATGTATGTATACTCGACATTTTTCTTTAAAATATTTAGTTTTGGAAAATACAATTTAGTAGAGAGCTCTATTCAAAACTTGTCATGGAAATTAAGACTGAAGCTGTATTTCTAGATATTTAATAATTTACTGTTTTTATAAGTAAAATAACACGCGTATGCGAAAAAGTATGAAATAAAAAAACTTTACTTAAAAATTTTCTAAAATTATTTAAACAGCTAATTCGTATACCAATGCACACCAATAAAAACACAAATATTTCTCCATTAAATGAGTCTTGAGTTATAATGAATGATTATAAAAATGAAGTTCATCGCAGAAGTAATAATATCAATTTAAATTTCCAAAATGATGTAGAAAGATAAGTAAATGTTTCCAAAAATTGCCGCCAGCTACACGTACAATTTTCTACAATCCTTAATGATTTCGACTAATAAAATTAAAATATCGGAATTTTAATTTTTTAATAATATCTGAAAATTGTTTTTATTGTAATATCATAATTTTTAAAACAATTTTTAACTATTATTTTGAAAAATTAAATCAATTTAAAAAAAATAATCTATGATGACGTGTGTTGTTTTTCTTCAGACTAAACTCTTGGGAGATAGTTCCTCATTTTTTTCTTCAATAAACTAATATGCGCCCTTTCAAATAAAACAATATGCTGTCAATGTTGAACTTTCTGAAAATTAATCTCAAGAATTTAGTTTATACATTGAAAAATGGAGTTTGAGGTGTTCTTGGATGAGAGGTGTAAATCAGCTCCAGGATTGCGTAATTTGAAATTATTTGGATGCATTTTGAAACATGAGCTCTTTTTAAGTAGTTTAAGGAATATTTTTATTTTATCTACACAAAGTTTGGATATTGAAGAGGACTTAACAAGGTATAAGATATAGATTAACAAGATAATGAAGCCAAGAGTGCTGCTTTCAATGTACGCCATTGGTGTATATATAATTGTCCCCAAATTCTGCAAAAATCTCCAAAATTACCTGATTTAAGCCTCGTAGAGCATATTTCGTGAATATTTGCTTAAAAAAAAAGAAAACATGTCATATAAAAAGAAAATGTGACGTAAAAAAATCACAGAAGAATGGAGAAACTTTGATACTGAAATTTATATATATAAAAGCTGGTAAAATCTATAGCAAGACGTTTAAAAGTTATTCTGATTGATAATAGATATTTTACCAAATTCTCAATTAAGAAAGACAAAATACAGTATTTAAAGCTATGTTGAATTTTTTTTACGTGTACAAAGACTTTTTTGTGGCGTAATTTTTTTATTAATTTTTCAAAATAATAGCTACACTATGTTTTAAGGAATGCTTGTTATTCCAACAATAACAATGTGAAAATATTATAAAATAATTCTGATGTATTAATTTTTATTAGTCGAAAGCAATGCATTTTATAGAAAATTGCAAGTGTATGAACAATTTTGTGGTTCACTGTACATCTGAAAGTATCGGAAAATAATTGTACTAGATTTTTACGTATAGAATATGTGTTGCAATATTAAGTATTCAGTGTTTGACTAGGAATCCGAAAATAGAATTCGATAAAATCGTTTTAAAACTTGGGAACGTTTTTAACGTTGTACTGAAACTATTATTGAGTATGAATCTCGTGTTTATTTCAAAAATATTTTACCAGAAGGCAGCCTAAATGATTCTAAATTCTAAGCTGATATTAAATTATTTCAGAAAATGTCGATTAATGTAAGCCGGCTTGGTGATTTGGGAAATTATATTTTGTCACTATATTGCTTTTACATACACTTGCTGGAAAAATTCTGCGTTAAAACATAGTCTTGCTTACTTAAACGAGAAAAAAAAATAAATAAAAACTGGAGTTTGAAAATTATGTTTAATTTATATAATTTCAAGTATTGAGAATAACTAAATTAAGTTTATATAGTTTGTTTTTATTGCTTTTAAAATAAAGACACGTTTGTAGCGATCCTAACAAAAATCAAGTAGAAAAAGTTGGTTTTAACTGATTTAGTAATAACTATAAAAAATATTTAAAAAAGATAATGAGATATTTAATTGCTGGTTGTGGAGATTGATTGGTTCTTTTGAGAACCTCCTTAAGTCGTTTCGGCATTGAATTATTTAATCTAATGGTTTCTTCAACGCTTATCTTTTCCCATTTATTCTTATGAACACTATTCAACATATCATTGATAGATATTTTGTGTTGACGCGAACTCTACGCTCCATTAAATCCCGTAATTGTTCTATAGAATTCAGATCCAGTGACGGCGGGGGTCGTGTGCAGTTCACATTTGGTACATTTTACAATTGCCAAAGCTTTACAATCTCAGCGGTATGCTTATGATCGTTGTTGTCCGTGTTGGGAAAAAAACGACCATCTCAGGCCGAGTTTGGTGGCACTTTCTTTTAAATTAGTTCTTAGGACAACAAGGTAATCATATTTGTTCATAATTGATTCGATATACTCCAACTTGCGAAAATCATTGCTTATAATGCACCCCAACATAATGACTTCACCGTCACCGTGCCTTACCGTTGGTACTAAATACTCTTTTGGAAGAGCTGTACAAGGTTTTCCTCATACCAATTTCCGATATTTTATGCCAAAGAGGCAAAATTTTCTATCATCGGAGAATATCACAGTCCTCCAAAACTCTGGAGGCTTATGTTTAAGCTCTTTTTAAAAAGGTATCCGTGGATCTTTGGAATATAAGGCTTGCTGTGAGCCACTCGACTACGGCATCCGACATTTTTCAAGAGTTTTCTTGCAGTATCCGCACAAATGTTTTTGTTACAGATCTCGTGACTGCCTGTTGTTAATTGATTGCATTTAAACGCGTATTTTTTTCCCGCCAAAAATATCATACTTCATTTTTCTCTGATTGTAAGTTTAGATGCACGACCTCAACGAGGTTTGGATGTATAAACTCCTGTTATTAGTAGGTTAGTTATTAGTAACACTTTGGATAGTTGAATACTGCTATTCAACGGATCTGGTTATTTCACGACGACTTTTTCCATCTTTCCTCATGTTCACAATGATTTTAAGCTAACTGATATTAATTTACGTCTTGTCATTCTCCTTGAATTGCATTGCATCTCATAAAAAGGTAAAAATTATTGAGTTACAAATTTCTTAAGCTATTTACTTGATATCTGCATGCAAAAAACTCTGTTAACCTATAAACGTCTATTGATACAATTTCCAGGAATCAAAAATATTCAAATAGTGAACGCACACGTTTTCTGCCTATTATTTGTGTAACTTGCTACAAAACTCCTGTTATCTTATTTAGTTGTTTAATTCAAAATTATCAAATTCTTGCATGCTCAATTTTTCAATTTCTACTATTATCTCACAATCATTATATATTTATATATATATATATATATATTTATTTATCTTGGCGGAATTTTTTCAATCGTTAATAAAATACATTTTATATCACTCAATTGAGCTGAAATTTTATATACATGATTATTTTGGATGACAATACATTAATTTAATTATAATTAAAAATTAATTAATTTAAACTAATTATTCAAAGAATTACAAACACATCCAAATTGGCATCATTTTTAGCGACTATTTTGGCGGCTTGTGTGAAAACTTAAGGAGTTTTGTTCTCCCATTTTAAGGCATTCAGTTAAACTGAAATTTTATATACACGATTGCTTTGGATGACAATACGATACTTTAATGATAATTAATAAAAATTAATATCCACTTAAATCTTGTGATTCTGTCATATGTATATACATATTTATATTAATTGTAACTATTTAATAAAAATTAGCTAAAAATATTTTTATTTCTTTTTATTTAAACAGGAATTGACGTAATTTTTTTATAATTACTTGTTTAAAAATAGTAAACAAGTTCATGAAATTTTGATAGTAAAAATTTTATTTCTGTTAAATTTTACGTTTGTCTTATGATTTGTTATAGCTGAACTCAGACTTTTTCTAGCTAGTGTATATTGTAATTTCACAGCAATTTTTATTTCCTATCTATATATAAATATTAAACCCTTTTATCACTCTTCTCAAATAAAACAATAGAAATATAATTATGGTGAGTAAGGATTAGGCATAGAATAATTGATTCAATCATTCGCATATCCATATTAAGAAATATTTTCCTCCTCTATGTTCCTTTCGTGAAATTAAAGGAATGCAATTACGAATTAAACTTATAAGTAGATTTAGCAATCTGAGTAGATTAATCTAACTTGGTAAAAGAAATGATTTATATTTTGTGTCTAAGACTTTTCTCGTATATAAGTATTAGCCCTGACACACATAAAAATTAAGAAAAATTCCTTTTGTTTTCTAGGAATTAATTTCGCTTTTTGTGTATTTTATTATTATATTTTCTTAAAATAGACTGACCTGAGTTACAATAAACAACTCGAATTAATTACTGAAAAATGGTATTCCACCCCAAAGCCCTCGTGGAGATTTTGAATATGAATCAATCAACATAATTTCTGATTTCTTTCTTAAGAGTCATTTTCATTTAACAATTTAATTTTTCGAATTAGTTTTTAAATTCGTAATTCGGCTTAAAGAACACTTGCAAATTGAAATAAATAGTTAAAGATGAAAAGATGTTTCCTCAAATTCCTTAACCCAGTGATTCTCAAATTTTCAATGATGTCGACCCAATTTTCAATTTTAACCTTTAACCCACACTTTGACCTTAAGGCTACAATACTATTTTAATCATAAATGGAGCAAATTATTAAGATAAGTATTACATTTTTTTTCTATATGACAAGCCTACGTGAATCGCTAATAATTATTAAACTTGTTCTTCACTTACTATTGTAAGATTTATTATCAAATACATTGATAATTAATCTCAGTACTGGTACAAGTCCAAATGTATGTTTCCTTTAAGTAAATTTGAAATTTTTTAAATCCTTTATTTCTGACTTTTTGCTATGCTCGCGCCCCCTTCTAGGATTACGACGCCTTTCTAGGGGGAGGGGCGGGATCCACAGTTTGAGAAACGCTACTTTAACCCAATCGTATCAACAGATAGGCACAATTATGTCCTGATATGTTATCCAGGGTAGAGGTAAGGAAAAATATGTCATTGGTATTTTTACGAGCATCGTAGCTTACTGTTTCAAACGCGAAATCAAAACTGATATTATTATGGCTTGACGAAGATTATATTTTGATATCACTAAATATTCGTAGAATATAAAACAGTCTTAAATAGCATCCTCAACTCTTGGTCAAGATACAATATTACGATGTACATCTCCATTAATACAAAATTAAACGATCTTTCTTACACACTTTTCTGGGTTTTTTTTAATCCGCATTGCAATCTGAAGCGTCGGACCTCGGAATAATGAACCTCGGCCAAGAGTTGAAGACGATATAGAAGCTTGCACTCGAATTTCAAACACTTTGCCAAAGTAAGAACTTCAACCCTCGACAGATTTAACGTGCATCAACATCTCTATACTATGAGGCTTCAGTGGCGTGAGTAGTGAATATTATCGTCGCACTTTCAGCTACATGAGTGCTTTTGGTGACAGACCTCGTAATTTTGAACCACTGTCAAATACCGAGGACGACCCTGAGCTGCCTACCCCTCTCTAATACCACACCACAGCAACCAGAAGATGTTTGAGCTCTCGACAGATTTAACGTGCATCACTTGTAATGGGTACATGGTGGGTCCTTAGAGGTACAAGGCTCAAACTTGTGACAAACCAGCCACCTTGGGCACTAGGCTGCCACGAGTCTTGAATGGCACCAGGCCTCGAAGTCCTGGACTGATTCGAATACTGGTCCCCGATTTTTTAACATAAACCGTGATCCCATGTTAACATTCCAAAAATTGTTTTTTAAAAACAAAATTTTTTCCCTTTAAAATTTTTAAAGTATAAAGGAATAATTTTCCCTGAAAATTAAAAATTTGAAAAATTAAGGAAAAAGCCCTTACGTCTTTATTAAAATAAAAGGAGAACTGGTTTTTTGGAACCCCAAGAAACCAAACTTACCCGGAATTTAAGTGACAAATTTAATCTCAAAGCACCCCTTTTCGACGGTTTTTTTGGGAAAAAAATTTTAACGGGAGGGAACCGTTGTTTGAACCCCCCTCGTTTTAAAAGTTACAATTTCCAGTGGTTTTTTCCAACCAACCCCCATACAAATTTTTTTTCCCAAGGGGTTGGCATTTCCCTTCTCTGATGTTCACTACGATGGAATAAATCGGTTTCCGCCGGCACGTGTTTCGCCCCTACCAAAAACCGCCTATAACAGAAAATGCATTAAACCGTGAGTTTTAATCCTCCGGGTTTGGTTTTTCTTCCACATGCTCCCCGGGATATGGTTCAAAAGGTCCCCCAAAACCCTCTTCGGGAAGGGGCGGTTATATAATCAAAGTAATCTTGGGAACGTTTTTTTCCTAGCAATTGGGCCTGGTTGGATGCATAATTAGGCCCATTAAAAGCTGCTCGAGGCCACAGCCAGGGTTAAGTTCACCGGCGTTTGCCATGGTTCCCCCCAAACCATGGGCCCGTGTAGGAACGTGCACGTTAAATCGTCAACCAAACCACCTCCCGGTTTTTTTAGTTGGAAGTCCCTGGTTGATTTATTAAAGGGTTAAAATTAAACTTTCGCCCAAAATTCGCTAACGAGGGCTTTTGGCCACCAAATTTTTGAACCAGGTCCGAATGTGGATGAATGAGTGAACCCCCTAAACCACACACACCAAACGGAGGACGTTTCAGCTCTCGACAGATTAACGTGCATCCTGCCACCGGCGGGTCTTAGTGGTACTGGGCTGGAACTGTGACAAGGCAACCAAGGTCCGATACCATATATTTGGGACCCTTTGATGGGAAAGCAATGTTCATTGAGTTTGTAAAGACGAAGATCTTATTGGATGTTAGAGTAAGGCAGGTTAATGACGTTAGAGTCTAAGAGGGGTGTTTTTGATGGCTTCAGTGGGAGAGATCTTGAGGATTTTGGCGGGAAGTACTGGTTGTTGGAATTGAGGTAACAGCATTTTGGTTGTAATAAGTGAGAAAGCTTTCTATTGGCTGCCCTGAAGTTGGGGTAATTAGGATGAATAAAGAAAAGAAAAATCTTGACTGGTGGGTGCAGCGAAGAAATTAAGTAATACAAAAGAGTTTAATTAATACAAAATTAAAAAAAGGGGGAAACAATTTAGAATATTTAGTTTGCATTCACCAGCGGTGAATGCAAAATATTAATAGGATATCAGATGTAAAAAAATATTTAAGAACACTTGGTACCCTTAGAGCTCTACTCTTTCTTTATATATTTAAAAATTATATCTTAACTCTTTATATATAGTGTTTCTAATCCGGAAAATGAAACGAGAGGAAATTTTTCACATATTAACACGATTTTAAAAATAAAATTTTTTGAAGAAAATTAGGAAAAATTTAAAATCCTACTCCTTCTATAATTATTAATTTTTACCTGAATTTTTTTTGTAATATTCTTATAGATGTTATAAACAACTTTAGGGATCGAATTTACAATAACTTAATTCGTTTTCGAAAAAAAATTAAAATGTTGATATACATGCTAAAAATCAAAGGAAAAGCCAATATCTCTTACATTTAAATTTTTTTTTAAAAAAATATTCAGTTTACTGCAAAATGGATTCCTAATTTTGTTACATATGCAACACACAGGAAAAAATGGAAGTGATTGGTAAATAGTTGCGGAAGGAAAACACAAACTGAGAAAAACCACTTTAAAGTTTATAATTCTGAAAAAAAAAATTATATTAAGGATATAAAGATATAAAAATAAATTAATCATAATAAAATTATATAAAAAATATATAATTATATAAAATTATAATTATAAATTATAAAAAGATTAAATAAACTTAAAATACAACTTAAAGATATTAGTTGTATATTTTTCTTGAAAATAAAAAAAATTGCATTTTCGTATTTTCAATCCATACAATTTTATAAATTGTCAATTTTAAGAAGGTATTAATTGCACAAGAAAATTCAAGAAAAATGTTACTTTTTTTTCTGTCACCACAGAAAGTTTAGTTTTTTTCTTCACATAATATATTAAAGTATTACATTTGTATGAAAGACATATCAGGAAAAAGAACTGAAATTATGAAATTATTAATATAAAATATACCTTAATTCAAAAATTTTACATGCACACATTTCACAAAGATGAATAATTACATTATTGTATTGCCGCGAAAATATATTCCGCTTTATATATTACACATTCTTTTTATATATTATTTATCTTTATAAAATATATTTTTTTATATAATGTTTTTTTAGCTTTTTTTTCTGAAAAGGGGGCGTGGCCGAATAGCCTAATTGGTTTTCAAATGAAGTTTTCTTCAACTTCTAACTTTCCGACCTTGCACAGATGATATATCAATCGAAAGATTGTAATACAAAGAATAAGATTAAAAAAAAAAAAAATGATAGTAGGTAATTTTTGGGGTACCAAGTCACCTTAATCTTATATACTTCTTGATCCATATGAAGTGACACGGGGTATGCTAGATAAAACTTACTTTAAGTAACATATTTTTTTTTGAAAATTTGAATTTGAAAATAAGTTTTAATAAGAAAATAACTTTGCTTTGGCAAAGGAGAATATTATTAAATATAACTTTTATTAAGACCTGGGGCTTGCTACACTTTAAGAAGCCACGGTAGCTTAGTGGTCAAGGTAATTAACTCAGAGCGGCGTGTCATATGAGTTTTAGCCTAGTAATACTGAAAACCCGCCGATTTGGGGAGTGATACACGTTAAATACTCCGAGAACTCAAGCATCCTCCCGTTGGTATGGTGTGGTAAATAGGAGAGCGGGTGCCAGCTCAGGTATCTTCCTCGTCCCTTGACCATGTTTCAAAAGAACGAGGTCCGTCACCAAAAGCCATCGTGTAGCTGAACAGTGTGACGTTAGTTTTCACTCACTCACTCACTCACATTGCTACGCTTTAAAGGTATTATATATGTAAGTGTTGCCAATTTCAATGAAATCTAGTGGATTGGTTTTTTTAGATATTCCATATTTTTAACATAAGTTATTGAAAAAATTTAATTCTCTAAGAAATATGTTTTCTTAAGTTAAAGTTAATATTAGAAAAACAGCTTCAATCTCTCCACTTTTAATGTATTATTTCTTATTTCTCAAGTCTACCGCTTTCTTTTCTAATGGACTTAAATTTTCTTCTGAAGGTTTTTTTTGTTTTAAAAAGTGGCGTCTTAAAATTTCAATATGTTTATTAGCATGCGTTATTTGTCCATGTCTGGTATACTACACAAAAGTAGTGCCCGTTTCATTTACTATTAAAGCTAATTATTTTTTTACAGAATTTGAGCATTTAAATACAATGTTCGGTGCTGAACAAATACTACTCTCGGTAGCACAGTTGAAACAAAATGGCATTAAAATATTCCCTTTTGAATTTGGAATGCTGCCATGATGGCATCTCCTTAAAATATTTTGATTACATAGAAGACACACATGCAAAAAGCTTTTATATTATTAACATTTTGTGGTAGTCCTGAGAATTTCTCATAATATAATTTATTAGAAGCCTTAGCATGTTGAAATGTGCAAGCAAAGTTTAGGTTTGATAGGGTTTTGTCCACGCTTTGGTTGATGCTATATGCGAAACGTTGGCAAAAATCTAGTAATAATAGAAAACTGTACAAGGTGTTGCCAAATTCGACGGATAAATTCAGATGGGTGATAGTAGGCAGTATGGAGATGACAAATTAACATAGGACATGGGTTCGCAAACCATGTTTAGTGGGAGTAATTCACAAAACCGTTTATGAAGAGTATGATGCATAGTGCAATATAAAGGGCAGTAAGAGGAAAAAAATACATTTATTAGAGGTTCAGAGCAATGCATCACAGCTCGATGTCAGATGTGCAAGTAGATTTGTTTAAACGCATCCGACAATCCTTCATCCTTTGGTGTCAACTGGGTATGACCAACACGAAAACAACTTCGAATAATTCCTGTGACAATATATTGCTGTATTTCTTAAATCGAGTTTTATTGTATGCATTGTTCTTACAGTAAATATGCCTTACGTCTAATAAATGTATTTCTTGCCTCTTTATTACTCATTTTAATTCCATTCGACATTGCATTCTTCATAACTGTTTTTGCGAATTACTCCGACTAAACATGGTTTTCGACCCCATTTTATTTATTGATTTGTCATCCCCATGTTGTGTATTATTACCCTCTCCTGATGCTGCTGAAGAACTTATGTGTAGAGGAGGCTAGTTAACGATCAAACAGTTGTGCTCCCCCTCCATGTACACAGACTGGAGATGGCATTATTATATACTTTGGAGAACGTTCTCGTGCATGAGAGACGTGTGTGAGACAGACTGTGGAGAAGGGGCAGTGATAGTTGTAGACTATATGAGTATAATAACGGACTATAATGGCATCCTTACATGGCGTCAGATTTCGCCAACGTGGAATGTAATCTTTCAACAAGCCAGCGCTCATTTTAAAAGGATAGAATTGCTCAAAGAACATAAAGAATAATTCTAATCAATATCCTGGCTACCTAACTCAGTGGATCTTAATCTAATAGGACTCATTTCGGGTTTCACATTTCACAGAGAGGCAGCACAGCAATTTAACACCTTCATATCGGAATATTTCGACATTATGTGACCACTGCTCAGACAATTGGTACAACTGTTTTTCAGTCATCTACGAAAAACATGTGATATCCAACCCAAGATGAATTGCAGCTGTTTTGCTGGCAGAAAAAGATGCAACGTGTTATTTTGATAAGATGTTTATAATGTTTAGTTCCTCAGAGTGTGTATATGCATATGTATGTATGTGCATGTGTATATATGTACATGTTTATACATATATATATGAAATTCCCTGTGTCGAGTAGATTTTTCTTGATTACAGTAAATATTTTTTTCGTGTAGTCGTGACATACTTGAGGAGACTTGATACTTTTTACTTCTCTTTATTTGACGTAGTAGGATATTTCAAGTAGTACACAGACATATGAAGTTTAGCCAAATTTGAAAAAATTAAGTAAAGGGGACACACACACACAAAAAAAGCACAAAAAGTAGCGGCGATTACATAGCTAATACAAAGACACAAAGAGAGTGAGAAGAAAAGACTTGCGTGCTTTTAAACTGGTACTTTTCTCTAATTCAAAAGACGCCTTTTCCGTCGTCCTTTCTTCCAAACTTCTGTTCACTTTTGAAGAGTGAGGAGCTCGTATTTCTGAGAGCTTTATTTCTGTCCATTTTACTTGCAAATATTTGAATTAACACTCAAAATATTTTAAATTTACTCTGCACTTGGAATACGTGCGTCCGCGTTGCTTGTAGATTAGAATTAAACTGGCAGAAACCGGCTTTAACTATACAATAAATGTAAAGTTCATTTCAAAGTATATAATGGGGGGACTTTAGTTATTGTATTTTAAAATATACACACATAAAGAGTACAAAACATTTTACGAGGGAAACGATCGCGCATATATACGGAGGATCCCTATCGTCTATTGTTCAATTCGTTCCGACCTAACCCGTTTATATGCCGCGTCACTAAAATACCAATATCTCCGAAAATAATTATAATTTTGAAAATTCTTCTTAAGAGTAAATCTTTTTAAGTGTTTAAGCTTTGAAAATATATGAAGAAAAGCAAAAAAAAATTATCAAATTTTTAGACTAGAATACCCCATTAATGTGCATCAGACCATCTAAGTGGCAGGTCTTTAGTGCAGGATCTAAGTTCATGACATGTGAGAAATAAGAATCTTCAAGAATTTAATTTCTTAAGCAACCAACTATTGTATTCAAATATTTATGGAAATATTTAAATGAATTAGTTAGGTATTATATTAAGCATGCGAAAATATAATAAAAATGAATTAAAAAAGCCGTGATTACCTATTATGAAGTATTTTGTAGTCTCGTATATAAGAAACTCAAACTATTCTAAAACTACAAACCGCATCATGTGGACTACGGTTCTTTATAATCGAGGGCATAATTTGGAGTTGCGTAAGTATTATTTTTTCTTTATGTAGGCGTTTTGCATAACAAAGCCACTACATGAAATGATAATTCATACGTCTATCCCTAACATTCCAGGATTATATCGTCTATGAAGTAAAGTCTTTTAAGAGAGCAAAGAGTGGAAAACCCGCCTCTTTACCAAAGAATTCGTTCATCCATTGAAACTTGCGTCTCATAAATGCAATTTTTATCACAGTTTTCTCCTTAATCCAGGGTTTAAGGTTTTATTTTATGGATCTTTTAGGCAAACAAATTTCCTTTCTAACGATAACTGAGGCGAAATTCTGGAATGTTATTAAAATATATCGATTGCCTTAGAGAATCATTTACGGCATTCTTCTTTCTGAATTCTGAATTTTGTGAAACTCAGCAAGTCCTTATTTTCTTAAGATTGATATTAATTACATGTATGGTTGCAATTAATTACCTTAGAATGATGTGTAAATTCATTTTTGTCGAGTAAATTATTTCTTTCAAGATAGTTTTAATAGCATTTTAGAATTCCTTATTAGTAAAAGTTTATGTTATTCGTAGTAGGATTCCAATTTTCCGGACTGAGTCTATAACTTAAAAAATATTACTAATTAAACCATTGGAGTTGCGTAGGCTTTCACCGCCTGGGACCAACCGGAAACTTGTTGCCTTTCTACGTTAGTTATTCGTCAAGGAAATTAGTAAAAGTAAAAAAAGCAGCTTTAAATTTTTTAATTCATTAAAACTGCACTTTTCGTGTTTTTTCAATGAAAAATCTTTTATACAATTGTCAATATCAATATGTATGACATCTTCAAATGCCAGAATAGCTAAATTTGTTAGCCTTAACGTGGACATAGTCAGATCTGAGATACTTTTTGATTAATTTTAGCTCAGCTTGCGTTGTATTTAACTAATAATATTGTTTACTGAATATAGAAACATGTACATTACTCTCCCAATGAGGTAGCTTTTGTAATATTTAAATTAATGTTTTCTCTTTTGTCATAAAAATATATGTTAGTAACTATAACATTGTCTTTTAATTCTAATTTCTTTATCAAGAAAATTTATTTCATTGTCGTTTTTATTTGTCCGTATTAAATTAAGATATTATATATATGTGTGTGTGTGTGTGTCAGGCCCCCCAGGACTGCTGGTAAAATGAAGAGGGCATCATCTCTATAATAACGTCTTTATTTTGCTTCAATCACATAAAATCCAACATAGGTGGCCCTTTGGCGCGCAACCTAGTAGTAAAATAGACAACAATTCGGTGAGGAGTCACCAGCTAAGCCTTTTCGAGTATGCTTTCTCCTTCGTCAGCGCTCGCTCCACCTTTAAATAGGCTTATTTACCTACAAATCCAAGTTAAACTTTTCAAACCTGACTTATGTATATATAATTCACTCATTTGTTTCTAGAAAACCAATGCATTGTTTGATTAGTTCTCTAAACACAGTGACATCTCAGCATTAGATACAAAAATAAAATTCCAACAATTATTTTGCGTATGTCTTCCCATACAACAATATTTTGAGAATTATTGGGATTTTGCTTTAATAAATTAAGATTTATCTTTACCCAAAGCTGTACTTTACACATGCTCATGCAGTCACATAAATAAAAACATCCCTCTCATCGAAATAAAATGTTTTGCTTAAAATTTGTGAAGATATTTCTTGAACCATAAGTAATAATGAAGCTACTTTTAGTAGTGTCTTGGATTGAGTTTGATTAAAATAATAACGATTAGCGCTAAAACGCAACATTTTATTCGTCGGCTAACATG
The DNA here is from genome assembly GCA_019973955.1 of Trichonephila inaurata madagascariensis. NCBI lineage: Eukaryota > Metazoa > Arthropoda > Arachnida > Araneae > Nephilidae > Trichonephila > Trichonephila inaurata. The sequence goes on along the minus strand of BMAV01026111.1, from coordinate 3,226 downwards.
ATTACCCATTTATTATAAAAACTATCTCAAAAATTCATGAGGATTTTTGTAATATATTTCATTTATTTTCTACACTAATTCCAATACTAATTGTGTGTATGTGTATAAACTCGATTAAACTTTAGGCGATGTTCTACAACGGTATGTTTTCAGAGACTTTGTGAGAGGTTTACACTCCTTTTTTGCGGCACCTAGGAGATAGGGAAGAAACACTCGCCATGATCCAATCAATTTATTTACTGTGATCATACAATAAAACAACACAAATTCAATTAATAACTGTAAGAGAATGTATCGGTGCCTGCGAAGTTGGAACAACGTCGAAATACACTTAAGATTAGGAGACTATCAAACTCGATCCTTATCTTATATAGGATCTAATTTATTATCCGATTTAATCTCAGGGATCAATCATCACTTTAAATCTTCCTCCTAATAAGTATTTATTCACAATATTTCAATAATGATACTTGTCAGTAACAATCTCACGTGATTTCTGGTTTATCTCCTCTCCTACTCTCTCTATTCTAGATAGAAAACTTCGACTATATATAGTAATTTAATTTACATATCACGATTTTCTTCTTCCGAAGGGTTGGTTGAGAATAATGCGAATTGTTAGCCCAAAGATTTCCCAAGAGGATTAGTGAAAGGATCGCGAATACTTGACTAAAAGTTTTAAACCTTTTTGAGGTTCAGGTAACAAAAAAAGAATTACTTGATTGCACTCTGTATTTTTTAAGCTGAGATTTTAAGAAAGCTCCTCCTTCCCTCTTACTATATAGATCAGAAAGATAACTTCTGCTAAGCTTATGATAAGAACATTTATATGTTGATTCTATCAAATGGCGCATGTACATATCTATCATTCAGAAGAAAAATGGAGAAGGAAGCTAAATCAAAAGTCCCATTCAGAAATTTTTGTTTCTTTTAAAAACTTTCTTCTCGTAAATGGGGATGATGTTGATACGTTCTCTTAAAGCGTATCAAAATATGTAAATTTAAAAAAAAGTAAAATTTAAAATCTTTAAATTGGAAATAGGGGTAAAATATTACAATCATAAATATAAAAAGTTTCACTTGGATAAACCGTTATTATGAATTCGTGTGGAACAAGTGTGGATTGATATAGAAATTGAAATTAAATTTTGTGTCTTGGAATAAAACAAAAATAGGGTGAGCACGTATATAGTTGAGCTCTGTTCTTGTAAGATGATAACGAAAATGTTCCAATCGTATGATACTCAAAAGTGTTAATGCGATGTTTCAGCCATTTCACATTATTCTACCAAATTAAGCTGTTAACAAAGTATATGAAATTAGTTTAACTCGTTAATTCTAACCATTAAGTCTTCATTGGCTCATGATCTAGCTCCAATGATTTAATGAGCAGAATAACATAACACTTAGCCCCATAACGTTTAATTAGTCAATCATTTTATACTTTAGCACTGTCAAAATGCAATAATAAACTCGTTTAAAAATAATAAGTACAACCACAGCGGATTAAGAATCAAAATATAAAAGACAAATAATAATAAAAAATCCTTACAGGTCCTAATAGAGTATACAAACAATTTTATTCTTAAGAGGACGTATATACAACGGTTTACTAAAATATTCTTTATTTGATTGATTTTTACATTTTTTTTTGGTTATAGCCAATGTATATGGATTACATAAGACAGTTTTTGTGCTCCAAATGCTACAAATGACAGTACGTTTTAGTGACAAATAGCTATTTTTTTTAAAGTAAAGTCTCTTACTCTTAAAATTTATGAAGAGATTTTAAAATGTTACTCATTATTCAATAATTGACGTAAACACATGAAATTTAATTTACAAATATGTCAAACTATGTGCGGCAAAATTTGGTATGGTTTTCTTGCTAACTTGACATTTGTAAAATGCTGTTTTTTTTATACTTATTAAAAATTCCTTAAAAAATATGTAAATTCTAAATTTAACTACATATTTTTTAAATTAGTATTGCTTTGATTCAAAGTTACATACAAACTTTTGTTATATGTACGAATAACAATAGGTGAAAAAAGTTGAGTATTTGACATTATAGAAAAAATCCTTAGGATTTTAAATGAAGATAAATTAGTTTTTTCTTCCTGAGATAAATACTTTTAAAGCTAAGATAAGATAAATACTTCTTTTTTAATATAAATACTCTTCTCAAACTTTCAATATTTGCAACCCAATATTCAATCACAATTTTCATCGCGCTCCCCATCTATACATTAACAATTTATTGAATTCAATAATACTATACATTAATGGTAAACCTACAGTACGAATTTAAATGCCACCGTCTTATATAAACGTCTTGCTCAACCAGCGTTTTAACTGCCCCGGACGTATATATACGTCTTTCCGAAGTGCGACATTTTCTGTGCACTGCTATCGATAAAATTATTCCGAAGGATTTGGAATGCAGTAAAAGGGCCTTGACAGTGTTGGGAAGGATATACTTGTTTCAGAAGTTTTGCTTATTTATTCCTTTTCTATTCATGCCCCGATACACTACAAACGCTAGCCTACATGTTAAACAGTGGCATTGGGGAATAAATCACATAACATTTAATGACATTTAAGGGATTAAGTATAAACTGTACAGATTATCAAGATAAGTGTTAATTTGTTTTTTTATATTATATATGACAGGCTATATATTATATATGTGACACTGGTGATTATTAAGGTATCCGACTACGTTCGTAACCGTGATTTTTCAAAAGCGTGTAAATGAATAATATTTATGATATTTAGTGTCACTTAGATTAGAACACATGTATAAAATTGTTTTAAGGACATTATGACAAAAAAAATTTATTTAAATACAATATTTTGGCGAAAAACTAACTTATAGAATAACCTTTTTTTCCAAAAGTTCTCCTTTTCTAAAAAATGCTTCCATTGTATTAATAATTTTCCTGTATTCAGCTCTGATCTCCGTACAGAGGCTCAACTAGAATTTTTGAAACGCATAACTTAGAAGTCGGTTTATCCGCGTTTTACGAAAACAGAAGGTAGAAATTTTAAGAAAATACGCCGATAATTATTTCAAATGGTTGTAACTCTGAAAATAATGTGAATTTTCCAAAATTCATAGTTGAGCCTTGTACAGAGGTCTGAGCATATACAGGCAAAATATTAATACAATAGAACATTTTTACAAAAAACATGAAAAAAGGTTTTCAAGTTTTTTTCCAAAATA